>JAOXJM010000006.1:3096167-3108080 GCA_026413425.1 Tringa solitaria
CCACCGCCCCCCGCCACCACTCGCTCACCTTGATGCTGCCTCATGACGTGCTTGCGGAAGGCGCGGCCCAGACCAGCCAAGCATCAGACCCCGCTTTCCCTCTGAGACGACCCATTGCGATATCGAGGCGACCGCCATCTTCCCTCGGCCCCCTCCGCTTTCGGAGCGCCCCGGGCCGCCCAGACCGCGCGACCATTGGCCGTCGCTCCGCCCCGCCCCCCCCGAAACCCCCGCTCCATTGGCCCGTCACTGCCGTCAATCGCCACCGGCGCCCGCGCTCTGATTGGCCTACCCTCTTTCCCATCCGCCCGGGAGGGGTTGCCATAGTGAAGACGCACCGGCGCGAGCGCGGGGCCGTTGCCGTGCCTAGGAGGCTGTTCGGCCAGGCCTGCCGGCGGGGAATTCATCCAAAACGGGCTTTTTCTTCTAAAAAAAAAATATAGATTTGTGCGTGACAGCACAAAATAAACCCGTGTCCGCCTTCTTCCCCACCTCCCATCCTTCCGCTCTCGGGTAACTCCCTGAGGCTGCCCGGACCCGGCTCGCCTTCAGCGCACCGGCAGCCTGCCGCAGCGAGCGGCTTGAAGCTTCCCGCCCCGCCACCCCCTGGCGGCCAGGAGACACCCCTGCCGACGGGCGTCGCTCGTGTCCCCGGTGGTCCCGGCCCTCCACTGCCGCCGAAATGGCGCCCGGCAACTGCCCGTGCGGGGCTGGCGCTGCAGTACCGCGCTTTGCGCGCCGAGCACCCGTCGGCACAGCGCACGTGGGGCAACAGCGGCGTTTCGATACCGAGAGGCAGCAACGGGCGCGGCGGTACCGCCCCGCGGGCGCCACGGTATCGCACTGCCAGTACCGGCGGACGGCAGTGTGGAGCACGGGCATTGCCACCGCGCATGCGCAACGCCTGAGCAGCAGTACCTACTTTTGGTCGCCAGGCGGCAGCAGTGAGCAGGGCCAGGCGTGCGCCATTGCTCATGCGCGGCGGCCGATCAGAAGTAGCGGGGTTTGGTCGCCAGGCTGAAATAAAGTCACTGCGCTGAAGAAAGGGAAGAAATACTTAAAAAATAAAAATAGTAAACGGGAGACAGGTAGACAGAAAAATTTAAAAGCAATGTCTTTCAGAGAAATAGAGGGAAAAGATTAAAAATAGCGACAGCAAGCTAAAATGTAGACATAGACGTGTTAAAAAGCTTAAAAAAGTTGTTAAAAGTCTTTAGATTTGTCTTTTAAAAGACAAGTTCTTAAAAGACAGTTAACAGAATAAAGGTAGACAGAAAATTATAAACTGTGATTAAGGAAATATGGAAAAACTAAAAAATAGCAACAGTAAACTAAGAGACAGAGAAAATTAAAAAAGTGATGGCAAAGAAGCAAGAGAAGAAAAAAGTCAGCGAATCAAAAAAAAAATATGCATAGACAGAACCTTTAAAAAGTGAGGCGTATTAGGAAAATAAAGGGAAAAAAGAAAAAATACAGACAGCGAACTGAAATGGAGCCGTAGAAAGAATATCTAAAAAATTAGGGCAGTGAGGAAATACAGGAAAAAATTAAAAAATAAAGACAGCAAATGGGATAAAAGTAAACAGAAATCTTTAAAAGCAACGGTGACTAAGGAGTTAAGCTAAAAATAGCAACAGCAAACTAAAACGGAGACATAGAAAGAAAATTTTAAAAGTGATGGCACTTAAGGAAAACCAAGAAAAAAATAATAACTGAAGACAGCTGATGAGATAAAAGGAAAAGATTTTTCAAGTCAAAGGATTGAGAAGAAAGAGTTAAAAAACAGCAACAGCATACTAAAACGTAAACATAGACAACATTTTTAAAAAGTGATAGCACTAAGGAAAGATAAGAAAGAATTAAAAAACAAAGACTGTGAATGCGAAAAAAGTAAGCCTAGAAAGAAAACTTTAAAAGCTTTGAGCATTAGGGAAATAAAGGGGAAAAAATTTAAAATAGAGAGGGCAAGCTTTAACAGTGAAAGAAAATTTAAAAAGCAACAGCACTAAGGAGACACAAGTAATTAAAACATAAATACAGGGAAATGAAGACAGCAAACAAGGTAAAAGTAGATAGAAAATTTTAAAAGCAGTGGGAATTAAGGAAATAAGGAGAAAATTGAAAAACGGGTCATCAAACTAAAACAGAGACATACAAAGAAAATCTAAAAAGATTTTTGTATTCAGGTTTCTCTTGGGTTCTCTGGGTTTAAGTGCTTAGGAAGCATCTCACAGCCATCTGCTCAAGGCAGTACCTTTCAACTTGGAAAGTCATTCATGCTTGATGTTAATAGATTTGTCTTTTCCATTGACGTGGGGAACATTAGGTACCAATTCCTTTCAGCAGACATGGATGGAGCAGATCCAGAATTCTGAGGAAATGTTTCAGAGTCGATTTGGTTTTGATAGGATTCTAATGAAAGTGCTAAAGGTGACCTCAATTGCTAGGGATGGACCATAGGTGCAGAACTGAAAGGGCGTAACCTCTAGCAGGGAAAAGAGGAAGCAGTGGATAAGCCCAAACATGTTCGACAGAAGTTTGAATGACTTGACCGAGGTCACGCACCAAACCCACAGCAGAGCTGGAACAAGAATCAAAGCTACCAATTTCTTCTACATCTTCATCTTGGGACCTTCAGCCACTCATTTCAACACTCCAGTAAGGTGCTGTGCAGCGCAGAAGTGGGGGCTAAGAGACTGGGTTAATTACTTAACAGAATCTTTTTGCTTAGGCACAGCCATTCAAAGCTCACCCTTCTAATCGCTGGCCATCTGATCTCTGTGTTTCTCACTGATCATTGTCAAAGGCACACACAGCGATACTCCGGTTCTAAGCCACAGTGGGCATCTTGTTACAAAGCTCGCTCTTTGTAAAGACACAGTATCATCGGCTGGTAATAGCATCATCTGTCCATTTCCCGCTCCCCTCGCTCCCCCCCTTCTTGGCTGTTTGTTTGTAAGTTTGTAGTTGGTGAAAGTAATAGCCCTTTGCCATAACGAGCGCAATGCCCGAGCTGCGCTCACATTACCACATTTTATTTGCTCCTGCTATCACACAGCCCCCACAGGTCATAATTCACTGTGAGTGTCATCACAGAACAACCTTGCTGGCCCTGTTATTGTTATTTGGTCCAGAAAGATGAGTTGCTGACCTTTCCCAAGTACTATTTCTGTTGACTGCTAAAAACCTTCAGAACAAAGTTGTGTATTTCTTAGTGGTGCAAGCCAGAGTCTATCTACCTATGAGCTTCGTGAATCTTAGTGCATCTATGAAGATAGCTCCAGGTATTTCAAAGGAGACCCTAGCTTTCTCTGCATATACTCTGAGGAAGGGTAAACTACGAGCCCCGACTGCTGGTACAAAGTACTACTGGTTAATCACATTCACGTAGCTCCCAGTTTGTTTGTAACAGAAGACTGAGCTCACCTCTGCTTGTGAGCTCCCATGGAGAAGGTGTACTGCAGACCACTAGGTAGACTGCCTGTTGCTGGTCTGGGCAGCCTGCTGCTGCTCTGTGCTGTAAGGAGCTCATCGGGAATGCAGTAGCAGGGCTGGAAAAAAGGCGCTGTATATTCCACTGATTTCAGGATAACAGTTGTCAAATGCCTGCTATTGCGCTCTGCATCTCAACTCCTTTCAGTATTATTTGCAATGCTAATTTGGAGCAAAGCTCCCAAGCTATACTAAGCCATACAGGATACAGGTAAAGGAATTGCCAGTTCCACAATCCTGCAGATTATGGAAGAAAACCCACCTTTCTAAATGCATGATGGGGGATTGGAGGGGAGGAATTTCTGGAAAGATCTGATGTTGATGGTCATGGGAAAGTTTAAAACCAGAAGCATATGAAAGGTCCTCATATTTTCTTTGATTTTAGGCTGAAGGATAAGGAAATTGTATTAGTTTAATTCCATCAGGGAAGTCTTAAAATACTTCTTTGCTGAGAGACATATCTTAGGGCAGAGAAAAAGAAACAGACAGATGGGTGTACTCCCCCCGGCTTCCTCATTTCACAGCTGTCAAGGCTCACGCTGAAGCAGCCAGAGGTAAAGCTCAGGCCTGATGCTAGAGGACTAAATGGGAACTGTACAAAGCTGAGTTCTCATCCAGCAGCTTATCCACCATCGCTGTAGCCAGACCGTTTCAGAAACTCAAGGCACAGTGGTGGGCATGCGGTCGCCATGGCATGTTCTCTTTCTGTCTATACAAATTCACCCTCCTGCTGCCCCAGAAAATAACTTCCCACTTAGTTTGGTCTGCCAGTTAACCAGCTACCATTCCCAGTAGCTGGATAAAGGCCATCTGGACACTGATTGCCTCTCTGTGTTCTAGGTCATAATCTGTCAAGTGTCCAGTATTTGTGGTACAATGACCAAAGCACTGATTTGGAAACTCTGTCAGTTACCTGTGTCCTCAAATCATCACCATGCTATATGCTGTTATACTACAGACACCTGGGAAAGTGGCTCTCACTGAATGTAAATATTTTTAGTTTTAGTAATTTCAGATGGTCTAGGACAGTTGGTGCTGGTTAGAGGTTAGCTCCCGCTTCTTTATGTACACTTGAACTACGCTAAAGTCAGGGTCTTGCAATTCATCCAAATACCACTGTCAGCAACAGGAGTTGGCCCTTTATTTTGTCTGCATTTAAATAATGCAGTTAAGAGAGGAATGGAGTTCAATATTGGAGAAGCAGGTCTTTGTGAAGGGTCTGGACATAATTGTTGCATATGAGTGATAAAACAAGGAATGCTAGCGTAATATCAAGGCATTTGCACTGCCTTAAGTAACAGGAAACTCAGGCTCATTCTTATAGCAGGTTTGCATTAAGTAGATAGATATATCATCATCAGGAGTCTTTAGCAGTGTTTTACTTCACTGGTAATACAGTTTAAGAATTTAAGAGAGGGTAATCACCTTGAAATTTTATCTCACCACTGCCCCCCTTTTATTGTTTTTTGGTTTTTATTATTTATTCCCAGCTGTTGCTGGGAATACACTGAAGTGGCCTTTAAGTTTAATATCTACCAGAAAGTTTTACATGTTTTCAGCGCCAAAATTTATGTGTCCAAATGATTCTCTGGTATCCTTGTTATTATAGCGGCTTGGTATAGCTGAAACGTAGTCTCCCTGCATGGTTCTGACTAGTTCCATGACTGCAAATTTATAAGCAGCTGAGATACCTTCCTTTTTAGCTCAGAAGTCCCTGAACAGCAATAAAGGGAGAACAGAACTAGTGAATTAGAGCATGTTTAGCTATTTATGAAGGATCACATATGAAGCCAGGGTTGGAGGCGACGGCTCAGTGGAAACAAAATGTGACTCCACTGAGGTCAAAGCAGTTACATCAGGATTCATCTGTAGCCCCCATTTATTTTTAGTTTCCCTGTTAACATTCCTTTTTATGTACTTATAGCACGCTCCTCCCCATATTCCCCTCACCCACTCAGTTTCCCCATCCTTTCTTATGACAGAGTGTTGGGGCTCTGGTTTAACCTATGGTTAGATATTTTTTGTTAAAACCACCCAACCCCCCCAAAAAACCCAAAACAAAAGGCACCTAACTGCCATTGCTGTTGGTGGAAGCTGGCTGGGAAAACATCCTAATAAATCGAGTACTTAATACATGCAGTCCTCAAAATCAAGACCAAAACCTGAATTCTGATTTTAGAGAGACAACTGTAAATCTCAAGTAACTCTGCAGGAATTGACAGAGTAATTCCACATTTACCCAAGTATTATCGCTGAGACTGGAATTTGTCCTGTTATCTTTTAAATTAATAGCATAACATATGCATATTTACCTTGATTAGGAGCTCCAGATCATTCCTTCCATTACGTTTCATGTGAAAATGCAAGGTCTGGGTTCTGTCTTTGGCTTTCTCCGCCTTTCAGAAATCGTACTGCAAACCTTACATGGCTGCCCTTGGTAAATGTCTGACTCTGTTGCCAATTGCTGGTGCAGTCAGAGATTTAGTGAACATTAACGGTGTCAGCTATGTCACACAGGACCAAACGCCATCGCAGCCAAGGGCCACAGTTCTGTTGAAGGAAGAGAGCTGACTGGTCTCTCTTTGGGACTGTATCAAATTTGTGCAAGTTTGCCATAGGCTGTGAGCATGTTCTAGCACTTGTGATCTCCCTCCAAAAGGAGATGCAATGAAATCAATGCAGTGTAGAACAAGAGAGGGACAGATCATAGGAAGTTGGGAAGAGTAACAAGCCACAAAAACTAGAGCATTCAGAAAAAAAAAAAAAAACAGTTGCAAAAAGAGACAAGCTGACATACTGGTCAGGCCACTATCCAAATGGTGGGAATTTTATGTGGTACGCAGGAATGTGTTGGAGGGTTTGTGAAGGCTGCTTGAGGAGCCCATAAACCAGCATTATCAGAGAGGAAAGCCACTATTAAGGCCTGGCCTGATAAATGGTCAAAGAGCCCTGAAGAATTCCGTAATGGAAGCTGGAGTAGTTACGAGGTGTTTGGGGAATGCAGAATGAGATAGCGGGGTACCTAGCAGTAGATGACACCCAAGGCATGAGCAAGAACAGCATGCTACTGGTCTCTTGACATTCCTGAAGCTCTCCACATGCTTGGGAAAGGTGTTTCTTAGAATGTGGACAAAGGCAGACTGCAATTACCTGGTTTGAGAGCAAAGCACTGGCCATTTTAGCTGGAGTTTTCCATGTCTTTTGGCAACTCCACTGGGGGAGCTCCCCAGCCATGGACACTTGCAATGGTGTCCCATGAGGATGTGCTGGGATGGTAACTACAGAGCTGCCGCCTTCCCATAGTGTTGAACAACCCTGCTTATTTCAAATGCAAATCCCCAAAGGTTAGTTATTACAGTAGCAGGTTTTCATCCTCTCTCCCAGGGGCTTGCTTGTGAGACCCTCGGCCTGGGTCACTCCCATAGCGCACCAGAGCCCCAGAGCACCAGACTCGCAGCTACTTCTCCCATTTGCCCACCTCTGCCCTGGTCTCGGGATTTCCAGTAGTGTCTCCTCCAACCCCCAGGCTGGGGAAGCTGAGTGCTGTGGAAAATAATGACTAATAATAAGCCACATAGTAAGATGCTGTGCATGATGAAGCAGGTGCTGGGGAGGAGATGTGATTCAGGAATGGGTTTTGGTGAAGTGACTGTAGATTTTTTCCACTTCTTCTGTAACAGAGTGCTTTGAGACAGGTGCTGACAAAAAATGTCCCATTGCTGAGGCCCTCCCCTGGGCTGGCAATCCTGAGTAAGCTGGAGCTAGGCCAGAGTATCAGGTTGCCCTCTGCCATGAAAAGCTAGAACTCTGATCTGGAAAGAATTGGAACTGCCCGTGGAATGCTGTCAGACACACGATCAGATGGCGATTTGCTGAGGAGAGGATGACCAGGCCTCAGCGTTACCCAAGATCAGTATTGAGAAAACAGAGTTTGCAGCCATGGCAGCGCCTGCTGTCTCTTAAATGCTACCCTTTACAGGGCTTGGCACCCTGAAGTGTAACAGGGACTGTTTGTCCTTCTTGTGGTGAGTGAACAGGGCCAAAGGAGCTGAAAGACCTTGCACAAATTGGGGAATGGCTGCTCTTTTTGTTGCCTGTGGATATATGTGGTTGCACATATAGCTGCAGGCACGTGCCTTGTGTGTGCACTCTTACTTTCGGCCATCATCCTTTCAGTGTTGTGGTAATTCCCGGTGCCAGGCAAGGATGACACAGAAAAGTTGCCTGTCAGTTATGTTAAATAACTGAGGACTCTTGGCTCTTAGCCTGCACAAAGTGAGTGTTATCTTCAGCTGTTTTCAAATAAGCTTTCCAGATTAAAACTAATGACCAAGATAAATCACTAAGAACATAACTGATTTTTAATACTTAGAATGTTTATTCTCCTTTAATTGCTAAAATCTTTCCATTTCACATGCCATCAGGCTGTGAAACTTCATCTGAGCAGTGACTGCTCACTTGTGCTCAACTCATCCCATTTTAGAATTGGCTTCTGTTATTTAAACTATCCAAAGTCTTTCTGCACCCAAGGCACATCTTTAAATCCTTGTTGCATAAATTCCATAGGATTACTTAGCTTTTAGATTAGTCTGTTTTAGTAGTCTGTGTTTTTTCAAGGTCTAAAATGAGTATGACTTAAGATGAGTCTTGAAACAACTTATTTTCAGGTGAGCATTCCCCAGCTCGTGCTTCAGCTCACAAATGCCCATGGGCACACCCATGCATGTTATGTGGGCAAACTGTACCAGTCACACAGATACATCCGTGCTTCTGTCAGAGTCTGTAAGATGTAGTGAATATTGACCAAATCTGCTACATTGTTCTGATTATTCCATCATGCTCGTGACTTAATTTCAGTTTCTTTTCCTACCTTCCAAGCTCTCCCACCTTCTCGTTCCCCCAGATCCTCTGCCTGGGAACTTGGTGTTAAAACTGGAAGAAATTGCACGAAACGCATTTCTCCTGTTGTCCCGAATGAAAAGACTGTAGTGTGGAAAGCGCTGACTCGTGAGGCAAGAAAAAGATTTTATAAGGTAATAGAGTAAAAGGCAGGGAAAGGATTGAAAAAAGCTATAGGTGAAATGAAGGGAAAAGAAAAGGCAAACTATTTAAATAAGCAAGGAAAAATAGTATTTCACTTTCTCTCTCAGTGTCTCTTGGGGGGAAGGATGGTGACACTTAACAAAGAATGGAAAGGTCAGCTGAAACTTACCAAGTTGCCAGATCATTGTGAGCATAAAGGGAGCCTATCCCCTTCCTCAGCTGGATAGAAAAACTCCACGATCAGTGGGCCACACTTCCCTACTCTTCTTACACTGGTTTCATCCAGGTACCAGCTTTGGAGATACCTCCTCTTGTCGATGGGAGTAAACAGACAGGCATCTATTTTCAGATGCTGGCTGGTGGGAGATGATAGGCATAATCCCAGGCTTCCCTGCAGAGGAGTAACTTCCAAAGGGTGGAATGTGGAAAGTCCTCTTATATATCAGCTTGTTCTCTACAATGCTTAATTGTCATTCCAAACGTAAAAGTCATCAACAGCGCTGTCCAGGAAGATCAGTTCACAGAACCCAATAACATCTCTGAGCTACTGTGGAGGAGGAACCTACTTCTCTCTTTATATGATCCTAGCTTTTTAAAGAAGCCTTACAGCAAACTGAAGTCACATCCACTTCCTGTCACCTCAGTTTTGGCAGAAGAATGTAAAGGGCCTTTAAGCGACAGTAGTCCCAGAGATTCAATAGCTTGCCCAATGATTGCTGGAAAGTCAGTGGCAGAAGGAAGACCGGAGCCCAGTTGCTAGTCCCTGCTCTGACTGATCTGCTAACATGAATGAAAAGAGACTCAAGGAACTAAAACATTTCATAGAAATAAAACAAACTTATAAATAATGTCCGAAGGGGAACAAATCTGAAGTAAGGAAATCCAACAGCAAAGCACTTATCATACACAGCTGTAGCACACACTTGATGTCAAGGGCTCCAGAATTCTGACTGCAGCGTGCTGTATAGGCATGTGACACACTGGCAACTCACATTAAGGACACTAACAATCCTTTTGCGTGTGCATTTGCCTTCTGGTAATAATCATGTTTCACACAGTAAGTGCAAAGCCTCTGATCTTTTGCATGTGCCTTGATGTGGTTTGCGCTTGCTTTGGCACTGCACATCTGCATTTCTTGTGTCACACTGAAGTAGGGCAAAACACTCAGCAGTATCTCTCTTTAAGAACAAAGCCAATCAGATGCAAATTTAGTATCCTTTTGAGTCAGAGTTCAAGTGGACACATATGCATTACGGTGATGCAGTCACTCCCTCTGCTTTTCCTGATGCCATGAAGCTGCCCACTTAATCCACCACGTTTACAAGTGGTATTTTTCAGCTCCGCTTTGACACTGCCAATGATTATAGTACGTTTTAAACACATATACTGATAAATCCAAGCTGTCTTGTTGGCAGCAACCTAGAACTTTAAATCTTGTTCTCTAACTTCATCTTCTCATTGGTTAGAGGATTAATTTTGGAATACAAATGACAGCAAGCAGGAGTGAGCTGTGGAAGATGCCAGGCACTGCTTGCTGGCATAGGGAACGGTCTCCTTGTGGAAGGCTTGAGCTGTTTTCCAGGTTGCTGCTTAAACCATGGTAGCCTGGAACCTGTCAGAGGAAGGGGAAAGAAGCAATGTAAGCTGGCAAAATGTCACGTCCAAACAGCTGGACATGTATCCTGGCGGTCGGTCGCAGTCGTCAAGATTCCAAGCCTAAACCTGTGCATGTGCCGAGAGACGATGGGTTAAGCTGGTGGTTTGAATGGCATGCTGCCTTGTGAATGGTGCCAGCGTTACAAGTACTTCTTCTATTATAGCAGTACTGAGAGCTCCCAGTTATGCTGGATGCCACCCAGTAATTCACAGGGTAAAAAATAGTCCATGACCAAAACAGCTGACCACCATATTTGGCAAGACAGTCAATAGAAGGTGCTTTACCTCAGGGGATGTCATTAGCTGTATTCTGCATATAGGGGAACTGAGGTAGAGGAGGGATGAAAATGACTAGCGCAGAGTGGTTGAACCTACTTGGGCCACCGCATTAAGTGGTTATGCCTGTGTTTTAGAAGCGTCTGGCCTGGCATGAAAAATAAGGAAACTGCTGTCTTGAAAATTAATAAGAAAGAAACATTTCCCACCCTTAATCCATTGCACATCTATGTCCAGTCTGTACAGTGCATTTTGGACTCTTTTGGAAGCAAATCTTGGTAGTGGTGTTGTTAGTATGAAAGGGTGCTTTCTCTAATACATGCCAAGACTGCTTCTTGCAGGAAAAGCCTGACACAGCATCCTGTACATCACTGGCAAATGATGTACAGGCATTTTGCGTCTGGCAATAAGCAGAAGCTGTTTGATTGTTTTCTTTTTGTATCCAGTTTCCCAGTACAGAGTGGAAAAAGGCCAATGCCATCAGAATCGGCAGCAGACAGGGGATGTTAGGATGGGGTTTGGCAAAGAACAAATGAACAAAAGTGAACGGCCACATGACCTACTTCTTGCAGAGAAACCAGATTCCTTACCTTCTCAGAGCACTCCTAGCTGCAATGCCAGGGAGAGGACTAGCAATGCTTTTGGCATATAAATTGCAGCCAGGCCTAGGATAAACTAAGGAAGGACTGGCATAATTGGAAGAGCACATGTTTACGTTGTTGGAGGAATATAAACGATGTTCTCCCATTGCAGATCCAATGCAGACTTGCTACAAAATTGGCTGCCTTATGAACAAACTGCCCTTGCACAGCAGTAACCTCGTAATCATCAGTATGATGTGCACACCCAAGCAGATGCTCAGTTTAAACATTAGCGAAAACTTTTGGTGAGGGCTGAAACACTCATGCAGTGAGCCTTTCTATGGGAGTCTTCTCCAAAAGAATGCATTTTGCGGGTCACTGGAAAATGAAGACTCAGCAGGAGCATGAGCAGATGCCTGCTGGGATAAAAAGCCTGCCACGTTTTCCCTCTGAAACTTTCAAGTATCCCTGTGTGCTTAGCACCTGGGTGTGTTTGAAGGTCATCTGTGTGCAGGAAGACAACAGATTCTGTGGAAATCAGGTATGTGCTGGCTCCTCGATGAGCTCCTCCATTTGCCAATCCTTGTCACGCCACCATTTGCTAAGGTGAAACATCCATATTCGCAAAACTCAATCATTAATGTTGCAGAAGCAGGAGCCCTGAACTGAGTTCTCTTTGAGGTCGGCCACTGTGCTGCTGCTTGGCCCCAGCAGCAGGAGGAAAACGATTCAAAAACACTCTGAGGAGTTCCCTCACCAAAGGGAGGCAACACAGACTGACCTGCTAGTCTGTGCAGAAGAACCAAAGAGCTTCAGTGTTTAGCTAGAGATAGTGCTTCCTTGCCAAGTGGAAAAGGCACAGTAT
>JAOXJM010000006.1:3108180-3136952 GCA_026413425.1 Tringa solitaria
CTTCAGTGTTTAGCTAGAGATAGTGCTTCCTTGCCAAGTGGAAAAGGCACAGTATGAGATGTAGTTAAGCATCTGTGGGCAACGCTGAATTTATTCTCACAGCCCAATTTAGGAGTAAGTGGAGTGTAGATGGGATAGACCCACATATACTGAAACTCCAGGTGCTTGTACAACACCACACATCACACACGTGCATTCCTCATCCTACTGCCAGCTCTTCAGTGCTTCATTTTAGCTTCTGTTCTCACTTCTTTTCTCCTTTGTTGCTTTCAGTACCAAGGCCCTGAGGATCCTGCTTTATTCTCTCTGCTCTTTTGGCAGTGGTGGTGGAGAGATACAGTCTTAGTCTCTTCACGAGCAGGATTTTGGCTGGCAGTAGTACAGAGGTTTCCAGTACCAGGACTGTCAAGGATCTGTCACAGCAAGCCCTTTAGACTCTTTTGATGGTACAGAACAAGGCCTTCGGTTACTTTACAGAATTTAGGGTATGGTTTTCAAGTTGTTGAGGAGAGGGGAAGAGAGAGGGAAGACAGACTCACCCTAGGAAGCAACATACCATAGGAGATAAATGAATCCTGCTCCAGCCAGATAAAGGGTGCAAGAACAAAAGATAGGAGACATGGAAAACATGAGCGTGGCCAAGGCTGGTGACAGCATTGTTCTCTGACACCTTGCTGAAAGCAGCATTCCCACAGAGAAAACATTTGCCACATCAGCGGGTAACTGTCAGTGAATATAGCAGTTGTGTCCCACCACCTTTCTGGAAGGAAAGCACCTCTTACTTGATTTTTTTTTTTTTTTCAAGGCAGGGACAGCTTCTTTGCTGGCATCAATCCCCGCTTCCCTACTGGTGTATGAAGGTTTGCCAGCCTGGTGAGAGATGTGTCTGCTGTTGGAAGTTACTGGGCAATGAGGTGTGATACAAAGTGACCTCACTGTTTTCATAATTAATCTCTCATATATTGTAAAATATGTTGTAAAATGCAAAGTGACACAGTACTGTAAGTACTTAGTTGTCACTGTCTTGTCTGCAGTGATTTGACCCTTATAAAAAAATGACAAAGAGCTCACTCAAAAACCCTGGAAATGAGAATATGTGGCTGTAATTGTGTATGCCTTGATAAATCCCTAGCAGTTGCTTGCTGTGGTAATACCTGATTGAAGCCGATTCTGCAAAAGCAGCTTTATGCTCTTACTTGCAAGGTCTTTCTGAGGCTTCTTGGGAAAGGAAATTGAAACTTAGAAATAGTGCAGTTGCAGGTCCAGATCTGGAAAAGGGGTTATTTCAGTGTTTAAAGAAGGTCTGATGTGGGGATTGGTTTAAAGACCTTTCAGGTTCCCTACCTTGATGAGACTGTGTCAGGCTCAATGGCGTAAAGACTCTTCTGACCATGTCGTAAGTAGGTCAAAGATCGTAGATACTAGGATTTGCCCTGTCTCACCAGGGTTTTTTATGTTTGTTAAGCTTTGTTATGAATTTGAGGCTTGGGAGAAGTGTCTAGTTACCAGCTTCAGACACGTGTGTATTCTATCCGCGCACCAGCTACAACGTGAACAGGGCAGCCTTGAAGCTGGCAGGCTGTGGCTTTCCTGCCTTAAAAAGTTGCACCATTTTATGTGTAGTGGCATATGGCACACTCTGGGGGTGCTATTTAAACTCAAAAAAACCCAACAGAAACCTATTACATTGTTATACTTCACTCCAAAGCATAAAGCCATTCTGAGAGAAGGAGCGTATTGCAGGAGTGGAAAGGATAAAGACAGAAAGGCCAGTTAAGGCATCCTTCGATTTAAAACTTTCTCTGATTAAGAAGCGTGCAAGATGTCACATTTCTGTTCTTATTCTTCACTGAATAAGCAAGGAATAAATTCTTTCCTGCAAGTACCAGACTGGCTGATTATTCCTCAAGTTCAGAGCATTGCTTTCGAAACATAAAGTTCCAGAACAGAAAAGCAGCAGCATGTGTTTTTGTCCTTTCGGGTCTCACTGCAGCATCCAGTTGACACAGACTGGCACAATGACTTATTCTGGGGACTGTTCTTTCGATGATAGCACTGGGACCTCATGTGCCAGTGGCACTTGTGAAACAGGCTATGCCATTTTCAAACTAGACACTTCAGAAATTCAGAAGGTGACACGCAAGCAGATATTTATCTGCTCAGTGTGCAGGAATGCAGAACTTTCCATCATCTCGTCAAGGAGGAAGTGGCCTCTCCAGTACTGGAAATAACTGAAAGTTCCAAGCATAAGGATGCTGCAGTAGTTTGTAGGATGCTACCTCCCGTGAACTGAGCTGGCCTGGAAAGAATGTTAAATGTGCCCGAGCAGAAGCTCTGCTCCCTTAACCTGAACTTCAGGGTGAGCCGAGCCTCCTAGCAACTGCTACTGTCATTTATTGGTCAGCCCTACCAAAGCCAATGGAAAGCGATGCCTCTGTGCCAAGTTGCTCGGAGAACTGAAAGGCAGAGAAGCACGGTGGTGCTCAGCGTAGAATATGTCTGATCTCGCATATCTGTGACAGGGATGGATGCCTTTTACTGGCCCTGTGCAGACCATGCTTGGCACCTGGGTGAATGGCTCTGCTCTTCACATCGTGTATGACAGCATTTTTGAGACAAAATTTGGTAGTGTTGAGATCACGGACCAATGCTTTTTGTCTGCATCGCCATTTCTCTGTTGTCATACACTTATATCGTACAGGGAATAGCCTGTTTTTCACTGGTTGTTTAGCACTAACACGAATGGAGTTCTGGCCCGTGACTGAGTTTCCCTTGTGATATCACCATACAAATAAGTAAATAGTAATATTAAAAGGAGGGAGGACAAATGTGTTGCCTTGAGTAGAGCAGGTTGGATATTCCAGGATGTTTCAGGCTGTGCTCAGAACCTTGTGGGATTTGGCTGTGCATATTTTGATGCCTGATTAATATTATTTTTTTTGCTTTTGGGAGGGGAGATAAGAAGCTTTTGCTGCTGGGCCAAAGAGTCTAATTCATGTATTTATATATTCTATAGGACTAGAGACTTCAGGCAGCTGCCAAGCATTTTCTGATTAATGGAAGTACAGCAGTGATTTCTGTAAAAATTCCATGAAGAAGGCAATTTGCTGTAGAGATGTTGTAGAACTCTACTCCTGTGAGGCTTTATGCATGAGGTATTGTCTTGTGTGTCAGTATGCAATAAAGAATAAACCTGAGAGCCCCGCTGCAGCTCTGGTTTGACAGAAATTAGTATCTTGTCTCATGTGCGCACACTTTGGATCTGCGGAAGGATCTGGCAGTTTACTTGACGCCCGAATCGAATCACAGCCCACGGTGGGAAACTCTTGAGTGTGAGGACGAGTATGGGGGGTGTGTGTACGAGCCTGTGTGCATGAAGGGACACCGAGCTTTCAGCACGCGTGTGCGTTTCTGCTCTATTCTCCCAGAGACAACTCTCCTCTCCCTTTGTGTCCGTGCTCCCCCCGGTAGAGATAAGCTGTGCTTATTTTGGCACCGTCATCCCAGCAGCCCGGGAAGGACCAGATACTCGCCCCTCCTCCCCTCACTCGGTTGCCCCCCCCCCGGCCCCATCTCTCTCTCCTTCCTCTCCCCGCCCGCAGCCCATCGCGCCCGGCCCGCTCCGGCCTTCGCCGCCCTGGGCAGCCGTGAACAGGCGGGTGCCCCCGCCCCTTCTCCCTCCCTCCTCCACCGTCGCCTCCTGAAATTACATCTCGCCGCTGAAGGCTTACCGGAGCAGCCGCTCCCCGTTGCTGCGTGGCGCTGCCCGGGCGCCCCCTCCCCGGGCGGGCTCTTCCTCCGCACGGCGGGAGCGGGCCGCGCCTCGGCGGCACCGGCACCGGGTTTAGGGCCGCCGGGAGGCGGAGGGCGCCCTCTGAGGGGAGGGGAGGAGAGGCGGCCGGGCGGCTGCCGCTAGCGGTTCCCCACCCTCCACCTCCCTGGCCGCCCCGCGCAGGCTGCGGCCCGCGGACACCATGGCCGGCGAGGCCGAGGACCTGAACAGCCGAGAGGCGCAGAGCGTCTGCGAGGCCCTGGGGCGCTACGAGGAGTCGCTGCGGGGCGCCGTGCGGGAGATGCGCGCCGACATCCAGGTGTTGAAGCAGGGGGTGGGCCGGCAGGTGGAGGAGGTGCTGCGCCTCGCCAGCCCCCTGGCACACGCCGTATCCGAGCTGCAGCAGGAGAACCGGCGCCTGCGGGCGCAGCTGGAGTGCCTGTCCCGGCAGGTGGAGGCCCTCGGCCGGTCGGCGGGGCTGCCGCAGGAATGGGCGGATGAGGCGGCGGGGAGCCCCCCAGCCGCGGAGCCCGGCTCCCCTGGGCGGCGTCCGGCCGGCGGCAGGTTCTCCAGCCACGCCAAGCTGGCGGTCGCGGGCCGCAGCCAAGTACGTGCTGGCCGGGGAGGTGGCGGGGGGGAGGTGGCGGGAGGGAGGGCCGGGTGGGTGCGCGAGCAGGTGCTGCACGGGCGTTGCTAGGCTCTCCGTGGGTGTGGGGGAGCCTTTAGGCATACGGGGCTCCTTTTTTGCTGTTCCGGGTCAATGGGCTTTTGGGAGGTGCTCTGAGGAATTGTCTTGGCCCTGATACCACCTGGAGACATTTCTGGTTATGGCAGTGCTTGGTCCAACGGGGATCTTGGTCAGAGCGGTAGCAACCTGTCAGTCTGTGAATATCTGTGTATCCTTTCTGGACTTGATTCAGGGCGATCTGTGTGCCAGGCAATGCTGTTTACCAGTTGGCAAGCTCACAAAGGAGAACAGCTCAACATATGGCAGGCAATAACATGTTTTCCTAAGATAGTGACCTAGCATCCTGCAGTGGGACAGTTTTCTGTGCAACCCCTGTCCTGCACTGCTGCAGGTCATCCCCAGGAGGTGGGCCTCACACGCGCTGTTGTGGTCTCGATGACCTAAACTAGCACAAACACATTCCTCCCAGTGATAAAACTCTTCTTTGCAGAGCCTTGTAACTTGGTGCATGGAACCCCCAGCTCATGGACGCTCATCTAGCCCTGAGACACTTTATGTAATACTTTTTCTTTGTGTCCAGCTTATGGAAAGAGTTGGGAGCTTCTGTACAGTCCTTGACACTAGAAGGTGGTAGCCAGACAGTACACCGTGATTCAATCACATAAAACCGGGCCTATGCTAGAGATTTGGCTTTCACAGATAACAGCCTATTTTGTGTAATCTTGATTAACCCATGTCTTAAGGGGCCTTTAAGACTGTTGAAGCATGAAAAGCTGGTCTATGATCTATCCAGGCTTTGGGGATGGAAAATAAAATCTTGGAAATGAAATTTGCTCCAAGTTAAGTTGATGGGAATGAGCAAAGGGTCTGTTTTGCATTGACTTAAGAATGAGGGCATGGAGCTTCCCACAGCTGTGCAAGTGAAAAGGTAAACCCAGTGCTTGATGTCAACAGTTATTGCAACTGCTGCCTTTTCCCCCATGTGACAAAGATAAGCAGCATACTTTCAGATTGTTCCTTTTCATTCCATGGAGCCACCACAGTTGTTTGTATTGCAAGGAGAGCAAGGGAGCTGAGTGACATGGAAGTGACAAGGGGGACACCATTCACCTGCTCCATCACCACTGCCTATATTGTAGCGTAGACTTCATGCTCTGTGAAGACTTGCATTGAGGTTATGGTAATATCCAGCTTTAGTCTATGTTAAATCACAGAATGAGCTTTTGTTTGGATTGGAATGTTCCTGATTTACTTTGAGGGTTAGGGAAGTACTGATAGTTCTTCAGTGCCCTCCCAACAATTTTCCCGGGCAGGTTGGACAACTTCCCAAGTTAGCATAGCTGACCGGGAAGGAATTTCAGTACTGAGCTACACAAACCAAATGGATGCAGTGAAAACATGAGTTTGTGGGTAAGGCTCTGATGTGGCTATGCTCAAATGGCTAAAGAACAAGCCTTGGTCACTGTGCTGGTCACCCAGGCTCTCTGTAATGACGGAAGTGTGTCCCTCAGTTGCTTGCAATTTCTAGTTATGGGACCAAAGCACTTGAAACAAAGTACCATAAATGACACTATGTATGTTTTCAGATAAATGAGTACCTGTGATAAAATTGGTGACGCTTCTAGCTTTAGAAAAGACTTCTGTAATTATGAGATACAAGCAGTAAATAATACTGAGCTGGAAATTGTAGCAAATCAAGATGTGCTTTTTTGCTCCTGAAAAGATTTATTGATTGAGTTGGTTTTTACTGGGTGGTCGATGCAATGTTTATCCCAACAAAAGGCTGAGTTCTGTTGCCTTCAATGTTTCTAGCAAAATACTTGGGATAAGAGTTAAGACTATTTTTTGCAGACTTGCAGATTGGATACCAGAGATTGTGAGCATCTTTGGTGTCTGAACTGTTATTTTCTAATATTGATAGATTATTTTTCAAGGTAGTTTTGTTAAAAAAAGTTAAGCCAGGAAATTCCATCCATAGTTCAGAAGTAAGGGCACAAATCTTCCTTTAATTGTAATCTTCTGGCAATGTCTGCTACGCTGTCCTTGAAATCTGGTATACAACAGTCTCAGTGCTGATTTGGGAGGTATTTTAAAGAGTCGTTAGGCACTGTGATTTCAAGGTGAGTCTTTCTGGTATTTTGATGCCAAACTTTAATTTGGCTTTCTAACTAGGCCACAGTCTGCAAGCTGCTTTGGCAAAGGTGGAAAACAGGGTATGTTTGAAGAATTAATTTTAAAGTGGGATCCTGGGGCAACAGCTGCACTACTGAGTATTTATCCCTCGGTGAGCAGTTTGTTGCTGTTTGTCATCCTTTGCAGTCACTGAGGTCTTTCTCTCCTACCTGCCTGTGATTGCTTGAACGGAAGAGTTTTGACCTTTTCCGTTGATCAGATCTTACATTTTGGCAGGAACCTTATTACTTATGATCTTTCCATAGCATTTATGGTTGAACATGATGCCTTTGTGAACAGGGAAGACTAAAAATACTGTGGTGATGATCTGTTTTTATGCTGTCAGAAGAGTTTTTGTACGCCTGGCAGACCGCTGCAGAGAACCTGCCTGCAGGGGCCAAAGCAGCAGAGAGCTGAGTAGCTGGCTATGACCACCTGGGAAGATCTAAACAAATACCACCTGTTGGTATTTCTCTGTAGGGACCTGGTGGCACCCAACAGTTAGTCATCCTGGGAGCAACTGCATGAGCCATGATGACCTGGGATACAGGCAGGAAGATTAAGTGATCCAGCAGTCACCTGGCATTACACACTATGATTCTAAACCATCTCAACTCCTATATTTGATAGAGGAAGTCCAGTAGTTCCATTGGCTTCTTATTATTCTCCTACACTTCCTGCAAGTGTTCTTTTGGAATGATGTTCCCACAGTGGCCTCGATTCTTACTTAGATTATTTTTGTTGTTGTTTTTTTTTGTTTTAATTCACTGTGACATAGCTGTGGGCGCCTGCTGAAGCTGCCAAGATCAAATTTTTCCCTGCTGTCCAGCCTTGCTTCAAAAAAAGTTCTGTGAGAAGTGCTCTTACTGTTTTTCTTCAGTAATTACTCCGTGTGCAAAATCTTTCCTAATGTGCTCATGACGTTTTCTTCAACTGCAGGGTCAGTTACAGATAGAGAATACTTGTGTTATCTGACGGACAATGGCTTTCCAGTAGAAGAATTATGGGGTAAACGTGGTGCAGTTCTTGTTGGTGTTTATCAGTCTTGTTTGTGTTTCCTCACACATTGCATCATTCCCCATTTCTGATGTATCAATCATCTCTTTGTATGCAAGGAACTGAGTAAAATCTTGCCTTGTGGAACTCAGTTGTGTTTTTGCTGTTCGCTAGAGTGAAGCATCAGTTTCATTCAGCATGTGACAGGAGATACCTCACAGATAACTAACATTTCTGGATCCAGTGATTTTTTTCATGACCCTTTTGGTAATTGGTGCTTTTATGAAAGACTTTGGATGACTGAAATCTCTCATTTGAAAGAGAGGCATCTCATTAGTTTGTCATTCTTCTACAATTTGACCTTGTTGCAGGCAAAAGCTTGAAAACATAACAGGCATGCAGCTTAGAGGCTTAGAAAGGAAATTAAAATTTTATTTATTTTCTTTCTAATCTCATGGTCTGGTGCTTAATTTTTCTGAATGTGTGTGCCTGTTTTATAGCAGCTTCCAGTTATGGACCTCTAAGGTCTAACTTCTTTGCAGTGAAGGAGGAATTCCAGCAGCCGTACAACTGTGGAAAGTATTATCACCCTGTGTTAACGTGGAGACTTGAGAGCTACAGAGAGATTAGTTCTAAGAGTGAGCCTGAGGAAGACTTGCAAAACATTACCCTTAACTTTATTTCCTTCAACTTCACCAGTTACTCACGTTGTTGTTACGTGAGTTGTATAAATGGAGACTTCTCATTATTAAGCACAGATATAGGTACCCGTCCCTCTGCTATTTATGATATATGTAGCCAGCAGTAACAGAGGAAGTATTGTTACCCACATGGGTTTGTCAGAAACTTGGTGTCTCCAAACAAAGTGGATTTTAAAGTAATTTAGCCTGAAAAAAGATCACAGACTGGCTTTGCAAAAGAACTCATCACTCCTTTTGGGCCTGCACTGAGTAACTACCTAAAGAGCGCAGCTTTGTTGAATGTGAGCTCTTCTGAAAACTTGTCTGTAATGAAGACTCTAAATGGGAGAGATCTCACAAAAATTGGTGGAGCCTAGGATAGCTGAACTGTAGTGCTTTTGCTTGTAATAAAGTTTTAGATGCTGGGAAAGAGCAAGAAGTTCTGAACGTTCTAACTTTCCCAATCTAGTTTATTTTCCTTTTTAAATACGAAAGGTAGAGAAAAATAAAATTAAGCAAAAGCTCCCCTTGTTCAGATTGAAATACTGAACTTCATTACCAATTTGATTTGTAAAACTTGCAGCGTATATCAGAGCAGGTGTGGAATGGACATTTTAACTCCCAGCTATCTGAGGTGCACCCCAAGCCTTCATCGGGCATCAGTGGAAATCTGTCAGTCTTGTTGAGGGGGCTATAAGCAACATTGTGCTAAAACATGGTGCTGTGCATGGTTGTTTGAGTGGTTGTTTAAAACAAAAAAACAATCAGACAGCCTCTTGTGCGTATTAGTGGTAAACAGATTAAAGAGTGTCTGGGCTTATCGTGTAACCCCTGCATTCTTATCGAGTGGAGCACATTAGTGCATATATAATTCCAGGACCATCATTGACTTGGAAACTAGGCAAGAGAATTAAATTAAAACCTCTGGCTGAGAAGCCTTTAATAGTCGTCTTTTCTGAGAGTACACCTTCTATATTTTTGGGAAGCCTCCAGTCCTAATCTGAACTTTGGATTGTTTTGTTTGAAAATCATATCTGGGCGATCCTACCTCTTTTCCTCATGTAGCATAGAAAAAAATTGACATGAGAATCTAACCCCAGATTAAAAAATAGTATACAATCCAGTATAATAAAATACACCGTCCAAGCTGAGCCTTAGAGACAGTTCACAGTATCTCAACATTTTGCCACCGTTCCTTTCTGTGTTTTATTGTAATATATCTTTCTAAGACACTTGCTTACGAGGCAGTGGGTCCTCATCTTGAAGTCAGGTTAATGAGGTTTTACCACACTTTAATCGTTTCTCCAAATCATGCTGTAGTCTTGAAAAGCCAGCATACTGATTGTGATGTAGGGCCAAACCTTAGAGTCAAGAGAAGGATTTTCCTCTACTTCAGGAGTGTAGGCATGTAGCCCTGATTCTGCTATGTACACCTGTGTTCCACTGAAATCAGTTGGAGACTGGCAAGTAAATATCTGGGAGGATTATAATCTAAGGCCACAGCTGCATGACAAAATTGTATTTAGGCTGCCTTACTGTAATCTAATACTAGTTAACAAATTCTTAGCAAGCTCTCAGACCATAGTTACCAGGAGTTGACTAGGATTTGTACTTGAGGTAATGAAATTTCTAGTATCTCAAGTAATGGGTACTAAAACAGTCTGTGCGCTCTGCAGCATCTAACAAGATTAAACACTTTTGAAAAAATCTCCAAGGTATGTTAACATTGTTGTCTGGTGTTCTTAATTAAGTTTGGATGAGTGTAAACAGATGCATAGTAAATATCAGACAAATTCCAAGAACTATTTTTGTTGATTTATCTTGAATTCATCATATGGTTTTTGTATTTTATGAGAGAGATATTTTTCCACCCTATAAATAAACTATTCTAATAATTTGTGATGAAGCTATGGAATAAATAAGTAAAATCAAACCACCAGTTTGCTCCATATTTCCTGTGTACAAAAAGCAGAGACAAGTTATTACATGTATATACGCTGCCTCTTTCCTTTTCTGTTATGTTCTGTTGGTTTTATACTTACCTGCAGTATAAAATCTTCTTCAGTATCTATCTTCAGTCTTTCTGTCTGGCTTTAAAAAACAACAAAACTTGTTTGGATTGAGTTTATAAGAATTTGGATTATGTTTATAAGGGCACAGCACAGATTTTTTCTTTATTAATTCATAAAATTTTTGGCCAATCTGGTAGTTAGGTATCTGTCTATAGAACCAATTAAAACTTTTCCATGGACTTTCGGGAATTTCACTCTACTGCTTGTATATGCTACTTCTTGGAAGCTACATTCTGTGAAGCAGTCTCTTCTTTCTTTAATTCCTGCAGCCAAAAATCACATAATTCCTCATGATTTTTTGCAGGCTTACACATACAGACAGAGACCACCAGCACCAACAAAACTCTTGGCCGATTGTTTTGGAATTATATTGGCAAACATTATGGGAAAAAATGGTGCTTTTCCTGGGGAAAAAAACTATCCTTACAGAAGTTGCAGGTTATAATGAGGCTGTGAAGTTCTAGGATCATACTTACTTTATGTAATGCTTTTACAATATGTTATCAGAATGACATTTTTTCTGCGGCAAACAGAAAAAAACCTGCAGAGCATTAAGAGTTTTATGCGCTCTCAATCAATCTCTCCACTGTTGCTTGGAGTCTTCTGTTCATCATCTCCTCAGTGGGTGGGGATACTTTTATCTAACAGAAGTGTCAGACCCCTCCTGGGTGCGTGGGGTCTGCAAGGACAAGTATGTGAAGATGGATTCCTGCATTGCCAGTGCTCAGTTCGCAGGTTTGGCTCTAGGGGTCAGATAATTGTCTCATCTTGTATTGTGGTCAGCAGCACAAGGGGGATCTGTTCTTGGCAGGTGTTTAGCAATGTTCTTCTAACTTTTGCTGTTGTTTGAAATTTAGCTTTTGTGTCTGTTGTCTGTTCTGACAGAGTGTAGACCTGGATGACCACCACAAACCTGAATTTAGAAGAGTTTTTAGTTCTTCCATCATTGAAAATGGGCATCGGTCTTCATCAGGTAGGAACATGGCATGAAATGAAGTAGCAGTAAAATACCTGATCCTGGCAGTCATAGAGCAGCTCTCACATGCTGGAACCATCTGCTGTGGTTTCAGCTTGGATGTTCTACTGCGGCACTGATACCGTTTAACTTTATTTCATAGTTAGAAGTTTAACTTTTAAACATTATTGTTAACCATGCACTATGGTGTTTCATAAATTAGAGACTATTACTGTCATGTTTTCTTGGGACACTAATGATAGTAAAGCCTTCTATTCTGGTTGACATTGTAGCCTTGCATCCCAAAACATTTTGCATACTATCTGTCTGCTTCCATCATCCTTCAGTTGCCTTCTCCTTTTTAGAGAAAACTGAGGCACACAGTGTTTCATAAAACCATGAAAAGAACCAGAATGCTGACTCCTAACCCATGGCAGGAAACCAGGGGCAGGGGCTGCACAGAGGAAGAAGTTTACCAGATGCAGATGCTAGTGGATTAATGATCTGAAGTTGCTCTTGCTGAGGTTAGTGTAGGACAGGTATGATTGCTGCAAGGATCACCAGGGTTGCTTCTGCAGCTTGCTGTAAATGGTATAATGTCTTCAGGCACAGCCAGGCGGAGAAATTCCAATGATTTGTAAAATAAAGTTGTTGCGTGGAAATTGGCTTGTAACTTTGTTACAAATCTGCAAATAAACTTACTTCCTCTCTCCTTTTCTCTTTATTTGCTAGGTCAGGCAAAAGTCTCCCACGAACTGGCCTCTTTTCATGCATCAGACTCTTCCCCTGAGGCCCATGCCCCGGCAGTCGCCTTGCAGATGCCCCACCTCCCCGTTACTGCAGTCACCAGGGTATCAGAGAAGTTTTCAGGAGAGACCGTCTGTCTAACAGGAACAACTAATGCGTCTGTGGGCCTGCTGGGACAGAGCAAGAGCAAAAATGCGATGGCAGTGAAAACTTCCAACCAGTCAGGTAAAAGAGACTAAAATCATTTGTTTGCTGTGAACAATTTCTTTACTGCAAGCAACTGGTGCTACAGGAATTGTCCCATCACCTAGTGGTAATTAGGAAACCTCATTCTATGGCTGCTTATCGCATGGTGGGACACTCTGATTTAGAATATTGTGGCTGCTAGGTGGAGCTTTAGGCTGTAATATCACATCTGCCTAGAATTTTTGCTGCCTAGTCGAGTTCATAGTGCGGCCTATCTTCTAGCACAGTTACTGAAAAAGAATCTCTTCAACGTGGCCAGCGAGTCTAATGAAATTTGCAGAAGTTTATAGTGCTTTGAGACCTGAGGCCCCTTGAGAAGTTTAGCAGATATTTGGGTAACAGGTTCAATAGTCATCTGGAGAAAGGAACGACCGACAGCAGACTGACACGTATACATGAGTCAGAGTGATTGCAGAATCTTATTTATATCCAAATTGAGGGTGCATTGTTTTTGTTGTGTTGTGTTTTTTTTAAAGAAATATAATTTCATTCATATTCAAGTAATTCATCTTTGAGCTGTGTTTCATATACATTTAGTGATAGTGACACTTACAGATCAGACTATGTATATGAGTCAGAAATTACAGAAAGAGCAGATAGAATTGCAAGCAAGAGATAGGGATTATTTGCAGGTTATTGTTTCAACTTTTATCTTATTAAAGCTAAGAATGTAGCAAAGCCTTCCTTTGTCTTTTGTTCTGCTGTTCAGTGAAGGCCTGGAATTCAAGTACTGCGCGAACAATGGATCCATCTGCCTCTGGAGGTGAGTGCTCCTGTCAGCATGTCCTCATGCAACACAAATTGAGAGGGATTCCATGCTGCATGTCCAGGACATTTGGATCTGAGCATGTAGTTCCGATTGGTATGTACATGGTGATATTAAAATTGCTAACAAAACTGCATGCAGATTGGGTTTCCCAGGTATCATGAAAACTTGTTCCACTGTATCAGATTCTCAGTCAGTTCAAAGCGAAGGGTACTGCTATGGTTTGAGAAAACCCATACAAATTTATTGTCGTTTAGGCAATTATTCTATCACCTGATGACCACTCTCCACCTGGAAAGGGGAATGGGAGAACACAAGGAAGCA
The DNA here is from genome assembly GCA_026413425.1 of Tringa solitaria. NCBI lineage: Eukaryota > Metazoa > Chordata > Aves > Charadriiformes > Scolopacidae > Tringa > Tringa solitaria. Next base: position 3,121,599 of record JAOXJM010000006.1, read on the forward strand.
CGAGAGTTGAAATATAAATAGATTTAATAGGATAAGACTAAATAATTAACAATAATGCTAAAGAACCAGTATTAAATCCAATACTAATATAAGATACACCGGATTTATACTCGGCCAATTGTATCAGTAGGAAGCTGTGCTCTCTCAGCAGTGGACAGCAAATGTGGGACACTGCGAGCGCAACGACTGTGGAAGGAAGGGCTCAGGGGTCCATCACCAGGCAAAGGAGTTCTCTGGACTGCTGCCATCAAGGGATAGAGAGACTATGCAGCAAACTTTCTAATTTATATTGAATGTGATGTCCATGGTATGAAATAATCCTGTTGGCAGCTTGGATCAAGTGCCCAGATCTCGCTCTTCCTCATCCCCGCACCTGGTGAGGCTCAAAAACACCAAGACCTTGAACCCCGTATGGCATAGCTGGCTATAGAGTAAATATTTTCACGAATTCAAAGACTAGAGTCTTCCAAAAGTGGGGTTTTCTCAAGTATTAGAAGAGAAGTTAGTCCTGCATCGCTCAACCCAGGACAGGTACTTATCCCTCTTTGCACATGGCGTACATGTGTACGGTTAGGCAATCTCTGCAGTGGAAACAGTAAGTGCCAGAAAAGTGTGGCAGAACAGACAGTCTGAGCGGTCAAGATTTCAGCTGACCAAGTGAAAACTGTGACTGAACACAAGGTAATGGCAGTTGGAAAGTGGCTGTTGAAGCACATTCCTTTGAGCAGAATAGCAGTAAGTAGTCTCCTTCATATATGAGTTTGTCAAAGGGCAAAATGCCTGAAGGATTTTTGATTTCAGTCAAACTAGATGAGCCTTCAGTAAATGAGTTGCTGGCTTATGCAACAAGTTTTGGCTTTAGTGTGTCAAAACTGGGCAAGCCACTTCTTTTTTCTGCATTTAAAAAGCATAGCTGGAGTCCAGAGCTGGGCTTTTAAGAGGCAAAGCACAAAAGGTAGAACCTTGGGTGGGAGGAGGAAGAAACAAAGTTGTCTTTAAGCCACCTTTACAACCTTTGGAGTCTGTTTTGCTTTATAAACTAGAATGTTACCTGGTGGAAATTAGGCAATTTAAATTATGCTATCAGTCATGGCACACTTCCCAGGACTCCTTATGTCTGCCAGAATGACTGCTGCAAGCTGAGCTGTAGCATCATTTCTTCCTTTCACTGAAATGTCCATGGCAGCATGCCCTCCTCTGCGGTCGCGTGAGGGCCTGAAATGATCCAAAAGGAGTTTTATCAAAGGCATCCTGTTGCTGCCCTTTCTGGTATGTTTACACTGTCCTCGCTTCAGTGCAGCAATTTTGCAGAGGGGTTGAACCCTTGGGGAAAATCCCTCCCCAGGTTGTTAGTGCATAGGGGAAGTTAGACAGAGCCCTGCAGCTTTTCACTGTGGTGAGTAAAAATCAATGCATGGCTATCTATCAGGAAATGGTTTGAAAACGTATGACGAAAGGAGATAAAAGAAGTTTCTGCCCTGATGCATCTTGTTTTTACTGCTTTTATACAGAGAATATCGCTTCTGTCACTAAATCTGTGTCAACTGAGAGCTGTGAGGCGAGTAGTGGAACCAAAACTGGTGAAAGGTATGCATTTTTGTTGATGTTTTGTTAGGCTGTTGGGGTCAGTATAGTCTCAAGGCAAAGGGTTCTGCTGGTTTGGAGAAAGGCGAGTCCCAGACACTGCATTTTAAGCCCGTTAAAGGTTGTGAGCTTTCCTGAGCGCCAAGTGGAACAGAGATGAGAAGGAATAAAAATCTTTTGCAGAGCAGTTTAAAGCAGTCCTAACTGTGGATTTCAGCACTGTTACAGTGTCAGTAAAAGTCTCGGTGCCAGTGGTGGATTGTTGTTAGGAGGACCAAATTGCCTGGCCCTCTGAAAATACTTTCAAAAATACTCAGCTGTGTTGAAATTTGTATTTTGGGCTTATTTTTGGAAACCAACATATGACTGCCATCAAATATCCTTAGTTTGGCTAGCCTAGAGTTTAGTTTGTATATAAATGACTTGCTGAGGACTACTACATATTCTTGATTAACTCGGAGTATGGGATTACATGGAATCACAATTGCTACTGGCATATCCAGGCATCCTCAGCATGCAAATCATCTGTCAAGAAAAATGGGAGGGCAGCCAATTTAAAATCTCTTAAATTGGGCCTGCATCTGCCCTGAAAATTATCCCAAGTTTGGCATTACATTTATTCTGAGTTAGTGCCAACATCAGCACTTTGATACTTGAGGTATGATATGCTGAGCACCCAAGAGAACTTGCTGTCAGATTTGACCTCCATCTCTACCAGGAAATAATGTGTGACACTGATGTCATTGTGCTCTGCCTCAGTTTCCCCATCTCTGTTATGGGGAACATTTCCAAATGTGTGACTTACTTCATTAATGCTGACAAAGTGGTTTATGGCTCAAACACAAATTAGAATATAATCCTATATTTCTTGATCAAATTACTAGCTTGTGGTCTGTCAAGCAACACTGACATGAGCTCAGGATTCTGTGTACTATTAGTAAAAACTTCAGAAGTACTTCCTGAGTTACTCTTCAAATTTAATTTTTAAAAGCCCTCCAGGAACCCCAGATTTGGAAATTAAAGGTATTTAGTGCTCTTGTGTGACCACAACTTTTTTTTCTTTTTTTTTTTTCTTAAAGGTGTTTAATTGTTCTACTCAGTGCTACAAAGCACTTGTGACTTGTACAGCCATGTCTCATTTATAAAAGTACCTTAGACTCTTTTATAATTAGGTGCTGTTTTCTGTCAATCAAACTTTGACTTTTACTTAAATTGTTTTTGACTCATTCAGGTCCTCTAGAAATGACTGGTTTGGGAGGTTTAGAGTAGGTAACAGGTGGACCTTTATGCTGACTCCTGGCCCCGCAGAGTTACTTTTTTGTTTAACCATGTACTTTTTGTGTTATGTTTCTCCAGTGCCACTGACAGTTACTGTGATGTGACACCCAGCACTCGCTCGTCTCCTCCCGCTGGACGTCGCCAAGTTGAAAGGAGGCGAGAACTGGTGCGGTCTCAGACACTCCCACGGACCTCAGGAGCACAGGCCAGGAAAGCGCTTTTAGAGAAATTCGACCATGATGGTGGAAAGTACGTCACCCTCCTTGTCTCCCGAATGGGTTTGTTAATGGGAAAGTAATCTGTCAATTATTACCAGCAGAGGACAGCCGGGTGGGAGGACTCTCTCAATGTAGTATTTTGAGCTAAGGGACAACATGAGGTAACATATAGCTTCAATGACTTCACAAACTGAGCCCTGGAAATTCACAGCTACATATTCCTCTGGCTTTGGAGTTGGTCAGCTGAAGAAGCAGGTGCCTCTTGTCAGGAAAGTGCTGTGAAAACTACCTTCTCAGTCATTCTTAGAGACTTGGGATATAGTGACTTTCTGTTGCCATTCATTAAGGACCAAAAGCGTGGACTGTTCTTTATGCACCATGATGGGGGTATGATTTAAATAGAAGAGGGCTTAGGATCCTGGCTTTAGTGAAATGAAAATGAGCTTTTCTTGCAGAACCAACAAGTTGAAGTTTCAGCAACATGTTTCTCAGATATCACCTGGACAGGGGCTGACCTGGGCAAGGTTGCATAGATGTTGCTGACAAGTAGGTGTAAGTTTTTCTAGAATGTAATTTAATCTGGTTTCTGTTAATTTTCCAGAGGAAAAGGAGAATCCAGAGCTAAACTGAAGAGGTCGCAGAGTTTTGGGGTTGCCAGCGCTAGCAGCATTAAACAAATTCTGTTAGACTGGTGTCGCTCAAAAACCATAGGATACAAGGTGAAGACATGCTAGCACTTTCAGCGCTCTCTTTTTCAGGAGAATTTGCCAAAAAAGCATACTCAAAGAAGTGAATGTAAAACACACTAGATAATTAGTTAACTTCCTCAAGGTCATCAAGTTTGCAGGTAATGCAAAAATCATGGTTTGCATGGGCAGCACATCAAGACAGACAGTGATTGCATGAGTGAGATTCTAGGTGTCCATCACAACAATGTATTAGTGTTTGTCTGAAAAGCCTATCTTTTTGTGCTTATGGATAGAGACTTCAGTATATGCTCGCGCGTATTTTTTTTTCTTGTGATTTTTGCATTCTTGTTATATGTGGCAAGATCGGAATAACATTTTGTGAGTATGTGGAGGCTATGGCCCCTTTGCTACACAGTATGCCAGAATACTCTCTATTGGTATTAGACAAATGAGTTTGTAGTAAATGGCTGAGGTTGAAACATGTGGTGTTAGTGAGCTAATTTCTATGAGGTACCATCAGTGTAGCTAAAAGAATTCAGAAGTTGAGATTTTAGTAATTTTACCTGGCCTTAAACTGCAACTGCCAAAGCAGGAGAAAGGAGATTTATTTTTTTTTCCTAAGTGTTTTTTTTTGTGTAATGTTTATCAATATTATTATAAAGTGTGTATTATTATTGCTGAACTCTAAATTACAGTACATATAAGCAGAACTAGTGAAAATTACAGTTAATTGCTTACCAGAATTTTATGTGATGGGAAAGCAGCATGAGACAAGGGCCCAAATATGTTTCTTTTCACTGTGGCAGTTGAAATTACAAATAAGCATTTATTCTAAGAGTAGGGTTTTGCAGTAGGCATAATTCTTCCTATATTTCTACCTATCTGTATGTAAACAGGCGTTGAATTTGGCCTTACTGAAAAGCAAAGCAAGCAAGCATAGTCTTTCTCTGGTGTTACTGACCACCACACAGTGAGCTGTTCTTCAGTTATAAATATTCACGGGGATAAGCAGTGTCCTTGGTCTCTGCAGATACCAAGCAAGTGCGTTGGGGCTACTCCAGAGCTCGTGGATGGTGACAAGATTCTTCCCAGTGTCGTCAGTTGGCTTTGTATTAGAGGCCATACCTGTGTGTCTGCTTTGCATCGGGGCATTTCAGACAAAAGGCTTTTATTGCTGAGCGTACCACTTTTTCTCAGGATACAAATAATGTAATGGATATACAAATAGGGGAAGGAACACATAAAACCTGTGCTGTGCTGCTTTGGTTAGTGGGAGAGAAGGACAGGAAACTGCAGCGACCAAAATCAGCTGCTCTTCCCCGTTCCCCTGAGCTGCGTTAACATGCGTGTTTTTTTCATCATGATAGCACATTGATCTCCAGAACTTCTCCTCAAGCTGGAATGATGGGATGGCATTCTGTGCTCTTGTGCATTCTTTCTTCCCTGAAGCTTTTGATTATAATGAGCTTGACCCAGCTAATCGCAAGCAGAACTTTGAGCTGGCCTTCACCGTGGCTGAGTGAGTATCACATTAGATGTCCGTGAAGTGCTTCCAGTTCAAGTCTAAAGTGGCTGGGCATCAGCAAAGAGTTTAATGATTCTTCTTGTAGATCCAATATCACTATCATGATCATGCCAAAAAAGATAATAAAGCTCTGCACAGAGAATGCATAGAACAGGAGACTTGGCAGCTTAAAATCAGAGTTGGTTTTGCCGCGCACAGGCTAATTCACTGGACTCCTGCATTCAGGTCATTCACAGTCTTCAGGCAGTACTTGAATTCTGCTTTCTCCCCTCTGTGACTCTCACCAGCCTTAGCACTGACACACTAAACTTGAGAAATCAGCCTTGTGAGTTCTGCTTGGATGGAAGAGGAAAAAACCTTGCTTCTCTCTCTGTGTTCTTTGGGGTTTTTTATTATTTTGTTCTTGAAGCAATGAATGATTCTTAGTGAATTTGCCAATATCAATCATAAAAAAGAAATTTGAGTTCATAGAGCACAAGGCATCCAGTGTTTACTGACAGTCCATAGAAACTGGACATACAGCTTCTTGTTTCTGTTGTTTCTGCGTTGCTGATAATAAACCTCAGGATTTCTGAAATACCTCAGTGATGCTCAAATCAGAGCAGCAAATGAAGGAAATGAGTCTTAGAAGTAGTTACAGGCCTTAGATTTAATTCTTGATTTGCTCTACCTGTTTTATTATTACTACAGGAAAATGGCTCACTGCGATCGTCTGATAGAAGTGGATGACATGATGATGATGGGTCTCAAGCCAGATCCCATGTGTGTCTTCACCTATGTCCAGTCTCTATACAATCATCTACGATGCTTTGAATAAAACCACCGACACCTTTCCAGCCAGAAGGGTCAAGTACAGTATGCTGATGGGAAGAGCAACATTTTGCAAATGGAACACAGTGTTATTTCTTGCTTTTTACTGTCCCTTTGCTTATATTCAGCTGTGTGGCCAGCTGGCCGAAGTGTTGCAGAGCAGTGCCCCGAAGTGTTGATCACATCAGCATGGCAATAATACAGAAATATGTTTGAAAAAGACCAAGAAAAAAAAAAACAACCCCAAAAAAACCCAAAACAACAAAAAAACAAACACCATAGGGAAAGGCAAATGTTGTCATTTTGGTGCTAGTATTAGGCTGGATTTTTAATATTCTTGTGTTTAAAGATCACAGGAACCTAATTTGCTGTTCTTATCTCTGTTAGGCAGGGGAAGCAATTTTATGCAGTGACAGGTAACTACTACGAAGGTGTTTCCTCTTAAAATGCAGGTAAAACTCCAAAGATGGCACCTTCAGTCTCACTTTGCTATTCAGCATAGCACAAAAGAAATAGCAGATGGACAAGGAAAATTCCATTTAGCAAATAATAGCCTTAGAGTACTCAACCACTAGGGCGATCCTCCATCCCTACCCCCTGCTCCAGCGTACATGCACATACATCCAGCAGACGTTGCTTTGTTCTCTTAGAGTGGAAGGAGAATGTCACTTCTTACCCGATGACTGGGGCAACAGAACTACCATGTTACATAACAGCATTTCTCTGTAAGGGCCACATCTGAAGAGATTTGCTTGGAGACTTGCCAAAGCCTCTGCTGGCCATCCTGGATTAATTTCTTGATCACAAAGAACAGCAACCACTGGGGCTGTTCCATGTATGAGACTGTGTGTTTGCATGACTTAGGATTACAGGAAAGGGGGGAGTCAACAAGGTACAAAATCCTTGAGCAGTTGTAATAGAAGCAGGACTCCAGCACACTTTGACCTAGACTCTGGGGGAGAGCAGCTTTCCAGTGGGGACAGGAATGAAGTCTTTACGACTTGCTCAGTCCTCATGCTGACTCAGAGGTGGACAGGCAATATGCCAAAAAAATATGAAAGATGTGGCAGTTTTGAAGTGCCTTGGACTAGTTTCTGTTTTCAGTTAAATTAGCATAAAAAACACAATACAGTGGGATTACTCCCGATTTACTGGACAAAAAGGTCATGTGTCACCCTGTCTGGTTTTCTCCTTCATAAATCAACAGAGCTTTGTTTTCACAGTGAATGTTAAAAACAAAACCACTAAAAAAGCCTACTTAAAAGAAAAAAAAATCCTTTTAAAATTATTTATTCCCAAAGAACAGGCTCATAGAAAGTAAAAACCGAAAGCCATGAGCCCTCTGCTCGTGCTGGAGAATGTTTTTTAGCCTGCATTTGTGCTTTTTGTAGATATTTATAAAGATGACTTTGGTTCTGTATTGATGACCATTTATAATAAAATCTGTCAAACATTCTTCAGATTTATTGCTTCTCTGTGACAAATAAGAAAGTAAAATCAGTGTTAATAACCCAGAGCTTTCTCTTAGAATATTATTGTTCTAGGCATGGTGCTGCATAGTCTGAATTTCAGTTTAAGAAAGTACAGAAGCTCGGTGGCATTTGGAGTAAGATTTTAGTTCAGCCTGCCCTTCTAGTGAAGTTTACTAAAGAAACCACAAATGAAACAAGCACTTAGTTAGCAGTCTCAGAAAAAAAAAAAAAGCCCAAACACCAAAAGTGTACAAAAGTAAAGTATCAGTTAAATGCTGAAGGTCTGGATCACCACATTCTGTTTGAAGTGTAACTAGGCTATGACACAATGGAAACAGTTGGAAAGACTTTTGAATATACTTATATGTATATACTTATAGGTATCTACAAGATACTTGGTCAAACTAGCAGGATCCTTGGCATTGCTAATCTCCTAGCTTCTGTGCGGGTGGACAGAGGTTGGGTGGGCTGTTTGCCATTGTCTTCAGTTTTTTACTTCATCTTGAATGACTGTAATTCTGAGGACTAAGTGTGCACTTGTTGCTCCACCAAATGCACTGTAAGGATGAACACACTGCGCTTGTGTTTCGGAGAAGTGATCAGCGTGAGCATGATGAGAAACCTTACCACAACTGGCACGCGTGATACACATATTTACATTCTGAGAGCAGAATACTTGTCATTGACTAGCAGAGCCAAACTGCATCGTAGCTACAAGAGGGATAATACTGCCTTCACAGTCCTAGGTTGTGGATGATTTTCATATGTGATCTGATGCTAAAGACACAGGTAAGTGCTTGGCCAATGTAGGCCTAGTAGCAAATATATAAAGGAAGTTTTAGACAGTAAAATTATTGCCAGTTCACCAGGGGAGTTTACATACTTTCTATAATTTAGTTTGTTTTCACAGCTACCCAGAAGCTATTTGTACAGGTTTTCTAAAATCTTCCCACTTCAGAGAGGTGATGGTAAAACACCTGGTCTAAACTACATCAGGGATGTACAGAGGGATGTAACCCTACCATCTGACGTAACACTCTCCTGTCTCCTTCATTTCTTCTGTCTGGCTCCCAATCTCTTTTGTCCCAGGAAAGAATATAGTTGCCATAAAGATGGAGCATGCTGCTGAGGCTGTTTTATGAGTGACATTTTAGATTGCTAGGTACTTAACACACCTTTCATTTGCTTTCACTGTCTTTATGCTTTTCTGCAATAAATCGATCAAAAATTACTGTCCAAAGCTGCAGGACCGAGCTCAGTTCATGTTATGAAGAAAACGTTTTTACTTCCAGACAGATCTCACCGGGGGAGAGGGGACGGGCAGCAGCATCCCTCACCGGAGCCCCCGCCGGGCGGCAGCGCCGCTGCTGCCGTTCCCACGGCAACCGGTTTGTTTGCCGCCGTCACCCGTCGGGGCTGTTACATTGCGCCTTTCACGGGAAATAGCCGGCAGCTGCTGCGGGAGCGAACGGGCTCCGGCCGCGGGAAACGGCGGCCGTGGCTCTTGGCCAGGGCTGGAGCTCGGGCGCTGGCCAGGCCGGGCCGGCGTCGGCCAAGAGGTGTGCGAGGGGGCCGGGGGGGCTCGGGGCTCCTGCGCTGGGCTGTGGGTGAAGCTGTGCGTGTCTGGGTGCGGGGCTGCCTCGGGAAGGTGGGATGGGCACAGCTCAAGAGTAGGAAAACGGATAATCAAACTGCTGTGCCTTTGCATATATTTTGGGCGTTGGTCACCCCACATTAAACCAGGGTGCTTTGTTCTGCTTTAACCCTTCCAAGGCTTTCCCATTTCCTCATTTATTTGCTGTATTTCCTCCTTCAGCTTTTCCTGTTTCCCAGGTCCTCTTTTCTCTCTTTTTTTTTTTTCTTTTTCTAACCACCATTACATTTCTTTTTTACACCCTAGAGTTCACCCACATCTCCAGCCGTATTCTTAAAAGGTGTTTACTTCTCCAACCTGTGGGATACTATTTATCTTTAATGTGTGTTCAATTCTTCTAATTTTTCTGTGGTTGCGTATTAATAGCTCTGTCCTTCCTCAGCAGTCTCATTCTCTTTCCCTTCTGTCTCCTATCACAGACACCCCATCGCCTCAGCTCCACTTTCAAGCCTGTTTCTCTCCTCCTAGCTTCCATTCCCAAATTCTTCTGTTTCTTCATTCTCCTACTGCAAACCCTCTCCCCCACACCTTAGCAAAGTTTTGGAACCTTGAGCAAAAAGTCTTTTATTTTCATACCCGTGTCATTTTGCAGGTAAATGGGGCAAGAATTTTTCTCACCCTCATGGACCTTCTCACCATTCTCCCCTTTTTGCTTCTGCAACCAAATATAATGCTATTCCTATTTTCAGATTTCATATTCCAAGAACTCACCTGAGTTATATCCAGAAACCTTCCAAAAAACAATGGCCAGGCTACTGCAAGCTCCACCCAAGTTTCATCCCTCAGAATGGGACATTGCAAACAAGATGCAAAGTGCCAGCACAGAGTCTCAGAAATCCAGGTCGGAACGCATGACAGCTGAGAGTCAGAGGCTGCTGGATGAGATAGAAAAGACAACACAGAAAACCCAAAGTGATGTCAACAAGAAAATAGGTAATTACATGTATTCTGCAAGTGTCAGGATGTTTAAGATGGACTTAGAAAATTAGTTGATAGTGAATAGTAATATATGTCAATGCCATGCTCTTTGATATAAAAAAAATAATATTTTAAAAAATATTTAGAGGAAGATTCTTTATCTTATAACAAATTAATTACTTCTCCAAAACACACAGAAAGCTGTTCTAACCAAACCTGACACAGAGTTGCCAAACTGTCTCCACGTATCAGTCTACAGCACTACATACACTCTGCTGTGGAATGTCTGGTTTTAGCCGTATCTAAGATCTGACCCACAGTGCTCTGATATGTAAGATGAGCTGGTATTAATATGTTTGCAATTTTTGTTCTGCAGAACAGAGACAGGAAGAAATAAAATTCTGGAAGCAAGAATTAGATAACAAACTTGAACAAATTTTTCATGAGACAGAGGTACTGTTGACTTTCAAGACTAGGCTGGAGAAATCTTTGGAGAGCTGTAAAGAGCCACTTGACATTGCCCAAAAGTGTCTCCTGAACAGGTGAGAAGATGAAGAAGAAAAGCATTTAGGGAGAGAAAAAAAAAGTCTAGGTAATGAACCTTTAACAAATACTAAAAAAGGCTGCAAACTAAGGACCTGCCTCTCTTTTTGATCAGAGTCACAGTCTGATATAGGTGTTGTAACACTGGGGAACCAAGGCCACAAAGGAAAAGCTTTCCATGTGGCAAGGAAAAGCTTTCAATTTGGAAAGCTGGTCTTCATCATCTTCTGCTTGCTGCAAGCATTTGGTCAATGTGGCTGATGGCTTTTCCTCTTTTTGTTTAGGCAGAGGCGAGCTGGGATTGACTTGGTGCATGACGAAGTGGAACAGGAACTGGTGAAGGAAGCTGAAGTCCTCCAGGGAATTATTGCTTTGCTTGAGCGTACATTGGAACAAACCAACGAGCAAATCAGGTGCAGAGGCAAAGAGCGTAACTGAACACTGATTAGCTAAAAAGTAGGACAGCCATAATCCTGAGAAGTTGTGGGGTCAGGCTGCGCACAGGTCCAAATTTACCTTCACTGTTAAACAGTTACAGAAGGTCAGTCCTGATTCATACCATTTGATCAGTAATGGTGAGAAGTTCTGCTCTTTACAACTCAAAGTACTTGCACGTGATTCCTGGTCTTCTCATGAGCCAGTCCTGTGCCTTTAATTCTACTGGGAATTGTGCCATCAATTTATGTGGAGGCAGCTTCATGCTCTAGATTTTGGGACTTTGCAATTAACAGTTCATACATGAAGAATTCCATAACAACATTTGTGTTACCTAATGTACGTGCGTATGCATGTGAGTGCCTACACTTTGGCTTAGAGTCCGGTTGTTTCTCCTCCTAGACTAAACCGTTCAGCAAAATACAACCTGGAAATGGATCTGAAGGACAAGTTCACAGCTTTGATGATTGATAATTACTGTGCTAGCTTGACAAACAACACTCCTGATATCAGATATGCTGATCATACAGTGAAAATAGAAGGAACGTAAGTGGTTATTTACTTCAATGAACATGATGAACATAGAACTAGTATAAGCAGTTCCAATAATAGCGAGACTGAAGTAATTTTGTATAAAACATGTTATAGCTGTCTATCATCTGTTTGTTGTAGATTGTTTCTTATACTTCTGTCCATCACTAGTATCTGTGTAATTAGTCTGTGAAATAAGACACAATAACAATGTTCCCAGTGAACTGCAGTTAGTTTTTGAGGCTCAGAGTTAGCTAAGGAAAAATTTCTCTCGTTCTTTAAACACAGAGTAGATTTAACAATCTTAACTTCCTCTCCTCTCCCCGGGCGTCCCAGTGGGGAGAGTGCTGGTCTGGGACACGTGAGGTATGGAGTCAGTGTCTGACTCAGTCATTAACCTGCCAAATGCACCTCTTCTGTGTGCGTTAGTTAGTGTGAGAGGCTTAGACAAAGAAACTGCTACCACAGAAAAATGGGCTGAAAAGGAGAAGCGTACCGAGAAAGCAACGTGTGTGAGTGTCCCAAGGACACTACTGGCTCTGTGAGAAGTGACAAACGGGGAGCACCGAGAGACCGGCAGATCTTGCTGCCAGCAGGAGAGCATCAGGGACAGGCTGCAATAACTCAGATCGCACCCATGTTGGCTGCTGCAGGCAAATGACAATTAGCGCTCTATATACCCACCCAGTGAAACACGGAACCCTGTGAGGAACTTTCCAAAGACATGCCTGCAAGTCCCTGGTGCGCAGTGTGACCCTGTCAGGGATGCAGATGGGGGGTGGCTTCCCAACTATTGCTCCAACTGAGCTCTGCACAGGGCTGTCTTACAGGGGTGTGAGAAACCAAGTGAAAGTTTTGTGTAAATAGTTACCTGCTATTAATAGAAACAGCTGAATTATAGTAGTAAAACCAGGTCAATTAAGGAAAGGTGTTCCAAGAGATACTGTTTCCCCACAGCAACTTCATCTTTTATCAGAAAAAGGAACATTACAACAAAGTTGCTCTGTGATTTTAGCAACGTTGTTTCCATTGTACCCTCTTCTACTTCCTTCTGAAATGTTTGCAACAGAGAGGCTCTTAATTTTGGATTTGTAGAATTCCCAGCACAGCTGGGATGTGCAGTTAATAGTGCTGCTTTGTTCTTGGGTTTGTGGAGCAGTTACAGATTTATGAAGTCACAGAGGGCCTCATGCTGCCAGCTGATAACCTTTTATTTGGATCTTTTTCAGTTTTGTTAGCCCCGAAGACTGGATAGATTTCTCAAACATAAACGTTGAAAAGGCTGAAAAGCAGAGAACCAATTCTCTGGTGCTGAGGACACTGATCGATGGCATTCTGTCACAGACGGCGAGTGACATGCGCCGGCAGTGTGAGGCGGTGAACGTGGCCTTTAGGAACAGGGTGAAGGAAGTCAGGAATGCCAAGCACCAGCTGGAGAAGCTCCTCGCGATGGTGAGTGGCAGGGGACAGTCAGTGAAAAGGGGGACACAATGGGCTTGGCTTATCTACCCATTTTTGCAACCCAGTGTCTTGAGCTATTTTGCTTTAAGAATTTTCCCTTTACAATATTGGCAATGCCTGCCACATTTTCCTCTTCCTCCCCCCCAAAACGTAATCTTAGATTTTATTTTCTCAGCTCTGTGTGCACCACTAGAGAGGTAAATTTCTGGAATCACTGACGATGTAAGTGTTGCTGTAGACATCAGTAAAGCCAGGATTTCCCTTGTGACTTTTAATTACGTGCTGCTCCTATATAATTTTCATGACTGTGAGTAAGAGCCTTATAAAAGACTTTTATAAAACCAGGGTCAATGTGCTCAAAATCTGATACGTGAAAACAAAGTGTTAATGTTAAAAATTAATTGCTGAGCGTCAATCTCTCACTTTCACTCAGAACAGTGTCACCTGTTTTCCAAGGAAGGACTTGTAATCCTGGCTGACCTTTGTGAAATATTGTTTGATGAAATAACATCCTAACATAATGAGTATTACTGTGACGGTTGTTACTATAACTATTAAAGATTTGGATGGCTTCACCTATTGTAAGAGACAGCATGCAACACTTCCTTCTGTTGGATTTGTTAAGGTGATGGATGAGACTACCTCACAAGAGAAGAACATTGCAGCTTTAAAGAAAGCAATTGCTGATAAAGAAGGACCTGTTAAAGTGGCTCAAACTCGCTTAGAAGCAAGAAACCGTCGCCCCAATGTGGAATTGTGTTATGACACAGTGCAATACAGGCTGACTAGTGAAGTTCAAGAGATCACAAAAAATATTGAGAGGCAAGTGGAAATGATGAAAGAGTGGAAAATCTGTGGTATAGATAATTTAATGACTCAAAGTAGTATTGCGTCCCAGCTATTCTCCCTGAAAGGTTGGGTGTTGCTTTTCCCTTAAGGGCAGGACACTTTAAGGGAAGCAGCATGGATATTGTCTCTCTTCCCCTTTCATCTTTTTTTTCACTCATATTTATTATCCCATGTGAAAAAAACCAACAACCTATTCATGTATTTCCAACTAATGTCTGTCTGTATTTTTCCTGTTAGGTTAAAGGACACACTGGCACAGGCTGAGAGAGAGCTGAAAGGTCTGAGTCGCCGCCAGCTTTCCTTGGAGGAGGAGATCCGGGTGAAGGAGAATACATTGTACATTGATGAGGTGCTCTGCATGCAAATAAGAGAGTCTGTTCACATTAACAACTTTTGAAGCTATCGTACTGGGAGATCATGTGTGCTCCAAAGAGCCAGCTCCTGCTAAAATTTTATTGACAAACCTCCAGATTTATTGGTTTGGCTCAATGCTGTCCTGGTTCTAGTTGTGCAAGGTAATTAAAACTGACCCGGTACTTACAACTGTCTGTTTCACAGCTATCTTTGCTCTAGAATGCTTGATGCTCCCACTTGGCAATAAAATTCCAGAATAAGAAGAAACGTCCCTTCTTCCATGTTATATATCTCAGGTACAACCAGTGATATCTTTTGCCATTGAAAGGTCTAGAAGCAGAACAACATTCAGAGCTGTAATACACAGAAATACGTCTATTTATTAGGGATCTTTATTGAGCTATACTCACCCATATTATAGTGTATGAACACCATAATGTGGAGCTTTTTTTAAACCATAGTTCTTAGGTACTTGGAGAAAGTATGTTTGTAAGAAGCCAACAGTGGGACTTAAAGTACCCTGCGGTGTTACTGTGTTGGCTTCCCCGTGGCTCTGATCCAAGTCTTAGCTACAGAGGTAGCCCTAGCCGTCAGCTCAGAGTTTAACCTGGCGGGGGGGGAAACCAAACCAAACCAAACCTTGGGGAAAAAAAGCCCAGAAGCTGCTAGAGCTCTTTCCACAACCATTTTTCAGATAGAAATGTTTTAAAGACAAAATCACTGCGTGTCTTGTATTCCTTTTGGGTAGGATA
The DNA here is from genome assembly GCA_026413425.1 of Tringa solitaria. Lineage (NCBI taxonomy): Eukaryota > Metazoa > Chordata > Aves > Charadriiformes > Scolopacidae > Tringa > Tringa solitaria. The sequence goes on from JAOXJM010000006.1 coordinate 3,136,672, forward strand.
ACAAAATCCCAGGCCAGCCCAGCCCAAAAAAACCCAACACCAAACCAAAACAAATTCTCTGCCTTTGGTCTTCCTTTGCTGCTGGATTTGCTACAGAGGACGCCCCCAGATGGTTTCTAGTACAAAACTGTACAGTTACACCAGCTGTCAACAAAAGCCCTTTTAAGGGGCTGGCTCACAAATAACTACCAGAAAAGGCGCGGCGGCTTGGAGGTCTGAGGCCTCCTGCAGCTCCTGCTGAGGTAGGCCTCCTGCTGAGGTAGGCCTCCTGCTGAGGTAGG
>JAOXJM010000006.1:3137052-3153867 GCA_026413425.1 Tringa solitaria
TGCAGCTCCTGCTGAGGTAGGCCTCCTGCTGAGGTAGGCCTCCTGCTGAGGTAGGGCTCTGGGCCACAGCTCCGCACAGGCCCCGACCCCGCGGTAGAGGGCAGTAGTGCTGCCGTGCTCGGGCACAGCCGCCATCAGCGACCCTAGGGCCCGGCAGAGGGATGCGGAGCCCTCATCGGTGCCGCATTGCCTGCCCTGGGCCCGCCGGAGCGGCCTCACCAAATACGCAGGCGCCGAGACGTGACAGGCCGCCGCGCGCGCGAAGAGCGCAGCCAATGGGGAGGGACCGCCGCGGCGGCGCCAATCCGGGGAGCCGGAGTGGGCGGGGCGGCGTTCAAACGCGGTGGCGGCGAGGCGTGAGGAGGCTCCTGCTGGCAGCGGCCCGGTCCCGGCGAGTGTAGTCCCGAACAGCCCGGCCCATAGTCCCGGTGAGTGCAGCCTGAGCAGCCGCTGGAGCGGCCCGACTTTTCTGGCTGTGCGAGAGGTCTGAGCCAGCCTCCGCGTCGCCTTTCGCACTCGTTTCAGTGGGAAACACCGGTGTCGGCGGAGCCCTCCCTGCGCCGCCGCCGCACCTTCTGCGGGGCAGAGCCGGTGCCGTGAGCCGGGGCCGCAGCCGTGCGAGCGGTTGGGCCGCCGGCAGTGGGCGCGGGGGGCGGCAGCTCAGGCGAGCCTCAGAGCACAGCCCCGCCTCCAGTGCGCGGTGCCCGGCGCAGGAGCTGCCGGTAGCCTTTGCCGTGGTTTCCGGATGAACTGGAATGGGGGCAAAACTCTGGGATATGAGACCTTAGTCGAGGCACCAACAAGAAACTCGCAGTTACAGAGCATTCTGCCTTACAAGCTTGAGGTTCGCAGCTTAGGCGGTCTGATATGCAGTGCTGGAAATGCAGTGGTAGACTTCTTCGTGAGCACACAGACTGAAAAAGCTGTAAAAATCAATACCTCCAAGTAAAAGTCTGCTCAGCTCTGGTTTTGTTGTTTCAGGCAAATATGTTGTAAAAGGCTTTAAATTTCTCCTTTTTCACACTGCGCTGTACCTTGCTCTTATTCTTGCTCTCATTTTGATTGTTTTAGAAACAAGGTTGACCAAGAACTGGAACAAGATGGTATCTGTACTCCAAAATGTCAAGGCAACAATGGCCTGGCGGAAACACCAGCTCCTAGGTGACTTCGATGAGGATGAGAGCCCTGTACCTGACAAATTCAAGAGGAGGGCTTCTTTGAGTTCTCTGAATGCTATCCGCATGTCTCTAAGAAAACGAGTACCATTACAGCATGTAGAGCTGAATTATCATAGGACTCCAACTTGGGAAAGTCTGGAAGCAAGCAAGAAGTGCCAAACTCTTCAGACTATGAAAAGAAGAGCGAAAAATGCTTTCGGAACAGTGTCCCAGGTACTTTGCTTTTGCAGTGGAACGTGGATAGAGTTCAGTTTTTGCTCCAACTTCAGTACTAAGCTTTCTGGACTCTACAGAATGCTGTATTCCAGTCTGTCTGACACACTTGCACACTGTTACGGTTGTCACTTACTAGTAAAATCTTTAATATCCTTGCTAAAGTATAGACAGGCAAATTATGGATCTGGCAGAACAGGGAGGAAGGCGAAAAGAAAAAATATGAGATGTAGTTTCATCGAGACTTTGACTAAAGAAATGCTTTTCCCCTACTGTATTGCATCACGTATGGCAGAGCAGCCTTCACAAGGAAGGTGGGTAGAGGCTGCCATTGCTTGCAAAGAATTGTTTCTGAGAAGTGTGCAGCGCTTTGGATTTTTCCAATTTTTTTTTTTGTTACTCCTTTTCCTGTACCCAACTATTTGTTATCATGTACTTCATTATAGTCAATCTAAATTTGGGTTGAAGAAAACTGCTAGATGGTAGCAGGGTGGAAAACTCGAGCTTGCACTTCCCTTTGGAGACATTGGATTTTAACCGCATTCATGACATATTGGGGAGCTGTCTCTTTTCTGTGTAAGAGCAGCAGGAGCTCTGTTCCAGTGCCTGTTGAAGTCCTTGACAAGTTCCAAGGACTGAGGGAGCAAAGGACTCCAATGCGAATGGGTACAGAGGGTTGAGAAGCATTCAGGCTAGACTAAACCTGACACAAGAAAGCAAGCTAGGGATTAAGCTTCTTGTCTTTCTGGTTCCAAAATCCAGGCTAATTGAATTCATTTAGCATAACATGTTTATCTAATGCTTCTTTCAGAAAATACAGAAGTCTTGCCAAAGCCAAGCATGCTCGATGGTGACCTTTCCAGCTGAATCCAGCAGCAGCAACTCTGCAACCAGTTCTACCAAGAAAAGAAGTAATACACCTCATATCCCTTGTCATAGGAAGAGTGTTACTCCAACAGCCAGTTCAAAAGGCACCCCAAGATCTAGCAAAAGAGCCTTGCTTGAGCCAACAAGGGCATCAGAACACACAGAAGGGAGGGGTTTCTCAGCCTGGCTTGGTAAAGGTGCTGTCTCTCTCCGGAGATCAAGAAGAGCAGCAGCACTGAAGAGCCCTTACTCATCACCCGCTTCTGCTAGCAGAAAGATGTAAGCCACATTCTTTTGTAGTTTTGGGTTTTTTTTACTGTGCTTAGAGCATCTTGCAAGGTGAAAGGCAAGATATGAGGGTTGTTATCCCCCGAAAGGGTGTGCTGTTCAAATAGGTAAGAAATAGTTACAAGTACCTGTATAGACAGGTACTGAGCACTGCATAAAGATGAAACATGAAACTTAATTTTGTGCTGTGACAAGATCACCCTCCCACTCCCACCGTCTGTCTGATGGGGATTGATGGTGAGAAACTAGAGACACACCCGAGTTCTTTGCTGATGCTTTTTTGGTAAAGAAAAAAGCTCTCCATAAATCTCACTCCTACTTAGCTCTAACTTTTCCTAAGTTGCTATTTTTATTACAAAGATACTTGGAATAATACCTCTGCTTATGCCGAGGTCCTTATTGAGAGTAGAGAGACTCCTGCCTCAAAGATTTAACACAAATTACATAAAGGGAAATGCTTCATAATGCGTGTGCAGGTTTTTGCTTTGGTCAAAGTTACGTGAGAAATGTGAAAGCTAGAAGCTGAATCCAAGCCTTGTTTGTGAATCTGAACCCACTGTCTGAATTGGAAGATAGCTGTCTTGGGGGTGAATGGATGTGAAGCAGTTGGTGAGTGGAATTAAGGGCATGATTGCTACAATCCTAAACTTCTCTGGGAGAAGCCTGGAGGTAACTGGAGTTGCTACTGCGGGGATAGAGGTTTGGGCAGTGTCACCTCATCAGTCTGTCCTGTTTGATCTTTATGTGGAGAGTTTGACTTTGAGCTGGAGCTGGTCTCCTCAGGGATTTGCCAATTAAGCATATCTCCCAGGCATTTTAGGATGCCATTGTGCAAGAGGAGAGTTAAATAGTACTAACTGTCTCCCTCAACTTTTAGCAATTGCCCTTATCACAAAGCAATTCCCTAAACCTCTTCCTGTCTTAGGACACTTGATGTCAAGTATTAAATAAATAACTGTCAAGCATTAAATAATTAACTGTCAAGCACCTAAAATCCTCTAGAGAGGGCTTAGCATTAAGTACTTTTATCTACAAAGAGGTAAGGGCTTAAAATCCTATATAATTCCAAAAATTCAATTTTTACCAATGAGACAATTTCTAGATAACTACAGGTTAAATCTTGTATTAAGTTAATGATCGTATCTATTGAAAGTTCACTAAATCTCACTCCTAATATTCTCCCATCTGTTAGTGATATGACAGTTTCTCTCATTTGTAACTGAAGATAGTATCAACCAGGTAAAGTAGTTGTTCACTTACCTTGTATGTAACTGCATGCATCTGTGGGGAGAAAACCTGCTGTTTGGAGAGAAAGGCTTCTTTAAAGTATTATTATGTGGAACCCCAGGGTTCTTCTCTCACAGTCACTGTGGCTGTTTCTACTCCAGCAGATCATTGTGCAGTTGTAGAACTTGACCTCTGTATTGTGGATTAGCGAATCCCTGTGGGTTCGCAATGAACCCTAAATTGGGCTTTATGCAAATGGCAGCTTTTCTCACCCCAGACTAGAAAAATACTGGTACTAATGTCTTTGTCATTCAGCCTCAGTTCTCACTGATTACTAATGAAGATCACAAAGCATGACAGAACAAACTATTACCCTGAGCTGTCTCATTTTACAGCTTTTCTTTTCCATCCCTAGCATTGTCTTAGCAGTTAAGATGATGCTATCATAGTAAGAGCAGCTGATACCTCTATTGCTGGCATTTTTAAACACAGCAATTGTACTTAAATGGATGGGAACAGGAATTCTTTGCTGTAAGTTTCTAAAGATCACTTCTAATGTCAATTCATTGAACCATTACCTGGTAAATGCGTCTATTACCTTCACTGAGATCTGTATTTTGATGTTAATATCTTCACCTGTTACCCTGGAAGTGTTCCTTTTGTTAAAGGCAAAGTTACATTCTGAATAGCATGTCCTATTTTAGCAACAAAGATAGGTTTAAGACTTTGATTGCTGTAACTTTTCAGGAAAAATGAGAGCGGTTCCAAAAGTTTGACTGAAGCTTTAAACAGTGATATTGAACTACTTCCACTAAGCAATTTGTTCCAGTTCACCAGCATGTGTAGGTGCATACAATGTGTCTGTCACTGGCTGGTTTGTAGGTTGCCTACTGGAATAATTGTGAAATAATTTTGGAGGTGCCCCTAGAGTCTTGCATATGACTTTCTGCTCTGGTATCCAATTGCTGTGAGGTTTAGCGTCACAGCTCCCTTTCCATCTTTTCCATGATGAAACAAACTTTGATCTCAAGCTGTTTATAATTGCCAGTTCTGTGTATGGTTCTAATGTTTTTCATTTTAATTAATTCGATTATATCACAAGAAATGCTGCTAGTTAAAGTATTGCAGTACCTAATTGGTGTACTGCCATTTCTGCTCACTGAAGGCAACAAAATATTTTCTTGCTAGTGTTTAGAACAGCTAATACAGTGAAAGTGTACAGGTCCCAGGCCTCCTCCTTGCTCCCATCTAACAGTTTTCCAGTATTTTGTGTCAAAACCAGTTAATTAATCTTACTGACTTCATGCTGCTAATAGCAGTCTTGTTCTTCTGCAGGCAACACACAATATCAAACTACTACTATCTAATGGCACAAAACTTACGGTCTGCGCGTCGATCTCAGAACTTTCTCAAGCTATTGGAAGGCGAGCAAAGTAACTCCGTTGAGCACTTGGTACCTAGACAGAGGTGGCTGTAACTACTGTTAGTGTATGAGCATATATAAAGGAGAGCTCTGTGTAGCACTTAAAAGGGTACACTCTGTATCCTGAGAAAGCCACTATGTTTTATGATCTTTCTTGACAAAGCAGCTCAGGACTTCCCTTTCCTTGCTTTCTCTTCTCAAGAGAACAGGAGAATCAAAGTTGTACCACAGAGTGTTATCTCCTGCTGCGATGAGGGGCCATTGTGAATGTGACTTTCATAAGGTATTAAGTGCTTTGAAACTCATGTTGACCTGACCAGTGGGAATGGCCAGAGCAGAGGCCACAGGCTTAGGAAGGGTGATCACGGGTAATAGTAGTTTTTAGACTGGTATCCAATCGACACAAGTTTTAGTAGGAGTACTTTCTACATTAAAAGTACCAGTCCATTATTTTGAAAGCCTGAAATTTTTTTTCTCTTTACAAAACAACCCAAAAATTAAGCATCATGTTTAACTGGAAGTTAATGAAAAAAAAAAAAGTGGCTTGTTTGAGTTCTGACCACAACTGCCATTCCAAGGCAACAGGTTTCTGCGGAGTCACTCGTACCACAAGAGGAGCCACATTAGGACTCTAATTCATGGTCTTAAGAATTGCTATTAGATTAGCCTAGCTAATCCTATTAGGGTTTATTTGGTGAAGTATATTAAGTGTTTGATGCCTGTATTTTGCTAATAATTACTTTAAAACAAAACAAAACAAAAACATTAACTAGACATTGGTAGGTGATTCAGTTTAACAAAGTTCAGTCTTTCAAACTAAAGCAAACATTTCTCAAGCTTCTAGAATTCACCAGCAGGGCTGTTTTCCATGGCAGCAGCTTTGTGCAGGCTTCTTGGATTCACTCTAAGATGAACCTTCAAACAAAAGATTGATGTGGGAAACTTTGCTCTATACTTTTAAGATGCACATGTAATTTAGTAAAACTATAACTATTAAAATTTTAATGGTATTAAGAAAAAATATGGGAAGCAGTCATTTTTAATTCTGATTTATGTGTAAGTAATGATTTTAAGCTTGTTCCCAATTTTTTCTTGTCAAACTAGACTGTTTTAAAGTAGAGAAACAGTTTATGAGGGCTGGAAACACGAACACAATCCTGACTTCCAGGCTTTCAGGAGACTGAGAGCTTTAGTCTGTGTTATTTCTTGATGGCTTTGTGTGTGTGTGTTTTTTTCTGTTGTGGCTTTAGTTGTGGGGTTTTTTAACCACCTTTCTATACGGAACGGTAACTTGAAGTTATTATTTGCATGTACTGAAACTACTTCTATAAAGCTTTCACAAAGATGGTGTCTCATCACGGAAATATTTTCTTATATGAGTTTTCAAAAGGAAGGAGGTTTGGAGTTTTGTGAAAAGTCAACCTCCAGTTTAAGTATTATTTCAGACAGTCAGATGTATTAAACAGCCTCTATTTATACTGCTTCCACTGGCTACTAGGACATGTACAAAGATTCTCTAATACTTCCCACATCACTGGTAAGAAAAATCAGTGACACTGCTTAAAGGCAAGGAAATTTTTATTTAAGTGAGTAGTCTATTATAAGATTTTAAAAACCAGCTCACATCAAAATCTATACCAGTTGTAGAAATCTTAACTCCTTATTTCATATTAAGAAATTCATTATTGTACACTTCTGAATCTTTACAAGGCAGCCATAAGAAATATAAACATTTGTCACCAGATAGAACCTTCTCACTGACAAACAATATTTAAAAGTACGCACTTAATAAAACTATAGACTGAAAGAACATGTACAATTTCAAGTTTCCTTGTATGAATTCAGTTGTAAATGGACTGCCCCCTTCCGTTCCCCTCAAATAGAAAAATAAGTTATGCAGAAGGCTTGGGGTTCTGTGAGAGGACTGCCATTCTGGGCCCTACACCAGTCCTCCCAGAATAACCTTATCTTTAAAGCTTGCAATCTGTGAATTATGTTTCAACCTTGTAATCTCAGGTATATACTATCTCCTGCCACATAACAGTAAACCTGCTTCTCCCCCCAGTAAGTGCTGTACGTCCTTACAAGAGAGAAATGAGCTGTCAGATTTGTTTCATGTCCTCCCCCCTTCCCCACCAAATTGTATCCGGTTTCAAAGGTATCTTATCTCAATAAATACAAATAAAGGGTAAACTGTAATCCCCTTACCTTGGGCTTGAACTAAAATGAGGGAAAGAGGAAATACCAACACCTGACTTCAATTCCAGACTCCATGGCACAGGATTCTAGCTGCTCCAGGCCATTTCTTTTTTTCTGAAAAAAAGAGTTCTTTTCATCCAGAAAAATGTGTTATTACCTCCATTTCTATGGGGACTGAATTGAGGATAATCTGTAGGAACCTATATTTACACTTGGGTTATTAAACATCATGGAAGTCAAATTACCTTGTTAAACCAGTAATTTCTGCTGAAGCTATGAATACGGACCATGAGGAATCATTGCTCTTAGAGAAGCTGAGGAGGTAAGTTGGAAAGTTTGGTGTTTATGGGAATTCTATCCTGTACCAGCTCCAGATGAGGATGGAAAGTGCCACTTTCTCCCCTACATGCCTAAAATGAACAATTCAACGCAGAAATCTTGATTTCAGATCCCACATTTCAAGCTCTAATCAGAAATATGATGAAATTGCAGTGTACAATCTCTCTTCTCTGTTATTAAGCCAATGAGCTTATTAAAAAGGTGCCCATATTCCATCTAGTATTTTTATGATTTACTCACCTTTCTGTGGCTTAGATGGCAAGAGGGGGGGAAAAAACTGGGGAAAATCCTATTTACCGAGTAACAATTGTTGCACTTGCACATTTTAAAAACTGAAAATACCTATTGATTTCAAGTACTATTAAAAATGCTCATAAGCAAAGTTTTTAGCAAGTTTAAGTCAGGAAACACTACCGAAAGAAGGAAAAATATCTTTTTTTCCCTTCTAAGTTTATTCCATGAAGTACATGATGATACTATAGATCTAAATATTGGGGATTTGCTTAAATACACACATTGGCAGTGCCCTGCCCTAAAGACTGCAATGTGTAAGTGGAAAAACGATCACTAATAATGGCAAACAAAGGCTAATTTGCAGAATGGTGGAGCTTCCAAATAAAGTGTCATCATTCTGTTTAATAGATTAAGGTATGTAATATTTTTTTCCTCTAGTTTACTGATGGTTCCAATTCTACATAACTAGTGCAAGTTTTAACTGTTTAGAAGTGACTTCCCCAGGTACCAGAGGAATAGGTGAAAGTAATCTCTAAGAATTAAGACTCTATTTTCATATAAACAAATCAAAATGGCAGTTCTCATGAACCCCAATGAACAAGAATTATCAATGCCATGTCATTTTTACACCTAACAAAAATTTATGCTGAATAGCTATAAACCATGCCACAAAACTAAATAGGAGTACTTTGGTCAAGCAAGATTCTGTTCCAAGAACACTAGTGTACGTAAACACTTCAAAAAAAAGAAAAGTTATTCATAATAAGCAGATTTGGAGCAACATCACTATTCAGGTCTGTGGAAGATTTTGCACTCTTTATACAATGACATCTTTTTTTCAAACTTACCTAACTAGACAACAAAATTGAATAAACAGCCATTTAATATTATTTTTTAAAAATATATTGGTTACAAATTTGCTGTGAAAGCAGAACCAAAACTTCACTTAAGGTGTCTTCCAGTAGCTACACACATAAACACACACACACACAAAAGAAACCCCAAAACACCACAGTTGTGAAGGTGTGTTTTCACAATAGCTCAGATATGTCTACCACTGCTATTAATCACAGCCATTTTTTTTACAGTAATTTAAAGCTGGATCCATATCAACAGGGCAAAGAAGTAAATGCTCCCAGCTGTGCCCTACTTTGCCCTGACATAGGGCTGCACCCACTGCAACAGCAGGTTTGCTTTACAGCTTCACTTCGCTTCCTCTGTTCATCAGGTTAAAAGAATGTGCTTTTCTGTAAAAGACAGGAGGCACGAAAAGTGCTGGAGCTGCAGAGGGTGTAAGCAGCCTTCCCCCAGCACCGCCATTCCCGTGCGCTTTGCACCTCTGCAGCCCCTAAAGCCCAGTCAGCCCTGACCATGCAGAGAGTGCAGCATAGAGGACCGGCAGCGGGAGCAGGATGACTGCAAGATCAAGCTCATCCTCAGCAAAGGGCCTGCTCAGGAGGACTGATAATCCTCCTGGAAAGCACAAGTGAAACAGAAATGCAATTGCAAAGTGAATGCCCATGAAACGCTGCATGCAGTTTCACATGGACAAAGTGCATAACTAAAATTCTGACCAGAAGAAAATGTTCTGAGAGAAAAAATGATTGAAAATTATGCTATAAAACCAGTGAATCACCAGGCAAACCTCAGGAATCACCCTAGGCACAGCTCAGAAAAAGCCCAAGAGCAGTTCAACACACACGAGGTCCCCAGCCTGCGCCACGGAATATTTGATCTCTAAAATCACACTCATCTTGTTCATACTCTCAGATCCAACAGAAGTTGTTTTACGATTTCAGTGGCAACTGACTAGTGCTTTCAAGCAAATTCATCTGGCATCTGATGTTTTAGAAGCTCAGCTCCTAATTAACATGAAGCCTTAACCTCCAACTTAGTGCCTGTATCATTGTGTGCCAAAGTGCTCAGCTGGAGGCATGTGATCAGGAAGGAGTTAAACCGTTCTATCCCTGAGCAATAAGTAGTGTTGGAATTATGCAAAGGCCACATAAGCTCTCGTATATTGAAGGTAACAAAGTTAGGGAAAATATTTGTAGCTTGATATTTTAGCTTAATATTTTTAGCTACATCACATGTAGGCTCTTTGAAATTGTGACCACTCTAAATCATGCACACATACACTAGCATTTGTTTTACTACTATTAACTCATAACGTTCTTAAGAGAAGCCAGCAGAGTGACTACTGCAAAGGTGACCCAGTTATTAATAGAAATACACAAAATCAGAATTTTCATGACGTGGTACCCTGCAAAATGGCATTGTGTCTGCAAGAGTAAGACAGACCTTAACAACCTAGGAGATTTCTCTACCTTCTGCTCAGACACTAATTCCTGTAACATAGTCACAGAGTTACACACAGATCCCTCTTCTGAAAGGAAGCAGGCCTTTCTACTACAGGAACTTAAAATGAAAAATAGATTTTGGAGTCTCTTGGATGAGAGAGGTAGACAGCTAAAGCAACATTAGCTTTGAACTTTGCAGCAGCAACAGTGATCACTGTCAGGAGACATGATACACAACACCCAGTGCTTAAAAAGAACTTTGTGGTCAATCAACGTTGCTTTTAGGTCCCCTCAGCAAATTTGAAATTTGCTTAGTGACCTCCCAAGCCTTGGATTCCCACACGTTTTTAAATTTCACAATCAGGAGCACATTAACAGTGAACTGAGGGAGGGAGATGCTCCTCCTCTCTGTGGAGAGAGAGAGGGGAGGAGGAGAGGGGGAGGAGAAATGGACTCTCTGATTAGAATTAATAGACACAGCAGGCCAAGACAGAATACAGAATATTTCCTCCAAATTTGTAGGTTAAAGAACTAGGTGTGATGCTATTGGGGAAGCATCTATAAACCTGAAGACCGCTTCAATGTAGTTTGTGGGTATCTTTCATTTAGCTTTGGTAGCTGGCTGACTTGGCAACAGAGCAAAAAAAATCTGTCCCCCTGTAATGTAGTTACCTGCTCCCAATTAGTGTGAGCTACCAAACTTAGTATCTTTCCTAAATCTTCAGCAGAGATTACCCCTTCCCTTAAAGGAAGCATTATAAAAACAAATTACTGATGTGCCAGAGATCTATCAAGAAGTTTGAAATAGATAACTGCTGATCTTGCCAAGTGATGTCTAGAAAAATAAATCGAAGATCTCCATTTACAAGCTACTTGCCTTTTAAGGCAAAAGCCACATTATTATGCCTTCAAAGATCACACTTTTGGGTGAATAGGGAGTACAGACTTAGGTTTACTTCTGCACTGTTAATAGTTTTCCATTGCATTTCTTTTTTGTTTACATGTCAATTTTCAAGATCGTTAACCAAAGACTTGTTGAGAGACTGTTTCTGGTCTAACTACTGACCAGGAAAACCTGAAAATGAGGCGGGGAGTGGGAGGTGCAGAAAGGCATGACACTCTCTCCACCCCCATTCCCTGAAATTAAAACAACCAACCTGAAAAAGAATTCTATTGACTTCAAGCTTTCTCTGTCAATAGTCCTGTTTTAATTGTTAAAGAAAAGGGGATTTGTGTGCATTTGTAATTTCATTTCAGGTTTTAAAACATGCTTCAGTTCAGTCATTAAAGTTCTCTTGGTAAATTTAGTGCAGTGGAAGTATCTGCATGAAGAATCTGACACCTGCTACTATGTTGAACTAACTACAACACTTAAGAAATATTACCACTTGGGGAAAATTTCACACATTTTACTTCTCATAAATTCATTGAGACATCTGATAAAATTTAAATCAGTAGGAAAACATCTATTTGGCACCTGTAATTTGGCATGTCCACTCTTTGAAGCTCAAATGCTGTAATTCTGAATGCTACAGATTGTCTTAACACTGCAGTTGCTCTAAAGCATGAGAAGGTAAACAATTTACCCATAGGAATTCCATTACTTTTTTTCTCCAGTGTAAAGATTCTAATCAGAGTAATGAAAAAAAGTGATTGCTCTGAAGTTCGTAGATCCCTTAGTCCCGTAGATCCCGTGCTCCCTTTAGCTCACCATCCTAGGATCTGTCTCTTGGACCGAATGGTCAGAGTGATCTCCATGTGAGTAGTCCACACATTTTGCACAGTCACCAAGTTCCACAAAACAATGTGATTTTTGTACACTTGCACACTACTTTGTAAACAGCAACACTAACTGCTTCAAACTGTGGCAGACACATTTATTTCTAACATGAAGTTTTTATGATTTGGTTCATAAGTGGAGTTCCCCCATTTACTCCACGTTCAGCACCTCACAGAAACACGAGGGCTCATGCTGGGGTCTGTTGACAGCACTGTACGCTGAAAGCAAATCCTGGGTTTAAGGCACCCAAAAAGCATCTTGCTGTACAAATCCTGACCCCCCATTACTGTAGTTCCCACCTCTGCTTCCCTTGCAAGTCTATCCCTTTATCAAAAGTGAAGTGGAAACAGATATAACTATTCAATGTCTGAAGTGTAAACCTTCTCTGTAACCTACCGGACCTACTCCTTATACTGCTTTTGGTGCAGCTAATTAGCTGATACCACGATCCCTCTGAGTAAAATCAGCCTGTTACAGCTTTTTCTCTTATTGCACATTTTATTATATCTGTTGTAAAAAATAACCAAAGATATTTCCTGTTGCTTGGATGTTATAAGCACTTGCAATAGTTTTAGATTGTTTTAAAATTTCCCAATAAACATGTCAAGAGGAACAGACTGAAAGTTCCCCAGTTGGTGTAAGAAGGCAGAATCCAGAGCAGGGAAGACTCTGAGGTACAGGTTCCCCTCTACATCTCTTAGTTTGAAGCTGCCCAAATACTATCTTTGAGACATACTTACAAGTTGAATGGGGTGCACCCAAGATCTATATTCCCAAGCTTCCTAGGAGACGGATTCAAATTTGTGAACTCCACCTCGAACCCAGGCAATGGAGGGCAAATGCCTGTCATGATCTTTGTCTGACTCGGGCTGGCTCTGGGCACGCTCTGGCTTGGGGTTCAAGGAAGGTGGGTCGGGCTGCTGCACAGACATAGTCCTGCGGAGATGGTTTCTCTTGCGCAAAAACTCTGGCTGGGAGTGGAGGCCAAAGCTGCCTTTTCTCAAGATCATCCGAGAGTTGTTCTTCTTGGGTCGTGAATGGAGACTGAACTCCAGCGAGGCCAAGTGGGCTGCATAACCTTCACTGAGGAACTGAAACAGGAAGGAAAGAAAGGGAGTGACAAATTACTGCTGCGTCAACCTATGAGCTCTAGGAGGAATTAGGTTCCTATCTTTGGCATCCCAATTAGATACCTAGAGAGTATTAATACTCCCCACCCCTCACTTTTCTTTCTGGTGACCTGTTCCATTATGTCATTCAGCAATACTTGACACGTGCACTTGCAGATACAACCTACGACCACTCAATTCTCTTTATTATCCACCGTGCCAGAAAATGCCTTAGCTGCAAGCAAAACTGTTCTCCTTTCTCTAAAATACTGTCTCTGCTCTTTATCTTTTTTGTATGTGTGTGTGATTGCCCATGGTGGTGCAACCCTCTGGTGTGCACCCCTCTGGTGTGCGTTTCCTTGCTCCCCCCAGGACTTCCTGATGGAGTAGTGAGAGTTACTTACTTGACACTGTGCCTGGTATTTCTTTGTTGATCGTCCAACTATGTAGATCTGGGATGGTGACAGAGCCAAGACATTGTACACAGAAATATCCTTCATGGAACCATATGCGGCACAGATTTTGATGTGGCACTGAAACAAATATTACTTTCAAAGTGAATGCTCTATCGAACACCATGCATTACAAGGATGGCACTTGTTTTGCAATGAAGGAGCAGATGAGTTCATTGTTAACAACCTCATTCTGCAAATCACAGAAAGCTAAATCTTTCTGCCTGCATGCCAGCAAGAACTACACATGTGCACACAGGAAAGAATAAGCAGTTCATTTATTTATTTGCCATACCAGGAGGCCCCTTTGGGTGTTTTATCAGCCTTCCTTGCTCTTTAAAAAGTGAGAAAAGAAATGAGGAATGGCAAAAAGACTGCGATGGCCAATGAGACTGACTGTTCAAAAGGAAGGGAGATCTCTAACATCACGGGATAATAGTCTCTGGAAAAAGGTTTTAAGGTAATAAATTGGGTTTTAGTACCTCTTGCATGAGATTCCGGAGAAAAATGGTCTTTTGTCGCAGCGGGTCATGAACGAGTCCATCTGAGAAGAAGATCATCCCTTGTGGGAAATTGTGTTGAGACAACCATGAAACTACACGTTGTTTTTGCATATCTGGACGGCCAGTAATATAGATAATCAGATATCCCAGGTCCTGCCAATGCCTGTCAGAAACAGCAGGTAAACTATGTGAGTGCAGAAAGAGAAACAAGACCCAGACCTCTGGTCAGCATTTCTTTTCTCAGCACAGAGACAGTTAGAAGTCGGATGTTATCCTTCAGCAAGCAGCATGCCTAGATCTCTGCTACTATTGAGAAATTACGTAATAATGTCTACATCTTGAAGGAGATGAAGGGAAGCAAGAGAGATTCTTACACAATATGTTATACAAAATGTGAGAGCTATTTCAAAATTTATTCAGAATAGACTTTTCTATGTATCTAGTCCTGCTACCTTTGAAACCTTTAATCAGATTTCCTGCCATTTCAGCTCTAAGGAGTGGAAAACCTTGAAAATTTACATCCCTTCATTCCAATGCAAGTTCCAAAATTAGAGCTGTTATTTCCCCTTCCATTGTGAAATTAACAGACTTGCAAGAATGGATTAAAAAGCCTTTTAATTTTTTCCTCAAAAAACCACTCTTGCATTCAGGGCACTTTGTATGTTTGAAGAAGTATGTCCTTATTTGAAGTTCACGAAACACAAAATACACTCTTTTCTAATCACAGTACCACATGCATTAATTCACTGCACACATGGTAAGGCCATATTCCAAAGAAGCAACCTTTAATCTTTAGGTAACTTAAACTACAAATTTCAAAGTAAATCACAGAATTATAAGATTCCTCTGAACATCAGGCAGAACTGATGTCCAAGCAAAGAATCCTGGACTTTAAAGAACTGTTGCTTACTTAGTTTAAAAAATAAACCTACTTTGCCCTCTTCCTTCCCATTGTGTTCAAATAGGAAAGTCAAAGATTTTAAAAGTGAAGTGTGCAAACCTCACTTACCTGACAACATCAACGGCCCCAGCTCGGACTTTGGGGTCACTTCCCATAATTGAAACACTTGCTGCAAATGAACCGTCAATACTGAACACAACACATTCCATTCCCCGGGGAAGCACAGTCAGGTAACTTGTGGCGCTGCTCTGGTCCCCTCTGGAGAGTCAAAGCAATAAACACATTTAAAAATCAAAATGTCAGAGTGTACTTTCTGCACGTTCTAGTGAAGACTTGAAATTATAGCTGTCTGGATCTACAGCTTCAAAATGACTGTCAAATAGGGCTTCTGATCTCAGTCCTACGTGGGGCAATTAAAAGTTAAACTTTTAGGAAACAGACAAATTTGGAAGCTGACTTTAATAAGAAATAACATGCGTATAAATACCTAAACTACTTAGGAAAAAAACGCCAAAAGTACCCTGAAGTACTCAAACTACTACTCAAACATGCCATCTTTCTATATATGTACACATATGAGGCATGAATGCTATATATATGCACATGCACATGTACATACACACCTAGCACACAGAAATTAGCTGCATTTTTTTTCCCAGCAGTCTACAGTTACTGGCAAATCATTAGAAATTACAATGGAAGAAGTGATATGCACCTTCTATTGGCATGTACTTACAAAAATCAGCTTTTCTCCATTAGACAAATAGTTGGTAATACTGGTATTACCCATCCCTCTATCCTTGCAAATTACAGTGGAAATACCAATCCAGGAAAGGTGTTTTTTTTTAAAAATGGAAGCCCACCCCAAAACAAACCTAACCCAACAGAGAAATTCAATTATAGATGGCTTTTCTCATGGAAAGGCATGTGAAATGCAGTCTTCTCCTCATGACGTATTTTTCCCAAGATTCTGGACATTAAGACACTAATAAGCACAAAGTGATCCAAAGCTCTTACCAATGCATGGCTTCCTGTTCCCTAAAAAATGTAATCTGAAGACCACACCTTCTTTCCTTTAGAAAGATAATTATTGTATGAACTAGAAATTTATATCTGGTGATGAAAATTCTTAGAATATGTGTGCATAGCTTAGTGAGCAAAGATAGGATAATTTCTTTCATTCCTGTTTGAAACTTACTCCTGCAGTCTAAAAGCCCATTGGAGCTTAGCTTCTGAATATACCTTAATTTTGTTTTTAAGTAACTCTCTTCTCTTGAATTAATTGTCTGTTCTATTACACTGAGGTAAAACATTGCTTCCTCCTCAATTAGCACTACATAAGATTGTAAATTGACTTTGGACTTGGTTAACTGGTGGGTAACACCACATTCTGTTTCAGCTAAATTCATCCCACTGATTTTGCCTCCAAAGTAGGGATTCAAAGGAAGCCATAAAGCTCCCTCCTAAGTCCCCAAGAAATTCAATTCTAAGTGCAGTATGAAACTAAAACTCTGCACTAAATCAAACTGGACTTTTATTAAATATAAGGTTTTGTAAAACCACAGCTACCCCAGTCCTCCACCTCTGCCAACGAATTTTATTTTGCCCATTTTCATTCTTCATGCTTTACTTAGCACAGAGATTTTTAAAGAAATGCTGGAGAGCTAGGAGAACTGACTGATTTTACTTCAATGAATTTTTATTTTCAGGCGCTGACATTTTTATTTTCACTGAATTTCACTGAAGTTTTTTTAGAGTTGGAAGGGACCATAGAGATCATCTAGTCCAACTCCCCTGCCGAA
>JAOXJM010000006.1:3153967-3191943 GCA_026413425.1 Tringa solitaria
GACATTCTTCTTCCCCAGGTGCAGGACCCTACACTTTTCCCTGTTGAACCTCATGGGGTTCTTCCTTACGCAGCTCTCCAGCCTGTCCAGGTCTCACTGGATAGCAGCTCTTGGCCTGGGCACCTCCAAACCACTCAGTAAACAGATGATCACTGCTTAAAATCTGAGCTGACACCACAGTGACAAGACCGAGGAAAGATAACCAACTGACAAAAATTTCTCTCCACACCCCCTTCAGTCTTACACCTTCCTGACTGCAACAGCCCATCACAACTGTAGTTCCAGTGTGGAGCTATTACCTGACTACCATTTTGATGGGATACACACCAACTCTCAGCCTCTTCTGCTTGGGTATGCTGTAGGATATCCGGCCACTGCTGTTGGATATCTCTGTGTCAAAGTACACCCACCTACCAGAAGACGGCTCAGTCATTATGAAGATATCAACCTGCAAAAACCAACACAGCAATCATCGAGTGCGATAGCAGGCAACATATCCCCTATTTACAGGATCTGTTTCTAGTAAAAGTCAATTCATAAAAATGAGGAAATTAATTACTTAAACTTTACCTTTTCACCTGTTAAAGCTACCATGTCCAGAGGTCCATACATAAAGCGCCCAACTAGTACCTGAGGACCGTCTTCTGCTGCAATGACATCATTAGCTCGGTGATTAGCAGTCACATTCTGAAATAAGAGCAGAAGGTGGGAAAGGGTAGTGTTTGCTTTTGTAAGGAGGCTGCTATCTCTGTTATGTTACTATGAACAGTGACACAGAAACACAGCCCCAGATAGTGTCTGAGATACGTCACAGAGCACCTTTGAGCACCAGCAAAACCATGTTTCTATTTCAGCTGGAGCCAGGTTTCCAGTAACGGTGGGTTTCTGAATAGACTTTCTAGTGGGAGCACTCAAGATGACTAAATAAGAAAGAACATTTAAGGGAATGTCAATTACCTTTCAGTTCAAGTGGTGCCATAGATTCACTTGTGTGTGCAAGACACACACATCTTAATTTACATTTCTAAATGAAGTGGCAACTTAAGAATGAAGAAAATATTTTTTCTTGAGCTATGGATTCATCTAGCATATGTGAAAATAGAAGAGCAACCTCTTTGCTTAACTGAAACGTAAAGTCCTTCTGTTATTTAAAAAAAGTAATATACTTTCTCCCAACATGTAGTGATAAACCCAAAATAAATTGTTCCTATTTCCTAACTGTCAATTTGTTTGCCTCTGGATTATGTTAGCAGTTTTCAGTTCTTTAGTCATATTCAGTTATGTAAACTCATGCTTTGAGAGATCAAACTCCATTTAAATTGCTGCCAAACCCAAGTTCTATAGCTGCCATATATATTCAGATTTATACTTACTCTTAATTTGACATGTGTCCTTTTGCGCAGCCATTTTTCTCGTGGATTGGATAGACTTAATGTTGCTGGATCCAGGTTATCATTTTCCTTGAAATTCACATTTTCATACCTCATCACCTGAAATTATATTAATATTTTAATAAACAGTGTGTGGCCTGGGGATTCCTGGTACTTGGCAAGGAAAGGGAAAGTACGCTGCTGCCCCAGCTGAATGACACTGCAGAGCCAAAAGCACAAGAAAAGTAGAATGTGCCATATGTTCCCATTAATTGTATAGACAAATAAACTGCTTTCACTCTGTTGGCCAACACTTCATCTCAAGTACTTATTGAACAAGCTTTTCCATTCACAACAGGGCTTGCACATTCTTCCAGAGAAAATGGTAAAAGCATTAGGATGGAATCAAGTGACAGTCACATTGTCTGCTCATGTTCTGCAAAGTCAGTATAGCAGCTTAAGACCACAGAAGTATTTTTTAGTGTCCTTTATGGGATAGAAGTCAGATTCCTGATCCCATCTCTATCGATTTTCTATGGATATTACCCAGGCAGAATCGTTTTTATCACCTTTTGGCTACTGCTCACCGCTGCACTGTGATAAACTCAGGATTTGGCTTGTGGCTAGTAATATCTGAAGATAAGAGGACTATAACTTCTGAACATGCAGAACCCTAATGTCACACAAGCTACACATTCTTACAACCTAAATATCACACACTTACCATGAAACTTGCATGTCCAACTCTGATTTCAGGACACAACACCGATTTCAGAATCTGTGGGTTACGTCCTGTTTCAACTGAAACTACAAGCCCTCTCTTACTGAAATCTGTGGTTTGCATCTGGTGATCATTGATAGCGAGAGACTATTTCATTTTGAATGAGAAATAGCTTAGTCCATCTCTTTCACAAGCTAGCAGAAAACTACTCATGTTAAACAGTTGGGTTTCTGTGCTGAACTTTTTCATCCTGGGTGCCCTCTCTGGAAGACTGGACCAGAATCGTTTTGAAAGATCTCTCATATAAAGTCCCTTGAGTAAAATCCTGCTGCATTCAGCCTTAGCAAAGCAGTTGGCATGCAACAAATCATAGTAATGCTGAGAGGTCACTGCATTTTTTAACAAATTGGCATAAATTCAATTCACTGGAGGTCACATGCAGGAAATGCATGTGCCCACAGGACATTCAGGAGCCATTAGCCTTAACCTTAATGCCCAGCAAGGGCAGAATGTCCAGACCACACTGGAGCTAACCAGTCCTTTATGTAGTGCTGTAAGCTCACATATTGCTTTACAGGCATGTTCCAACTGCTTGAAGGGCTTATTAAATTCTAAAAGCTGTAATGCACATACAAGGCTAGGTAAGGCACAATAATGCAACTTGCTATGAATGCACAGAAATAACAAGTAGAATAAAGCAAGACTGATTGCTAACAGACAAGTGGGCTCAGAGAGATATTTGAAAGGAAAGACGGGAGAATGTTCTGATGAATTCAAGGCAAAAATTGTCCTGAGAAAGAAGACAAGATGACAAGAGCTATAAGAGAGCTGCAAAGGAGAGGAGAAACATCTATGTACAATTATCTAGGGTCCTTGAACAGAAAAAACAGGGATTTGTACCCTGTCATTTCCAGTAGATTTGGGATGAGCATCAAATAAAATTCCTGTTCTGGAGACTGTTCTGGTTCACAGAAAAATTCTTCAGCAACTTCTGCTTTGCCTTGGTTACGGTGATGCTAGTTATAAACAAACCTTTTTACATCAGCCTTTAAAATTCTGCAATGCTCGATGATGCATTTTGACTGGAATCAGATATACTAAAGGATGCTCTGAAAGGACAGCAAGATACTGAAGGACTCTTAGAATTTTATCAATTAAAAACGCCAATCAGAAACTCTTCGAGTGGTCTGGTTACCAGCCAGGTTGGTGCCCTCTCCGCTCACAGATGGGGATGTAGAGATGGGGCTCAGTTCAACCGCACAGGGTGACTCTGCGGCGGTTCTGACCCAGAGGGAACTCAGACTCTGAGCTTCCACTGCCAGAGCTGCCGGGTGAGTCTCCAGGGAACTAACACCCTTGACACCAGCACCAGGAGCGTGGAGGGATTAACACTCAGAGACCAGCAAAAGGAGTCACGAGAGAGGCAGGCATACTGACATCTGCCAAACTGATTTAATGAAAAAAAGTCACTCTGCAGTTTTCTGTACTATTTTCTCTACTGTTTTCCTGGCAGCAGCTGTTTCATCATTTACTGGATGTAAAAAACCACACTGATTCTTAGGTTAATCCGAATTAAACTGCTTGTGACTGGTTTTCAGGTGAGGGTCACTTTGGGTTCTTGGAGGGACACTTAACTTGCAGGTTTCACTTGAGCACCACTTAATTATTGTTTTTAGCCCAGGTGAGATTTCTCAGCCTCATTACTTTCTCTAGAGGTCAGAGCACTGTGTTAGGGATAATGTCACTGTAAACTGCTGTCTGATTACTGACATGGTAGGAACAAGAAACCCAACATACGACTTGGAAATAAATTCTGAAGAGACAGTGCACACAATGCCTTGAAATACTCTGGTACAGTTACAGGAGAGACTTGATTTTCTGACAGGAGCAGTACTTTCAAACTGCTGGTTTATTATCAAATGTATGCTAATAATTTGATATTTGGTAGGGAATTACATAATTAACAAAGGTTGGAGATATCCTATTCCTTCAAATCAGGAGGAAATTAATACATAATACAGGGTTATACTGATCTGGGGCATGGGAGCAGTGCGCGAGGTATGCATGACAGCGCGTTCCCAGCCACACAGTCAGCAACAGGAGCACCAGCCAGCGGTGCCAATGGGGGGCTCACTGTCCCCTTCCCCTCTCCAATGAATCCACATCTCCTACACCCTACACCCATTTGCATGTGATGCAGCCACAGTTAGCCATCTAACCAAACTAAAGGTTAAGAGACTGATCACCCTTGGAAGATGCAATTAACAATTACAAGGTTATTTGTTGCAGAGAGAAAAAATAAATAGATCAATGACCTGTCTTAAAATGAAGGCCACAACGTCTGTTGATTCCCAGTAGCTTGCATGGAAGAGATGTGGCAGGGCCACAGTTGGAAAGGCTGTCAGCACATCTGGACAATACAAGGCATAATCTATTCGTTTTGTTCCCCACCACTTTGCAGTAACTACAAAAAAACCAAACAAAACAGCATCACATTTCTATGAAATATCTTCTTAATAAATCTCTTGCTGTCTTTATGTTTAAGCTAGACAATTGAATGAAGTCTGCTTTTTTAATCTTGACATTTAGAGCCTGTTAAAAATATCTATCAAATATGAAAGTTCTGTTTTCACTGACTGCATCATCACTTAAATGTCTGCAATCTAAACAGTTCTATTGGGTCCAAGTTTTGGGAAGGAGAAATCACCTCAGTGTGATTCCCAATGCTTCCTGGTCCATGGAAAACATACTGTGAAAGACTAGTACTTTTACGATAATGCTACAGAGTAAGAATTTCAAATGCTTCCCAAATAGTGAATGGAATTATTGATATATGACTACAGTCTATAACAGGACAATATAATGATTTATAGCACTTTTAATTATGGGTAACAAATCTTATCTATCTATATTTCTTCATGCCTGGAACATGTGTCTAAACCCCTGTTTGTATGAAACCCTTAATGACTATTTATGAGTGGCACCTTAATATAAAACTGTGACTTCACGTCTATTTATCTAATTAATTACAAACAGAAGAGGATGCTAAATTGTGTTATTTAAAATTGCAGCAATTTAGGCTGTTCTCATTCTCCCCAAATTTCCAAGTGGGTAATTTTCCTTTTCATAATAAACTTTTCCATAGAAAGGATGTGGAGGGAAGGGTTGTTGCCATATCAGACAGCATACAGCATCAGGCTCCACTCACTGTTGGTGAGGTCTGCTGATGGCAAGCTTTCCGTTGACCCTGAGTTTTCACTGTTTGTGCTGGCCAAGCTCAACTTTCTTGTTTTTCCTTGTGGTTGATCAGATGCGTTTGGAGATCCAGGGCTCTCCTGAGAGAAAGGTATGTTCAAAGAGCTGTTCTCAAGGAACAGAGCACTGTGGTTGTGGATAGCATCACCTGCAGGTTACAGAAATGAAAATCATAAAAAAAAAAAACACCAATGGGATGAACAACATGCCTTTGGAACTAGTGTGTGTGTGTAATTTTTTTTATTATTTTGTTTTTAGTACAGAACTAATGAGCATTTTCCTGAATAATACCAGATTTAATGACCACAGACGAAACGCCTTCAGAGTGAGGAGGACAGCATGAGACAGTGCAATTAAATGGAGAAAGAACACCCTACTGCCATCAAAGTGCAACAGCAGCTGACTGCTTTGGCCAAGATCTTCCAAACCGGGTACTGATGTTGAGAAGCTATTTTACTTCACACTCAACCCTGTCCATTTTGAAGTGATCCCTGAGAAGAGCTACACAGCCCTAGGAATCTGTGATACTTCTCTTGTCCTCTTCTTGATGTGAGCAAGATGACTTTAGAGTGAGAACCTTCAGCAAGGATATCTACTGGTTTGTGTGTTCCCAAATGGAACAGAATTCTCATTTATTCATGCCACTCTGACAAAGCCAAGGGCCATGGCTAACACCTGTACTTAATGAAAAAAACACAGCCGGCCTCCTGAAGGAGTGTTTTGAAACATGTAAGAACAGACATGCATTTAAATAAAAGCATTACTGATAATTTTGCTTGAAGCAGCCTGCACATCCCTGCTGTACCTAGGAAAGGCAGAACCTCAACTGGGAGACAGGACATACAGCAAAGTGCATATCAAATCAACTGACTCCTCAGTGTTGTTTTTCAGAGAAAAAAGCTTCTTGGAGAGATTAAAACAGTGAACAGAAGAAAAAAGGACACCCATTTCAATGCACACAATACAAAAGAAAGCAGACGGCCCTGGATGATGTATTGCTCCATTTCTGAGCGTATTTCGGTCCCATTCAGACAAATAACTGTAATCATGCTGTGCTCATCCTTCACATGGTCTCGGGTTGGGTACTATGTCATGTGATTCTTTATGTAGTGGAGGCTGGGAATAATTTTCCCTTCAATTTTTCCAGTCTTACCAACTCTCAATGCAATGAATACACAAAGGAGAACGCAACAGGAAGCTGCTGCTTTCAAGGACACCATTCCTTAAAAACATACATTGGAAGCATAAGTGTCTATAGAATATCAGAACTGGTAGAAGATGTCACTGTTAAATGAAAACGAATAGCAGCAAAGCTCCCTACAATCTCCCCCCTTCCAAAAAGAAGACACAGCTAGAAAGATTCTGGCTTGTTTTGACATAAGCCTGAATATCTCAACTGCATGAGAAAACACAAGGAGCTGCCCTCCAACTGAATCAGAGAAACAATTAATTCAAACATTTTGTGATAGGTATGTAGTCTGGATAGAATATGTTCAATTGTAGTTTCCATGGGAACAGGTGCTTAGAGTTTTCATTAAGGAAACTGCAACGTACTGTTGTTTCAAAGGAATCTTGTTGACACCATGCAGCAAGGAAAGCCATGTGTGGCTACAGGAAAGCTTGATGGAGGTGAAAAGAATGGAAGGATAATTTCTCTACTTCCTTTGTCTCAGGCAAACTATTCGGACTTCAACACAGACAACTGAAAAGAAAATACAATGCTGCTTTCCTATTACTTAAGTCACAAGATGAAATATTAAACGCTCTTTGCAGTGAAAGAAGCAGCACAAAGAAGTAAAAGGTCCAATTCTATGTCATACAGCAAGGCACCTGGTCCTTCTGACAACAAACCCCAAATTAGGTGGCCTAAAATACCACAGCAAATGAGTTCACTGAAGAGAGCAGCAGAACCCTTGGGCATAAGCAGTGAGGAACACAGAAAGTGCCAATTTGCACACCTTTAGGGGTCTATCTGAACCAGAACCCTGACCCAAACATCAACCAACAGGGAATTCCACAGAGGAAGCTGCAACGAATCCCAAAAATGAGAGCTAAATCTCCATGAAGTGCTCATGGTTGGCAGTGTTCTAATGCATACTATCTGCTTCCCCTGACTCACTGAATAAAAAAGGTTGTACTTCTAAAATACATTTTCTGCTTCTGAATGGTTGTTGCTCTGCTGAAACAGTTGTAAGTTGACCCTAATCTAATCCTTCCTGCCCCATTATAATTTTTCAAGAGTTTTGTTTTTCATTCCCACTAAAATGGAGACAGAAGTAAAAACAGTAACTTTGCACAGAATGGAAAACATGTTGTGAGCCAACATATCTCTGCTAATTTTTCTTTCTCTTTGCTATGTGTTGACTCTCCTACACATTCAGAAAACTGAATTTAAACCATGCCTCAAATAATTTTATTTTATTAAGCTATTTCATCAATAGCCTAATCATGTCATCACAAACACACTAGGAATAGTATCAACAGTTGCACTTGACCAAGTAATTACAGAAAGAGGAATAATTCTCTGGGCTAGTTTCTGTGATTGTCAAAATCAAGTCTGGTAAGAGCCAGCTTTCATCATCATTAAGCTCTTAATAGGTCAGTCCATCACACACAGAAAAAATACCACATTCTACAGCCGGAATGATGCTGGGGGCAGAGTTAACGATAAGAGTTGATGCCTGCTGGATGCAAAAGGCAATCATCCAGATAAACCTGTGCTCTGCTCTTTAAGTCCTGCCATTTAAAACTTCACTGTTTTCTGATTCTCAATGGAAAAAGTAAATTCGATAAACTAAAAGCTTCAAGATAGACCTTACACAGAGCAGCTGACTCCAAGAGTTTCGTTTGATTGGCAAGAACTGAAAGAGAGCTATAGAAGTCCACCCTCAGCACTGCGTTATCGCTGAACTGTTCCTAGGAATCATCTTGGAAAATTCTCTTCTAGTAGTAAATTTTTTTGTGCAGTTTCCAGATCAGATTTTTTTTTCACAGAGGCACCTATCAGGAATGTCAGGCAGACAACAGAATCATTCTTATTTTAATCATCACATCTTATGAGAAAAGGAACAGTGAATGAGATTGTTTAATGACATGAAAGATTATTAGAAAAAGGTGTTTTGGGCAGTGCATAATAAATACAGTTTGGTGTAACTAGGTCTCATCAAAACTGATTAGTAAATTACCATTCCAGTTGACACCATGAAGGCTCTCATTTTAAGAAATACTTTCACAAGCCCAGGTATCAGAGAACAGGAAAAAAAAATAGTCACTAGAATTAATCCTTTGTGAATGATGAACTTTAAACTCCAAAAGGATCTCAAAGCACTTGCATTTAAATGGGAGGATTTCACATTCACTAAAATGTAACACAGCTCAGGCAAAAAGCACAGCAATGATATAACTCTGCACAGAGGTTTAAATACAAAACCATACTATGGAACATTTGCTGACCATAAGTACTCAGGAATTTTTATTTTATAATATACCCAACAGACAGGGTTTCCAGATTTACATGCTCTGCAGGGGAATCTTCTGACCCAGCGCCTTAGATGAATTCAAAAAGAACGCCAGTTGTTCCCAGATCACTTATAAAGCCTCTGCTTCAAGAATCACTGTATCTGAAAGTTTTGCTTTAACACAACAAAGCTGGTGAAATGTACCAATGCAAGGTTTTCAATTTGAAAAGCAGCCTAAGGGAACTGTTCTTCCTATGACAGTAATTTAAAGAAGGGTTCATCTTTTCAAGATAGCTGTAGATACATCTCAGTGACAGAATTTGTGCCTAACCAACCATCAGGATTTTCAACTGCACAGTCAGGCTTTCTAGTAACTCCAAGTAAGAATGCAAAGCAGGCTATATATTGCCATTGAAAGAAAACTCAGACACAGGGGTGAGAAAAGAGCACATATTCGCTAGTTTGGACCATCCCTCACCTTTGCTATTCCTGAAATCAGTTCCCAAGGAACTGCTAGATCTTCACGTTTCAGTGCAGCCAACACCTAGAAATCAAACTTCTTCAACTCAAGGTCAACTGTTGCTTTTCGAACATTGATTTAATCATATTCAAAGTGATTTGCATCCAATGTACACCATATCTGAGCAGATAAAACAAAGGAGTTGTGTATATCTACTGCACGGAACAGGGTCTGAATGATACAATACCTCTAGCTCCAAATAGAAAACACTGCCATTTTACTATATTAGCCTCCAACCTTAAATTCTGAATCCTGAAAAACCTTTTGAAATACCCTGCTGAGGCTTGAATTCATGTCTGAATCTGTAGCAAAAAGAATAAATCTAATGTGCATGCACGTACAGATACACAGAGCAATTCCTTTTTTTCATAATATGACAAGTCAACATACTTTCCACCTATATGATTTTATCTCATTTTCTATAAAGTCAAAACAGTGCAATTCCTTCTACTGCCACCTTGCTCATCCATCTTTTCCTCTTTCTTCTCCACAAATCAGTCTATTTCTGTTTTTTCCTAGATTCAAACATTTACTACCCAATATAACTACTGTTTAGTAGCCTACTTAGGAAAAGAGCAATCAAAAGATGATTTGCTCAGTGCTCTGAATTGTCCTAGTAGACATCTACAATAAACCAACCACAAGTGACCAAGAGAAACCATATCTGAAGATCTAGGCAAAGGTCAACTAATTGTAAAAATAAATTGTTTAAAATTATAGCCAAAGACATGGAAGTTTGCAAGTGACCCTTTAACTAAAGCAGTGATATCACCATCCAACTCTTCTTTAACATAACTAGCATCGCAAAATCCAAACATAAGAATAATTTTCTCTTGGTAATCTCCTCTGGTTCCACACTTGATAAATATGTCTATGCCATTCTGTCTCACATAACTTGTTTTTAGCAATGTTAGCACTTCGGTACTTCAAATCCTCTTGAGCTGTGTAAGGAGAGAATGCTTAAGAGAAAAACAGGTAAGAAGAGTTATGAAAATAGACACTGTACCTAACTGGTAAGATCTTCCATCCCCAAGCGGGTATCTCTGGTAGCGTGGGACAGTGAATGGGGGCAGGAGGTGGAATCTTTTCTCCAGCAATGGTTCAAGTCTGCAGGCAGAGGGGTCAGCAGAGTGAAAGAAACTGTACACTTGGCTGCAGGCAGGGCGGACCTGGCACACTTGGATGAGAATGAGACTGAGTTCAGTATTGCACCTTCACAATTTTCAAGGAGTCTATACAAAACATGGTTAATATGGTCTTCTGCAAACTGCAGACTAGCATACATCCAGCCACAAGAAATTTAACTAAATTGTTTGCTATTTCATATGTAAAGAACACTTCGCTGCAAAGGAGTTTACAGAGACATCACAATCAGAGATGCAGGCATGCAGCAGATATGGAGACCAGCCACAGAAGGAGATGGAAGGAAGAAGAAAGAAGTTTAAAAATCCTGTAAATATATTATTGAGCATCACAACTATGATACTCAGCACTTCAAATATTTACCAGCAAAATGGTTTGATGGGCCTGTTACATCCAAAGGACTTAAATCTAGGTGACAGCAGGAGCAGTTAGGTTACAGAAAGCACTGCAGTTTCTGAAGTCACATTATGGGAGCTAATGTACAGAAATGAGGTTTATGATTCTTATGATTCTTTGCATTAAGCTCTGTGTGAGTGCATTTAAGCATAGCAGAAATTAATTCTTTGCAAGGAAAATATAATTCTCTTGCAGAGCCAAAATAGTGTGAAGTACATTCTGTGAAGTAAAGCATTGTACTGCATTATAATTAAAACCATATTTTGCCAAGCCTATAACTTTTACATATGTATTTAGGGATCTAGTGCTTATAAACTACAGTAGTAAACTGGGTATTGCCCTACTAAACTAGAGCTTCCTTCCCTAGTGGGTAGTATATTGGTTTATTCTTTCTTTCTTGTCACGTTTAATATTAACTGTCAGAGCCAAACATATAGGAAGCTTAACCTAATTAAACCAGTTGCCTAATTGTGCCTGCTGATACTTCTTGCACAGGAACTTTTTCTCTGTGTGTCTGCCTTCTGTACGTGCACAGAAGGCAGACAAAGAAAGCCGGGAATGCAAACAGCAGGGTTATGAAAGTTGTCAGCATAGGGCAAATTACGATATTTAGTGGCAACAAGAACCTCTGAGTGATCAGCTGTTTTCACATCCCTCTTCCAACTTGGCAACGGAATATAGCACATGATGTTCCAAAGAAGATTACTTCCTACTACTGTGGCATTTAGCAGTACTAGTTCCCATTGAGAACAAGTGCAAAACACCCAACCGTTACAGCCATCCTAAGGTAGAACAGTGCCACTTTGTGGATGTAACTAAATGCTCATGATAAATTTGTAATTAAAAAACATCGACATTTTCATACGGTGGCAAGCCTCTTCCAAGGATAATCAGCACACCGAGAGTGGAAGAATCTGCCAGAGACACACAAATGATGAGTACTTTAGAAAAAGAAGAGCTAAGACTAGACAGCGGGAAGATGACAAAAGAGAGTGCTAGAGGGTAACCAGAACTGCCAAACAAGCACTAAGAGACCAACAGAATATTCAACAGAAGAAAATTAGAAGGCATTTGGCAAAGGAACTAAAAACCCAAACCCCCACCATTTTCACAGAGAAGTGTTGCTAATCTTGTAACGAAATCCCCAAAGACAGAAAAACAAATTGCAGTGCAGTTTTCAAAGCCAGCCATCATCCATGTAATTCATAGAATCATAGAATAGTTAGAGTTGGAAGGGACCTTAAAGATCATCTAGTTCCAACCCCCCTGCCATGGGCAGGAACACCTAATTCTTGTTCATTTTTCTGACAGCTCTTTCACAGAAGCAAAAAGCCTTAGTTTGTGGGAAAATACATATGAATTTCCATTCTCTTTAGCTGAGCTTTGGGTTTGGGTTTGTTTTTTAATTGAATAAAACTGAGTATTGCAAATATGAGGAATGAAATGCAAGTTGTAAGTTTAATTATGCTCTCTTGGAAGTCCATGGAACTTGCTAAAAAAAAACCTACCAGATTTCTAAAGGCTCTGAAAGACACAGGTTTGGTCATTTTTTTTTAATTATGTCAAGTAAAATAATTTTCAGTTTATTTTACATTCCATTTTATTCCTGCAATCATATGTGACTTTGAAAACTACACTACTCAAAAGTCCATAAATTGAGAAGAAATAAATAGTGAGTCCTCAACTGTTGTCTCTTCGGAGTATTGCAACTGATTTTTCTCCCTCACCTGATAAATGAATGTATCATTTCCTATGAAGATGCTGTGCTATCCAAACCTCAGAGGCAAAACAAAAACACAAACTGAATTTTGAAAAGTAAAGTAAGCTCATATATTAACTGAAAAAACAACAAAATTCAGATGTATTTAGAAAGAAAACAAAAAAATCCTGTATGTATCTGATCACTAGGCTGTTACCAGAGATGAAAAAATGGCCCACAACCAACACACCCAGGGGCCAAATTTACCCATGAAGAGAGACGTGAACAAGACTCAATTCTGAACCATTCAGAAATTCTGTTATTTCTATTATTTCTGTTTCTTTTCAAGGACTGATCCTTAGTGAGGTGTAAGCTTCATATTGTATGACATGGAATATACATCGTACAACAGAGTAGAAGATACACGTGGCTGAAAGCAGTGACAGCCCCAGAACAGGCCCCACCACCTCAGTACCTACTACACTAACATTCCCATCTTTTAGAGGAAGAAACTTAGCCTAGTTAAAGACTGGGGAGTGAGGTTTTTCATTTACCTCCTTTTACAGGAGTCTCTTCATTTACAAAGGTCATTAAGCAGCCTGTATTCCAACCCCAGAAAGCGCTTACCGTCCAGGCCAGGCAGAACAGTGCTCCTCATGGCCAGCACCAGGCCCAGCGGTGATCCAAAGAGGAAGAAATCAGACACCTCGAATTCAAATCGACCCAGGTTTACTTCTGAGAGACTGGAATCCACAGGAGGAAAGTCTGCACCATCTTTCAATACATTAGAGTGGATGCTGAGCAAAGAAAATGCACTGATTCAACAATAATGAAGAGGGCAGACACTTTACAACATATCAATATCCAGAAAACCCAATGGTTTGAAAATAAAAGCAGAATAGTCAACAAAAGCAAAGCATAGTACATTCAGTCAAAGCAAGAAGACAAAATTACCTTAAACTGCTATTAACAAAACTGCCAGACTTGAAGTAAAGCACGGTAGTAAGTCTGCTCTATACTCAATTTTAGCAGAACTAAAACTTCAACATACAATAAGATTTCTCCCTCTGCATCACTCCCAATGAAATAAATGAAATAAGATGATGGGTAGAGGAAAAAAAGCACCAAGAATTCAGATAAGTAAAAAACCAAAGAACTCAGAACAGGCAGAAACGATGAGACAAAAGGAATGCTTATCTTCCCATCAAATGTGTTTTAAAGGTTTCTTAGGATCCAGGAAAACTAATTGAGTTAACTCTCCCTCCCCTAACCTCCTTCTCATTTAACCCAAACTTTTATGCAGGGTTCTTTT
Organism: Tringa solitaria; assembly: GCA_026413425.1. Classification (NCBI taxonomy): domain Eukaryota; kingdom Metazoa; phylum Chordata; class Aves; order Charadriiformes; family Scolopacidae; genus Tringa; species Tringa solitaria. The sequence goes on from JAOXJM010000006.1 coordinate 3,167,842, forward strand.
TGTTGTTGTTTTAACGCTGATCTGAATTGCTCAGGCCAATGGGAGCACCTAAAGCAACTATCTCACTATAATCAGAATAATAGAAACCCTGTAATTGAAGTCAGAGAGATCTTTAGAATGAAAAACATAACAGAAATTTAGAATTATAATATAATTTATATATATAATTTATATATATTTATTATACTATACTATAATATATATATAAAAATTTATATATATATATCTCCATCTTGATTTGTGGGGAGTGCACCGAAGAAATGGAACTAATTGCATTCAGTTTTGCATATTCAAAACCCTTCAACTGAATAATGATTATATAAAAAACTCTCCACGCATGATTAAGTTCATACTAGACACAAAATCTCTGTGGTTTCCTTTGAGGGTATACAGGGACTTTAAGCAAACCTCCAGAACCGCACCACAAATAAACACAACGGTCCTGTAGCTCTGGTGCTGACAGGCTGCATTCCACAACAAGCCTTTTTCCTTTACTCAGTCACCAAAGACTAGTTACCTGGTCAGGAAAGCATGATGCTGGCTGATAGTGTCACAGTCACAGGTGGATGAGTCACTCTGTTTCCTGGGCATCGGCTTCTCATCCTCCACCATCCCAGAGATGTCAATATTGCTTTTGCTCAGGCGTTTGCTGCCACCCAGACTGGAGTCCTCTGCTACGGGGGGATTATCCTTCAGAGAACGAACACAGCAAAAGGAGGATTTAGACAGTGACCATAATATGACAGAGCCTATACAAAATGGCTGCATTTATACATTTGACCTCACTTTATCCAAGAAAGGGTGGAAGGGCTTAGACTTTCTTTCTCTCTGCAGTAGAAGATAAGGAAAGAGATGAAGATTAAGTTTCTGTGTAAGATGTAAAGCCTAAAAGCTGGAAGGAGAACAGGGAATTTTAGCGGGGGGAGGAGGACTAACACAAAAGCTTTATCCCTCATGACTTCATCATTCTTAGAGAACTATAAATCTCATAAGGTAATCAGAAGGGGTCTTACCTGATCGCACAAAATGCTCATTACAACATTAATGGTCTTGCTCATCGTGTTCCATGGATGCGGGACCTGAATTTTTGAGAATGTTAACTTCTGCAGGATGCAAGAGGAGACCAGTGGTACCATATGTTTAAGGTACCCATTAAAATAGGAAATAGATTTATTTATTGTTCATTTCCTCCAGCACTTCTGCAGATTGCACCAGCATCCTCCCTGACACATCCCTATTCCCCGCAGACTTTTACTCCTGCATCCCTTTCAGCAGCCAATGTGAATGCTGCTTTTCAAATCAAACACCATTGGACTGAATCCCCTGTTCCCATGTGAGATTCGGGTGCATGAGGCACCAAAGATCTGGTTCTTTCTAACAACTGCGTAATCCAATTCCATGTAAATCTCCTTCTACTCAGAACAACAAAATAAGACAGTGTGAAAATTCCTGACATCCATTTTTATAAAACTTCAAAAACATCAACAAGGCACACTGAGAGAACAGATACAGTTAACTCCCTTCTATTGGCATAATTATTTGTTTTCATCCATATTCTACTAACTCTTACAATGCAGTACTAGAATTCATGGGACGACATGACACAACTAACTAGCATTAGCATCTAAAATAACTTGCAGAAGATTAGTTTAGGACCAGCATGTTCAGAGACAATTATTCCTGTGATAGTACAATGAAAAAACTTGACATGTGCGTAGGAATCTCTTTGCTTGTGTCTCAGGATCATCTCAAAGTGATTCAGCAAAGGTATTTATTTACATCTTAGCCTTTGTGATGAGTTCCAAACTCTAGCTTGTTCCCAAGCAACAGTGCCATGAAAATGCAATATATTTATGATTTTAAATCGAAACTCGTATGTTACAAATATTCTGCAACCTTTGCCTAAAATTCCAATTTGGTGGCTTTACTATGAATAAATTTATTAGAGTGCATAAGAATATTCATGTTAGCACACAAAAAGGAGGTGAATCCACATATACAGTGCTGAAAGGGAATTTTTAGAGACTAAATGAAAGCCCTTGAAATGCACTGACAAATCCATTGATTTAAATAGGCTGTAGATCAAGCTCTTAAACATCATACCATCGGTGACTTGATATGAATGAAAACTGTATCAGTGCTGTCAAGACTCAGAGTTTCATCAAAACCCTAGCGACATTTTAAGCTTCCCTTAAAATCACATGGCAGATATATCAGCATCTTGGCTACCATTACTTTTAAAAAAGGAATTCCAGTCAATGTATTGAGAAAAAAATTCTGCCTATACTGTAGAAGTCACTACCTATAATGGATAATCCTGACTCGATTATTTAGTGTGTATTGGAAACTAAAATACAGAAACACAAACCAACAAATACTCACCTACAGTAGCAGGACTTACCATTCTAATTCCTTGTTTACATTGCCTCATTAAACTACCACCCTCTCTCTCTCCAAAAGCAAGTTTCTAGTGCCTAGAACTGCGAACTATCCAGAGAATGTAATGGTCACTGCATCACCAATCTAGCTTATTATTATAGACCACTTTGAAATAAACAGAGTAAGAAGGGAACAACATAAATGTACTTAATTTACTCTGTTTTCAGGCTTATAACCAGAATATAAAATGCAATGGTTGAGAGTACCTCAGTCTCATCCTTATTTCCAACTAGTTTCACTTCATTTCATTTCATGCCCCTGACATTTGCGAAACAGTAAAGTAAAAAACTCTCTTACATTTCTGCATCTCAGACTTGCAAGGAAGGGGAAAAAATACCACACAGTTAAAAAAAAAAAAAAAAAAAAAAAAAAGAGTCCTCCTGAAAGTGTTTCACAGGAGCAAGCTGAGAACAATGGACAGAAAGACAATATAAGAATACTTAGTTCTTCTGGACATTTCTGGACAGAAGATGAGAAGAGAAAAGGGAAAGACGGAGAGAGGAAAGGGAAGAGAAGCTCTGTGGTATCAAGGAAGAGAGGAATACAGGAATGTTGAAACTATAAAAGCAGGGGAGTCAAGAGAGCCTACACTCCCTAAAACTTTATCCCCACTCTCAGATTAATCAGCAGTCCCTGCACAACCACCTGCAGTGCAGAACTCAGATCCAGGAGGACCATTTTTCCACTTATTTGCCCTCTTCTCAGCGCTGGTGCTATCAAAGGCTAGCTGCTGAGGATCCAGAGCCGCATGATTAACGGTGAGTAATTCTCCTTCCTGGAAACATTTAGAGGATGTCTGTTTGCTCAAGGGTACTCCCGTCACACACAGCTCTCAACTGAATCAAGCAGACTGGTATCACTGAGCCCGTTTTTGAGGAGAGAGGTTAACTAAAGTGTCAAGAAATGAAACAATTTTGGCCAGGGTTGCAAAACCATCAAAGAACAGAGTGTGGGCACCTCACTTGGTGTCAGCTCTGAAACACCACACTCTCTCTCCATGTCCACTTCAGTCTGAAGTACATAAGATTAGTTGAACTTCAATTGTTCTTTCTTAAGTGTTGAACATAGTAATCAAGCTTACATGCTAGCATTACTTTAAAAAACTCTGCTTTTACTATCATAATATCTTTCCTGGATCACTGTTAGAATTAATCCTCCTTTCTTTCCAAATGTAGCACTCGCATAGACCCTGTTATACCCAGTGGTCCATTCACAGATCCTCAGGTGACTTGCATTCCTTATCAGGAAGGAGGCATTTTTTTCACCAGTCACTTGAACTTATTCATGAACACATCTTAATGCTAGACCACCCCCAGGCAGTAGCATAAGGAATTCTAGACCCTATGTGAGCAAAAAAAAAAAAATTACTAAAAGAAAGATAAAAGACTTTTAGCAAAACCAGGAGCCTACCAGAGATTACTGACAGAGGATGTTGTTGCATCTACTGTTAGGGATACAATAAAGGGCACTTGGTAACCCTACTTTAAAGATTTACAGATAAAGCCTTCACTAGGGGTTTCTGTGTATCATAAAACTGAAGCTGCAAATTTAATTTCCAGACAGCAATTTTTTGATATATGAGCAAAATCCCATGCTATCATGGCAATTTACCAAATCCTTAAATTTTCTCTGGTTTATATGGAGCTGATTTCCTCCAGGGAATGAATCTATAGGGTTTCAGCTGTGTGGACTTTTTCTTTTCACCTGGATGCTGCTGACGCTTCCTCTCCTGCTACTGTTCCGACTCTCATCAGCTGGATTAGAATTATAGCAGATGGCATCAAAGCCCAAAATTCCTCCAATGCAGTCACCAATGAGACACACCTGAAGAAATAAAAAGATTTTTCTGGGGACATGTAGCAAGTGTTTTAAAAGAAAAAAAAAAAAAAGCATCACAGTACTGCAAAATAGTTGCTGTCTTGCTTTACACCCTTGTCCCTTGTTACTTTTTTTTGTTTTTTAACACCTTGGTTCTCATTGCAGCTGAAAACGTGTAGCCACTTTCTCCTACTTCCTTTTATCTCCAGATACATGCCCCAAGCCAAGAGTATCTGTCCCAGGGACTATTTTGACCAGCTGGGAGTTTGGCCAAATGGGCCAGAATTCTTCCAGCTGCTTGCAGCCAGACTGCAGCTCCAGAAGTCCAGATCACCCAAAGATTTCACGCCACTCAAGATTTCCTTCAGAATCACACCAGGAAGAGGATCTCAACAGATTAAAACCAGATTGGTCCCTGTCAGGACAATGGAATGAAATTTTTAAATAAGATATTAAGCAGAGAGATTCATTCTTGCTTCACATTTAATATAAATGTACAAGCTACATTCAAAGTATGGACCTGGGAATTAAAATACACAGAGTACTAAAATTGGGAATGAAATAGTTGGAGTACACTAGGATGCATCTCACAAGCCAATTCCACTGAACTGCTCCCCATCCCACAGGAGACGACTCCTTCTCTCTGTCCCCCTGTCTGTGTCTGAGAATCAGCAATAGCTGTATTACCGTTTTCCTTGATAACAACCCCCACAGTTCACAGGTTCCAGTTTCTCTGCAATCTTCAAACTGAAGCAAATGTCTAGTCTTGTTCCCAACTTCAATTAGTTTAACAGAAGACACTGCTTCTCCTTACAAACCTGAACTTGCAATATAAATGCACAGAGGAGACCAAAATATGAAAGAAAATATACAGACAGGGTGGGGGTCAGGCTATATGGCATATATTCTTGAAGTGCAGGACTTATTCATAGATAGAGTTGAGACTTCAATCTAAGGACCAAAGCAAAGCACCGTAGAGAGCACAGAGAAGTCACTTCCATTCTATCAATGCCAATAACTGTTGGTGGTAAAAATTCTGTGGAGCATACAGAGGTATTACAGAGTCTTCCACGTGAAATATTAATATATATATATATTTGCAAAACACACCAGGGAGACGTCTTTGTAACTTTGTCAAAGAAAAAAAACCCCATAACACTAAATTTTTTATACAGAGAATTGTTTTCACAAATATTTCTGTAACTGCTATAATTCTTCTTCACATAACCTCACCTTTCATAATGTTCTGTCACTGCAGCTGGGCTGATTTTATGCTTCAAGCATAAAAGCACTATGGATATTAAAACTGGCTTCAAACCAAATTTTAGTCTAAAAATATTGATATGCCACAGCATAATCTTATCACCGCTACGGAAAAGAATTTGTTTGTGTAAAAGACACATGCTTTCCTTCAAAGATTACACTGTACTCTATATTAAATGTTGGGGTATTTTTTACTTTTTCTGAAATCTGGAAGTCACTATACTTTAAGGAAGTGCATGTTTCTGGCTTCATTTCAGTAACTCATACAAGGTAGCAGTACCATATCTATTCCATGTGAAGCAGGAAAGTACTGGGTTTTGTAGTCTAAATATGGAGAAGTAGGAACAGTAACTGTGACACGCCAGCCTGAAGTCTGCAGGTGACTTCACTGAGGAGTGGGTCACATCAGAAAAGTTACATGACTTTCCCAAAGTTAAGTGGGAAATCTGCAACACTGCTGGCAACGGAGTATTTGCCCTCTAAGTTTCTTTACTGTCAGTTGTTTTACTACTATTGTGATGGAGGCAAAAAAGAAATAGCAAAAGTTAAACGCTGGGTTCATTATGCTCTTAGTCAGAGATATCCCAGCTTTCCTCTCAGCTCTAGCAGGTGTGTGAGGAGCTCTGTAACACAATTATTGCTTGTCTTGGGCTGGCACGCCTGTCCTCTGCTTGGCACACCACACAGCGCACAACCAAGGCTCACACATTACCAGAGTTCGCAGCAATACTGAGCAAGAGCTTAGGGGTCAAAATGCTTGTGGGAGAAGGTATAGTATTCTTCTACCAACTGAGTAAGTACAGGTTAGATACTGCACAAGTTTCCAGAAGTGTCTTTCTCATGCTGGGCACTGAGAGGACGTTTTGCATAGGGAATCCCATGCTAACATTCATTCATCATATTTGCAGTATTGTCCCACACTCATAACTCAAAACCGTCAACACAATGGCTTAAAAAGAAACAGCCTTGCTTGGAAGGAATTTGATGTAAGACAAAATAGTCCTACCTGTCCATTAAAACCAGCCCCATCTGTGGATTTGAGAAATTCATTGTAAACTTGATTGGCTCTACTAATCACCATGGCAACTGCATCCTGGTACTGAGGGGATGAAACAGCCAGCAAGGGCAAGGCAGCCAGCGGGATGTGATCTTCGCTGCTGCTGAGACAGCTCTCATCGTAGCTGTAGGGATTTAGACTAGAGAAGGACACGTTATCATCAGGAAAAATGCAAGAGACAGCAAACAACATTAGAGAATGAACCGATACTTACTGACAGAAATGGGCTGGGCTATTGCAATTCACAATGACAGAATACAGGAAAGATTATTTTATCACAGAATTCAACAGCTTAAAAAAATCAAGGAGTTACTGCCTTATGTGAATGAGATCACGCTAGAAGACATTTCTGTAATTAAACATACTTGATGCAATTTTTCCATATACAAGTAGGCATCATTTAGAACAGCAAAGAGATTATTCCATTTCAGCTTTTTTTTCCCCAGCAAAGAACAGGATCGAATCGTCACAACGGAACTAGAACACAAGTGTGACAGATGTATTCTTCAAAAGCATACAAAAACATTTTTCCCAGTGTCCCATCCTTTCAAAAAGATGGAACAAAGCTGCACACATTCTGAAATCATCTGTAAATGTTTGCATAGTAACATTTTGTAAAAAGGAGGTGACTCAACTAAAAACACAAGCTTAAATTTCATGTCAGCTTTATTTTAATTCAGATGTACACCCTGTAAGTTTCTCAGTACATCTGCCAACTGTGTCTTGACTGATTTTTATTGATGAGTGGGGAAAACAATCCACAGAGAGCCAAAGACACAAGGCACATCAGTGTGCTTACAGTAAGTTGACTGTCCTTTAAAGATTAAAGGAAAGTCAGAAGTATCTTGGGTAATTCAGCTCATCCAAAGTTCACCTAAGGCTGCAGGCAGGCAACTTCAACACTATTTTGTATTCACTTTCCTTAGGAACTTGGTGGGTTATCACAATATTAAAAAGTAAGTTGTCTGAAACAGAATTAGTCTATGTTTTTGCTAAAACCTGCATCCTTGAGACTATTACCAGAGTAATGGAAGAACAGAAGACTTGCTGTGCTGGTCTGTGTTCAGCCTCACAGGACATTTCCACACTTGCCTCTTGCCGAAGCACTCCAATGATTTGGTATTTCTAATCCAAAGTAGTGTAAAAGCTTCTATGTCCTAGAGCTCAGCCGCTCTGCCAAGCTGTGCCAATTTACCACGTAACACAGCTTCATTCTGCCGGCTGATTAGATCATCCCAATGCCCAGCAGACATACAGTTATATAAACAGTGGTTTTTTTATTTATATGCAAGATATAGGAAAGTGGTGGAAGGAGACCAGACTAAATGATCTGGAACTTTTACTAGATGGAGGGGTTTTGCCCTGAAAGTACTATTTGCAGCGCAGGGAGGAGACCTGTGTAGGTGCATTCAGATGAAGAGTCCCAGTGGAATCACTCTGAGCCCAGGCACTTGGCACAGACACAGCATCATTCAAAACCCATGCCAAAGTAGGCAGAGGGTTGTACCACCTTGGCACGCATGATGTCTGCACATTCTGAAAATGGAGGATCCCTTCAAACCAAACAAGAAATCTTGTGCTGCTGCCTAGTCAGTCATCTGGCTCACCCTCAGTGATACACTGCAGTAATTAAAAACACACCTCCTCCCCCACAGTTTGCTAAATGGAACATTTACCACAAGTTTATGTTCTACAATTGCATCCTGAAGTTCTGGCTGTGAAAGTTGCTGGCGTGAAGCTGCAGAAATGCGAGAGCAGGGAAATCATCTCTCCTTTCGTACATCACAAGCAGCTCCACACAAGACACATGAAGGCAACACCAATGCCATGTCAGCGCTGGGACTGATTCTATAGGACATTCAAACATCCAGCTTGGGTATTTCCAATCTGGCTGAATATCACACTCTTTTTCTTCCACTCTACGAGCCCTTCTTCCAGGTAATTGAGACCTGCAGGCACTGCATTATGAATAACTAAGAGATACTGCTGAGCCCTGTGTTAACCAGGGGCCGAATGGGTGAGGACAGTCTCCTGACCACTCTTTGATGCTTCACCTCTTCTACTGTCAGTACTCTTGCTTTGCATGGCAGCAGCTGGGACATACACACATTCCTCCTTTCCTGGTTGGTTCGGTGCACCCCCTTGTTGATGTGAAGTCAGACACATGGAGATCTTCCACGAGTCTGGTCCGCACCCTGCCGCCTCTTCTTTTGTGCCTGCTACAGCTTTTAAGTCCAGCCAGTATTTCAGAACTCTACTGCATTCCCCATTTCCCCTCTCTAACTCTCATCTGGACAGCAGGCATCACCACTCCTGCATCTTATAGTCCAAAACGGGGTTGTAGACCTCCTCAACTCCTCTGCAGAGTTTTCTGCTCTACATGAGTTTCAAATGTAACCTTGGCACTATATTGCAACAAAAAGACTATAAAAGTGATCATCACTCAGGGAAAGCCCCAGACAAAACCAAGAGAAGTTTCTCTTTGTTTGGAAAAGAAGAAATCAAGCAAATCTGATTCTATCCTCCCCATCACTAAAAAATTCACTAGTTATGCATGGTTTACACTTGTAGAAGAACTGAAGCAGAACCAAGAGCATGTGTTTCCTTCTCCTTTCTCTATCATGCCATTTAAAATATTTACATCAAGGAAAATATCACTAAGGAAAGCAATGTTACCTGAAAAGGTTCTCTCATTTAATGAGTGAATTTCAAGACTGAAAAAGTGGGCAAGGAAAAGCAGCTACTGAAGTGGGTACATCCAGTGGAAAATTCCACTTGCTATTTCTAAATTCATTTCACTACAGTCAGGTCATTATGACAATGTGGAAGCCAATCATACAGCACTCAGTGGAAAGTTTCCTCACCACCTGCTAAAACTTTCATTCATTTAGCATGCAAGTAAAGCTGTACAGAAAAGTTGTTTCAGTGGGAGGAAAAAAGAAGATAAAATTAAGTTGGTGACATTATTGCTTGTAAGGCTACCTGGCCATTTAATAGGCTTGGAATGGAAGCGTTAACAGCTCCTCAATCATATAGCCTAAGATCAGCCTTTGCTCCTTGGTGTTAATAATCCAACAAAGAAACACCCAGATCACTCTCCTTCCCTCACAAATCATCTCCTCTCGTGCTTAAGAGGTTTCAGTTGTCAGAGTCAAGTCTCAGCAAACCTGCTTCCTTTACAGTTCTCACAATTCATGCAACCAAATCCTAGTTGTACTGCAAGCTGACACCAACATGTGCCAAAAGCACTGTTTCCTAGTGATGCATCTTTTGAAGCCCATTCAAGACACTTCTACTTATGGCATTCTCACAGGTTAATGATGATAAATGAGTGGTCCACCGCAAAACACTGCAGGACACAAAGTGCAGTAGTTGCTATTGGGAATGAACAATACTAAAGTTTTGTCATGTTAAAAAGTAAAAACCATGTTCATATGTAAATGCTTTCTCACCGAGAAGATGTGTTTACATCACTCTTGTTTTAGATATTTCTTTCTGTTCTCAATTTCCAGTTCAAAGCAGAATTTACTCAAATCAGTCCAAGTTTCTCAGTAATGCTTCACAATCTCCACTTTATTCCTAAACCAGTGTTAGCAATATGGCACTTTTGTTTCTAAAACAGGAAATATTAAAACTTTCAGGAGGGTTTTCTCTAAAATCCCATCCCTACAATGGCCAAATAAAGAACAGATAAATAAAAGACAAACGTCAGTTGGCATATCCGCAGGCAGATCTAGTTGCTTCAATTTTAAAATAAGAGTTGACTACTGATATTTTGGGGTCAGATTTGTGAGGGGAAGGAAAAGTTAACAGTTATCACAGTTTTCTTATTCTGTCCAGATTTCTTCTATTTTTTTTCTTTTGGGTGCATGTGGACAATAGGCTGCAGTCCACCATGGGTTTTGATTTTTTGGTTTTGGTGGGGTTTTATGGAGGGTTCTTTTTTGAACAAATATATCCACTTCGAAAAGGATGAAAGACCGCTCCACATCTTGCAGTAAGCAAAAAATTAAGAAGGATTTGCAACATTCCATTATGAAAAAGACAGGTTACAGGAAGCCATTCAAAACCACACTGCAAAGCCAAACATTACAAAATGCAAATCAACTTACTTGGAAACAAGAGAGAAAGCTGCTGAACAGATTGCTGGGCAGGGAACAAGCCTGATTAAGATGTGGCCTAAAGCAGCAGGGAAATGGGCTCGGGTCACTTTCTCAAACACAGAGCTGAAGGTGTTGATGTCTGCCAGCTTGCTGCTGTGGTCCCCACCTCCAGTGTCCAAGATGTTCCCTCCATGTAGGATTAAAATTAGCACATGAGTTTTGCAATTTTGGTGTTGAACTCCTTCCTGTGAGAAAAACAAGGAATAAAAAGGGAGGCAGCACTGGTATGGACAGTGTTGGTATACTTGGTGTTAATGTTCACAAGTAGTTAGCAAAGATTTCTTTTCCCACCCCCACTGAGATCTTCTTGTGATACTTGCCTTCACTGGGGGGGGCGTGGTGGGTGCGCCCCATGTTCCATTTAATTCAAGTATGTCTGAACCAGGCAGAGCACACGATGTACACTCTGCCAGAAAACCCCTGCAGCACAGATGTGGATTTCAGATCAACGAAGATTATAAACAGCTTTATGTACATCAAAATCTATTTTAAATATATTTGAGATGGGAGAAGAATTCCAACATCCAACAGAGAGCCTAAGCAAACTTCTTGTCTAACTATCATGAACAAGGCTGCTGCATTTACTGGACAGGTTCTAACTCAAATCATCACAGGTTCTAAAGACAAATTTCTCTGCCAATGAAAACATCCAGCAAAAGCAGATGATGCAGTTATCTCAGCCTTTTGAGACTGGCAACTTTTTATTAAAGTGAAACATGGGGCAAATTTACTCAGACATTTACTGAAAAGGTAAAAAATGTATCATTGCTGATATCCATAAACCTCACAAATATGTTTATGAATATGTGAATACGTGCATACATAGACAATAATCTCTGTGCTCTGCAGAACAAACAAGATGTTATCTACTTGAGACTGGAAAAACATTTTGAATCTCCAACAAATCCACTTTTTTTTCCTCCTTTACCCCTTGAGAGTTATGTGCCCTCAAAGGGCTCAGTAATACATTAAAAGATTAGGAGATTATTTGTTTTTTAATTTTGACTGCCATTTTTTCTTCTTTGCTTTGGATCGTATGATTCCTGGAGAATTCTAGTTCCTGACCAAATAGAAACACAAAATAAAAATAAGAGTAACATTTTTTTTGTATTCGTCATAAGACTGTTAATTGCCAGATTGGGTGATTTACTGAGAATCAGGCAAAGTTCTGAACACTTTATTCTTAAATTCTGGAACAAAAGCCATGGTATTCAACAGTAAATATAAGATGAGAAGAACTGCTCTGACTTTAACAAGAATAACTTTAATCAGGACAGCTCACAAATGAACACACATGTCAGGCTGTAGTTTAGTGAGGGGTATGGGTGGAAATGTAGTTGAGATGGACAAAGCAAAGAAATTGGTAACTTTAGGACCTGTAGAGAAGCGGCTGGAAACGAGAAAATTATGATTTGTCCATAAAGCCAGTATTCTACATGTCCGCTCCTTGGAAATCAGCAGAGCTTGTTTTGGGAAAAAAATCTCACCTCATTGTCCTCCTGTATTTCAATACTGCCTTGTGCCGGGAACCTTTGTTTTCTTAAAGAGGCTCTATATAATTCACCTGAAAGGAAAAGAGACATAATTGATCATTTAAATATTTGGCAGCCTCATATTTTACAGATATCTATGGAGGTAAAGCACATTTCTAGTTTCAAGACAGAAAGATCTGTTCACAGAAAATCATGTGGACAAAAAGAACAACAGACAAGGTTTCGTGCAGCCCTACATATTAGAGCTCTTCCGTTCTTAACAGCAACACTCTGAACAGGATTCGGGTCCTTATATAGAGGTCTGTAGCACCAGCACAGCTGCTGTGGATCATCTGTGCCTTTCTGCAGCAGCAGCAGCAAAGGTCTCCTGAGGTTCTGCATCACCTCTGCTCCTCCCATACAGATATCTTAGATACTCTGGTATGTCTGAAACAGTACTAAACACCTACATATAGGCAAGTGAACTTTCTCCAAAGGATCCAGCTCTTCCACAAACCTCTGTGACTACCTGGGAAACTCCCAGAAGTAACTGCAATACTCCATTATCAGGATAGGAGTAACGGATGAAAGCAAAAGACAGTTTCTCCTCAAAAAGTCCTGTAACCTGTAAAATAGGAAGTGTCATTGCAGAGATATACAGGGCTCTGCTAATACCTTTCCACAACAGGATCGTGCATGCAACGTCCTCCGTTATAAACACAACAATGAAAGTCTCTGCATTGACTTCAGAGCACGACCAATGGACAAAACCAGACGGACCCCAAGACCAACTTGTGACTACTTCTTGGGCCCGACAGTAACCTGCTATAAGTGGTGGAACATTCACTGTATCAGCTTTAAGACCATGAGACTGTCCACTCTCTGGCCCTGGGAAGCAAAACCTAGGAAGCATTTCTTTGTAGAGAGAGTGGTCAAAGACTGCAACAGGCTTCCTAGAGAGGTGGTCGATGCCCCATGCCTGTCATTGCTTAAGAGGCATTTGGACAATGCCCTTAGTAATATGCCTTAACTTTTGGTCAGCCCTGAATTGGTCAGGCAGTTGGACCACATGATCGTTGTAGGTCCCTTCCAACTGAAAATATTCTATTCTATAAAACTTCTATAGCTGATATGAAAAGTCTTGCCCTCTGAACAGATCTCTGTCCTTGAGGACAAAAAAGTCGATGATATAGCAGTATCCAATTTCTTTTTTTTTTTTGCGCTGTGTTTCTTCGGTCATCAGAGAGAATTGCTACAGGATATTTATGGTCTCTTCAAAATGCAGTCTTTTTTCTACTGCTGCACGTGTGTTACCTGGGAAACAGATGTAGGATGAAATTTGATTAGCACCGCTGTCAGCTTCATTGTCACATTTATACATGGGGCAAATCTCTTCCCTACAAATTAACGGAATGTTCCATACTCCTGCCTCTAACAGCACTTACAAGGCATCTACATCAAAGGAAATGAGCAAAGCTTTGCAAAAAACACACTGAAGCCCACCTACTCACACTTTAGCTTACAGGGGTTTGCAATCAGATCCTGGACCACTGATTTCTCAGGTCAAGAAAGAGGAGGCAAAAAGAAAAACATCAAACTTCTGATTTGCTGCTGCCTCCAAGAGGTATTCTACTAGCTATTGTGCTTTGTTTCCCAAGACAAAGACAAGAAAGTAACTGCTAACAGTCAGCATGGATTTACAAAGGGAAAATCATGCCCAACCAAACTGATAGCCTTCTGTGAGGAGATGACTGGCTTGGTGGATGAGGGAGGAGTAATGGATGTTGTTTCTCTCAACCTTAGCAGGGCTTTCAACACTGCCTCTCATAACATCCTCATAGAGAAATTGAGAAAGCGCAGGCCACTTAAGTGGACAGTGAGATGGACTGAAAACTGGATGAACTACCAGGTTTAAAGGGTTGTGATCAGCAGCACAAAGTCTCCAGCTGGAAACCAGTGACCAAGGGGTCATTACCGGTTCCGGTCCTGTTTAGCATCTTTATTAATGACCTAGATGATGGGACAGAGTGTACTCTCAGCAAGCTTGCAGACAATACAAAACTGTGGAGAGTAGCTGAAACACCAGATGGTTATGCTGCCATTAAGTAGGATCTCAACAGGCTGGAGAAATGGGTGAAAAGGAATCTCATGAAGTTCAACCAACTGAAATGCAAACTCCAGCCTCTGTGGAGGAATAACCCCACTTAACAGCACAGGCTGGGTGCCAACCACCTGGAAAGCAGCTTTGCAGAAAAGGACCTGTGTATCCTAGTGGACAACAAGTTGACCTGGACCCAGCAATGTGCCCTTGCAGCAGAGTGCCAACCGCATCCTGGACTGCATTAGGAAGAGTGTCTGTAGGCCAAGGGAGGTGATCTTTCCCTTCTACTCAGCAGTGGTGAGATGACATCTCCACTGCTGTGTCCAGTTCTGGGACCCTCAGTATAAGACATGGACTCACTGGAGCCAGACCATCAAAGGGAGACAAAGATGGTTAAGGGACAGGAGCACTTGACAAGAGAAGAGGCTAAGAGAGATAGGACTGTTTGTCCTTGAGAACAGAAGACTTGGGGTATGTGGGGGAAATCTCATCAATGTGTATACCTGACAGGAAGAAGTAAAGAAGATGGAACCAGAGCGCTCTTCATGATAGTCAGTAAAAGGACAAGAGGGAATGGGCACAAAGTGAAATACAGGAAATTGCATTTAAATACAGGAAATCACTTTTTTACTGTGAGGGTGGAATGCGTTGCCCAAAAGAGTTATGGACCCTCCATCCTTGGAGAGATTCAAAACCTGACTGGATGCAGCCCTAAGCAATCTGCTCTAAATGGCCCTACTTTGAGCAGAGGAGCTGGGCTATAAAATCTCCAGAGACCCCTTCCAACTTCACTCATTCTCTGACTTAGAAGACATTGGAACAAATATTTAGTTTTTCCTTGGCCTTAAAAACATAACAGTTCTTTAAAAATTAATACCTGATGGGCACTATAACCCACAAACCAGATATTTGGTAGAATGCTCTCTCTGACTTTCTAGCAGTATGATGAAAATTCCAGTTTTATAGCACTCAGCTGGCTTTCTTAAAAGGTGCTAAAAAGACACTAGCAAAACTAAAATCTGATGATTTTCCATTTAGAATTTAAAATACCTATGATGTGACTGCTTCTGCTACCATCTCAGTTTCCTAACAGTGACTTTTTACTTAAGACAGGAAACAGATAACATCTACAAGTAAATCTGAGAGGAAGACTTGAACACGTAAACCACGGCAAGTTGAGTTTATTTATTTAGTCTGCTTGCATTCTATGAACAAACCAATACTGACCTATGAACAACAAATCTGCTTCCTTTGAAATACAAACTCTAATGTATCTTTACTGTTCTAGGGATCAATCTGCTTTATCTCTTAAATGTGCTCCTATTCATGAGTTTTCCTACTCATTTCACGATGCTTGCTTCTTTACCCTATATGCCGTTGATCTCCAGAACATTTTCTTTCTACAGAATACAATAACCCTATATGCCATTGATCTCCAGAACATTATTTTCTTTCTACAGAATACAATAAATACAGAATATTAAAAGTTACAAGTTAGTTGTCAATTATTAAAATGTGCCAAAATGGCAAATTGCCATGATTTACTGCTAAGTCCACCATCTCAACCTCTGCTTAAATATAACCACTCTCATGTAGTAAGAAGCAACAGAGACCAATAAAAGTTCTTTATGAGAACTATGATATGGTCAAACTATGCCAGTCTTTCCTTTAAAAGAAAAAATTTATGAACTAAAAGTGCCAGGCTGTCTTTACTAGCAGCTTTTATTCCTATACCTCAATGGACTTCAATAGAGAAATTAAATATTGCAACATCTTACTGAAGGGGAATTACTTCAGCTGAAGTTATGGGGGTCAGTTCTTTGGGGAAGGCAAATGTGCTTTTCCCTTCTACAGTCAGTGATGAAATCCCATACAAGATGTGAATCTTCCTATCTCTGTAACACCTCTCCTTGGGGGGACGGAGGCGGCTGTGAAACCCTTCAGACTGACAACACCACAAATTTGCAATTTAAAACTTCAGCTGACTGCAGTGTTGCAGCCTTAAAATTCTACTTATCTCACAGGAGTTAGCTGTTCCGAGAAAAATGGGGAGGCCTTCCTCCCTCCATGAGAGATACATGTTTTAGGAGTGAATGAGAGAGGATTGCACTAAATAATAAAACCATAATCCAGAAAGCTGTCAGCTTTCTGGATTTAAACACACTTTCCTCTGTTTCTTCCAGCACCTCAAAGACAATAAATGCATCACATAATGCTATAGATGACTCAGTTTATTTTTCTTTCTGGCATTCTGCGTTCACAGCCTGTTTGTGGTTTCACTCCATCTGACGTGTGCTTATGGGCCATCTGCCAGACCCTACCAGCCAACTGTAATTTTCACCTCACCAAAAACACTGATTAAACAGGGTCTGGGCCAGGTTATTCTAAAAGCACTGAATTTAGTCCAAAACATATTTCAAATACTCTGTACTCTTCTGCATTAGGATTGAGAGCTAATTCTACCACCAGCAGATTCTACCATCACCATTCCTTTTAGCCACTAGAAATGTATTTAAACTCTATGGCTACATTTCTCCATATTTAAAAGCAAGATAATTATTCTTGCTTTTCTGGCAGGCAAGACTACAGGATTAGTCATTTAATACTTGTATAAAACAAAACAATACAACAGCAAAACCCAAAACCACAGAAAACAAATCCAACAGCAACAACACCCCCCCATAAACCCTGAACTTCCACCAAATGCAATTGCACTGGAAGCCCCTGCAATTTAATGCTGCTTCTAATTAAAATGTATTGTTTCCAAAGCCTGTCCAGTAGACTCACTTTTTTCTGACAGTCATCATATGAAAAAGTGACAATTTTTTAACATCTAAGCTCACAACAGAACCAGTACCACAGAAATGTTAGTTTTGTGTCATGAAAAAGGATTATTCAGTGCCACGAGACACCACCTTCCAGTGAACCACAGTACTTATCTTTAAGAGAATACCGGAACAAGAACCCCAGGACTCCTCATCATCTGCTCACAAACCTCTTTGGTTATCTATCTGCAATGCACTAAACAAAACACTTCCTGGGATTGCTCGTGTGCCATTCCTTTGAATGATGATTCCTTTGAATGAAAGATACGCTTTTAAAAGCAGAGAGCGTGGTTTCTTTTTCCCTAAAGCATCAAATTGCAGGTTGCAGGGTAGTTCTTTGCTTCACACACACACAAATGTCATAGGTAACAGGACATGGGATTCTAGTCATTGTTTTAATCACAATTATTATTCTAATGTTAAAGTAGCTCTCTATCATATAACTGGGCTTCTTTCAAAACTGCTTTCTCACTTCAGATGAGAAAAAGAAAGAAAAAAGCACAGTATCAATTTGCAGTACTAGAGATCACAGAAACTATGACGCACAGATCAGTCTGTGGAAGCATACAAGGTATTTTTTTCTTTAAGATATACCAATGTGCACAGTTCAACTGTCTTCTTAACACTTCTGCACTGCCAAAAGTTCAGGCTGCAGCAATGTTAGAATGTATAGTATCTTGTTTTGAAAATCTGCACCTAGAAGTACAGTTTTAGCATGAAAGAATGAGAAGGTCTGGAAAGAAAAAGAAAAAAGAAAAAAAAAGTAAAAAAGCAAAGGGGAGCCAGGTGGGTTTTTTTCTTTTCTGATTTGCAGCACAAGTAAATGAGGAATTTGAATGGATCTTCAGCACTGTGCTGCTCAAAGAAACACACTTCCCTGAATTCAAAGCAGTCCCAGCGTGGGGGCAGGACGGGGGGCCTGTGTTGTGCCTGTGGATTGTGTGAGGGGATGAACACATGCCTTTATTTCAAGGGATGTGCTGAGCGCATCCTTTGAAAGATAATCAGATTTTGGGTCTACATATTGAGATAATCAGATTTTGGGTCTACATATTGTTTAGGTTAAATACCAGAGACTGAAATAACTGGGGACCTTCTCTGTTGTGATGACAATATAAAGGGTAAGACTATTCAGCAGCCAAAGCTCTGTAGGAGACAGAAACAGACAGTATGACCTACTAGAGAAAATGACAGAAATTTAATTAGGCACTGAAATGAAACTGATTACAGAGAAATTACGTGTTTTACTTCTTACTGGAAGGGCTTTAATGAGGTAAAATAATAACATGGTTTTGCTGGACTGAACCTCTCTGATGACATTATAAACATTTTAGAGATTTTTCCAGCTGTCTTGATTCATACCATCATTACACCGATCTATGCTAATTGTATCGTTACGTAAATTACAGTAACAAAAAAGGTACTCAAATCCCATACAGAGCCGGAAACCAGTGTGCTGTTATAACTTACATTGTACCAACCAGCAGTGCAGTCAGGAAAGGTCAGGGTGGGATAAGATTAAAAACTTGCTATTCATTTGTTTTGTCTTGTTTTTTAATTAACCTGCAAATGCATCAGCTACCGAGTCCACCAGGCTTCTCAAACCTGGAACAAGGAGGGGAGACACAGGAACAGGAGAACATGCTGAAATCTCATTCCCCAAGGTCCGGCTCTCTGCAGACACCCAAACTAACCAGTCAGTCGTGGGTAGGTGGTAGTAGGTGCAATTTAAAAAGTGTTTGATTTCCCATTTCCTCCCCAGGGAAATTTCTTGACATTTTAACATAAACTCTGCTCAGGAGCTGTAATTCAGGCTTTGACAAACACCTTCCCTAACTTTCTACAGGTTTGTAGTCTGATACCAGCAACAGAAGTATCAAGGATGGA
This sequence comes from Tringa solitaria, assembly GCA_026413425.1. Lineage (NCBI taxonomy): Eukaryota > Metazoa > Chordata > Aves > Charadriiformes > Scolopacidae > Tringa > Tringa solitaria. Next base: position 3,186,867 of record JAOXJM010000006.1, read on the forward strand.
AACAACAAAATTAATGCTATTATATTCCAACTGTAACAAGTCAAATGAAAAGAATACGTCTCTCATTCTCTTTGGGGGGAAAGAAAGCAAGAGAGAGAGGCTGAAGCCTTGGAGAAAGTAAACCCTGTCAACCCAATCTGAAAACTGAAAACAGAAAATCCCATGTCTGGATGAAAATCTGAGACAAAACGGCATCCTGGAGACACATCTTGTAATCCGGGGCTAACTCAGCCAACCTGGAATACCTGGTAACCTTACTTAAAATAGGTGACCAAATGTAAGTGCTGTGAATGATTTGATTTTGCTGAGATCATACTGGGTACTTGATGTGGAAACTGTGACCTCATTATTAAACAACTATGTCAACAGGTGAGTTAAATCAGAAACTGACACTTATCTATTGTTGATCAGATGCTGAACTGTAAGGAAGACAGCTCACAGTCCTAAATTAAATGCAACCACGCTGCAGAAATTATGCTGCTTTTCAGTCTGGCAGTCAGTATCCAGGAACAGTGGCTACCACCTCAGCCAACTGATTTAATGACTAGGGAAGAGATTTACCAAGTTTTTCTGGAGACAGAAACATATGCTGCTACCACAGATACCAATGAGGAAACATCTTTGGCAGGGATTGTTCTGGACTCAAATTCCCACTGGAATTGGTATATATGTTGCACATGTTCCTCAGTGACTTATGGAGATGTCAAGCAACTTGTGTGTCTTTAGCCTCGCCTGAAATAACTCACTGCCCAAACAGTCTCTTCATGTGAAGTACATCAGGTCTCAAGATCAGCTACTAGCTTGAGAGGAGAGCCAGGTGAAAGGCAAAGCTTAGTGATTCAACACCCCAAATCATCCATGAAAAGCATCAGTTCATTCTGTGACAAAAAAGTAAGTAAATAAGTACCCTGAATCTACGAGAAAATAATTCGCAACATCATTCCCAAACTTCTGAGAACATGAAGTACAATTCAAACCTGTACTAAGAATCAAGCCAGGTCCTCTTTTTTTTTTTTTTCTCCAGACCATTGCAAACATCCGTAACATTTTTTCCCTGTTAATTAAGGAGGAATTGAGAATAAAAGCAAGAGAACTTGCTTTAGGTACAAAGTATAAGGTGGTGATAGTCCCCAAAGAAAACTGCTATTTCCATTATCACACTCCCATGAGAAATTATGCCACTGCTTGCCATCTGCTGTGCTATTACTAGCTGTTTATAATGACAAATCCATCATGAGAAATATGTTCACATGAAGGCTGTAACATATGCTTTCTATTAACAAATGATAAAGAATATTGTAATACACTGCAGATGCAGTTTCGCAAACTGCACTGTTTAGAGGAAAATAATGGCACGCATCACTGAGCCCAACCCTGTTCTGGAAGCCACAACATGAGATGGCGCCTGTGTTAACTTCCCCTGTTTCCTCACACACACGTACTGCCAGATCTCTTACACAGCCTCCGAGGAGCACTGCAGGAGAAGCCACACACAGGCTTTAGCGGAGGATCCAGACTTTAAGTGCTCCTCAGCTCCAGTCCTTGGAGCAGCCCAGATGAGCTGAGCAAAGTGTGATTTCCAGAGGGAAAGGGGCCGCAAGGAGCGACAGCATGTGCTCCTGAACACAGCTGCAGGAACAGCAAACAGCCACTTCACTGTGAACTCAGTGGGGGCCAGGGACAATTGTGCCCAGAAAGAACTGCGATGAAAGAAAACACCCTCATTAACACACTCATTTCTATCAGTCAATTTTCTTTCTTCAGCAAGCAATGCGAAAGCACAGAAAGATCAGCAGCACAGCAACACGTGAACACACGCCTCAAAGTGGGGCACCAGCAGCAAAGGAACCCTAGCAATGCCAGGTGCGGCATTTTCACTCCTATAGCACTTTAACAGCAACACCTATTGCACACCTCTTCAAGCAGAGAGAGGAGAAGGAAGTCCAGAGCACAAAGCACTAAAGGCTTCTACGCCCCAAATCAAGTCACACTGTACTGTCCTGGATGAGCTGTCATTTATACGCACAGCTTCACCTTCCAATTCTCCACCTCTGCAACTCCAGCCAGTGATATAAGGCACTATCTAATGTGTTAAATAATGTTACAGGCACTTTCTTGGTACATTTTCACAATCCACATTCAAAATAAAACATTTTAAACTCAAAAGAATCCTGGTCTCTCCACACCCATCTCCCGTCTCAACATAACGTAACACCAGACTTGTGCTGGGTAACATTTCTATTCCATTACTATCTCCAGTTGCTGAACAGTCTTGGTACAAAGACAAATGAGAAGAACTTCAACTCACGTTGTTTTTCCTGTAGAAAGCCAGATGAACAAAATGCAGAGTCTTCACCTACAAAAGGAAAAAACACGATGTGAATCAGGATTGCTTTACGTGAACAGCAAGCTCTTTACTGTAATGCAGTAAATATTTTGCAATTGACCATCATGCTGATTTCTAAAACTCCCATTGGCTTCAGTGGGAATAGCTCGGCATATATTCATCAAAATGGTTGGTCTAGGAGCCAGATTTTACTCTTCATTTCAAGAAAGGCATCATAAGCAATGAAACTCTAGCTAGGAATCCATCTGGTTACCTGTAGAATTATCTATTAAATCTTTAAATAACTAAGAATTAGTATAACTTATCTAGCAACACAAAATAGATTCTTACTCCAAATGTTTAATTAGCAGTGTTTTCAATAATGTCTCTGTCTTTCCGTTCCCTCCCACAGTCCACCTGTCCAAGGAAAGTTGCAAGCACAAGTGGATTTTCTCAGCTCTAAATACAAAAACCTAAAATACAGAAACAAGGATATGGCAATAGAAGGGCCTTTCATTTAGTTTATGCATATGGATAAAGGCCTCCTACAGCACTCAGTTCGCTTCTCCCATTTTCTGCCATGGAGGGTAGACACCTTTGCACTGCACCACTACAGAAATGACCGACCCAGAAATGAGGAATGCCACTCGTCACTGGTCTCCGCTGGGACACTGAGCCATTGCTTGACTGCAACTTTTTGAGTGTGGCCATCCAGCCGGTGGTCCATCCGTCAAATCCCCATCTCTCCAATTTAGAAACAAGGATGTTGTGTGGGACAGTATCAAATGCTTTGCACAAGCCCAGGCAGATGATGTCAGTTGCTATTCCCATATCCACCAATGCCAGAAACTCATCATAGAAGGCCACTAAATTTGTCAGACACAATTTGCCTTTGCTCTAACGAAGTGTTAAATATGCTCAACAGAGGCATACTTTCATATGAAAATATTTTTATATTTTTCCAGATATTTTCATCACACAGTAATTTTCACAGAATCTGCAAAAAATTGCGACTTCTCTGGCCTGGAATTAAAAGATGAACTGCAATTACTCTAGTCACATGCTACCAGCTATTGCAATGCTACAAAAAAAATTAGCGAGCACTTCTTTGGGCAGTGTTGAAAACAGAACAGAATCTACCTTACTTTCCCATAAAGGATTGGTAACCCCAGTAGAAATTAACATATCTGTTCACCAGAGAAAGTACTTGCAGGTGAAAATACGATTCACAAAGTCACCTCTAGTGTCATGTTCCAGTGCACAGTCATCATACGTACATCACTCACACATTTATCTTCACAGATCTGTGCTACTGAGGTGTAAGGGGGCGTTTCGTGCAGTTCTGGTCTCTCTGGGATTCCATCGCTGATGGGGTCAGCATCGAACGATGGCACAGCAGAACAGAGCTGTGTCCCCCAGCACCAGTGAGGTGTCGAGGGACTCCTTCCCACACATCCAGTCCTGCACCATCAGCTCCCGCAGTGCCAGCAGGCTTTACACTGTGCATGACTTTCTCTGTTCTAATCACTTGAATTTGTCTGACAACATCACCATACCACCGGAACAAACAATGATCATGCTCCACTTCAGAATGTGGCTTTTGGCCCAGCAAGAATACAGTGAAATTTGAATTCGGAATAGAAAATTCAGGTGGTTTTTTGTTTTTTGGTTTTTTTTTAATGCCATGGCAAATGTACCACCAGTGTGAGCAAAATTAAGTGAAACTTGAGAAAGCAGGGGGACAGGAAAGGCGGTAATGTAGCTGCAGATGGTGTGACCCTCTGGATGGGCACGGCAGCCAGGGAGACTCGAGGCCTTGTGGAGCGGATGGAGAACACATGCTGATTTCAGCATGTGGACTGGATCTTAATATGGGCTGAAAAAGGAAACGGGAACCTGTGGAGGGACTGCAAAGAAAGCAATACTCTCTGCAGCAGGACTCGGCTCTCAGCTAAAAAAATATCTTAGCGGCCAGTTTAAGCTTCCTCCATTTTCATGCATTTGCTGATCCATACTCTAGAACATACAGCATCAAAAATTAAATGATGACAGTTGCAGAACACTGGTAACCTGCCCTCATGTAAACTGTTACCATGGATGATTTGCAGAAATCCAATTCATTGTTTTTCTCTAAAACCTGCTGCTAGAAGTAAATCTGTTCTTTATATGAGCCATCTGATGAGTTTTGGAATGCTGCTGACTATTCTGGTTTCAATCCTTCCCTTCCACCGCTCACTCCACTAAGTCAAATTTTCTGTTTGCCATTCTTCACATTACTAGGCAGTGGCAGATGCTATTGCAATAAATTTAATAGCAGTGTAAACACTACAGTCAGCTATGTACAAACAGCCTTTAATTAACTACATGACTCTAAGAGGACATGGCAAGGAGGGGGAGATCAGACACTACTGGGGGGATGGAAGAGAGCAGTTTGTGTACACAGAACACTCACTGTGGACAAGACTCGGCAAGGCAGCCTTCAGAAGAGAGAGAAACACTAGCACAAGGTAAAAATCACTATACTGAAAGCAGAATCATGACAGCATAGAGAGTTTTCTGTTATATTGAGTGTTTTGACCATTGCGTAAATGTTGGAGAACCTTTGAGATGCAGATGTAGCAAAGGAGACTGAATCAGTGAGCCAAAGAAAAATGAGACTGGATGAAGAACTTGCTGAAAACATCTTAGCGTGCACCCAGTCCTGCACAGAAACACTGCTGTCCTTAGGACTTTAATGGATTCAACTCAACA
>JAOXJM010000006.1:3223487-3239069 GCA_026413425.1 Tringa solitaria
GGTCTCCCCGGAGCCTTCTCTTCTCCAGGCTGAACCCCCCCAACTCTCTCTGCCCATCCTCCCAGCAGAGGGGCTCCAGCCCCCCCAGCATCTCCATGGCCTCCTCTGGCCCCATCCAACAGCTCTGTGTCCTTCCTGTGCTGAGAACTCTGAACTATATTGACAGAACCAACATTGTTTGTCCAAAGTCAGAAGATAATTGCTTATTTCAAGAAGGGTGACGTTGCGTGCAGTTCCATCAGCATTTCTGGGATTTCATTGATACAGCAGTGTGGGACTCAAGGAAAGCAGCTGATGAGGAGGGTACAGTGAAGGTCAGGAGAACCCTTTAAGCTCAGTTCCTACATCCTCCTTGGAGTTGCCACAGAATTTGAGAGGCAGCCCCAAGGAGCAGACACCATATTGAGTCAGAGGAAATAGCAGGCAGTAGAGCAGCTCACAGCCAAGTGTTGCACGTCAGCCACCCACGAGACATGGGTTGCACTATGCTGTTTTACTTGGAAGGACTGAGAAATTCTCTGGCAGCAGATACACCTGCTTTGTGGCTGTTCTTGCCAGTGAAACAGCCAGAGAAGCTGTCTAGGATCCAAGAACAAGCCTCGAGATGGCAACTCTTGGCAACATAACTTCAAATAGTTTGAGAGGCCTCTCCACACTGTTTATATGTCACGCACAGCCAAAATAAAAAAGAGACAGGATATGTCAGAGCCCAGAACTTCAGGAGAGCATTCTGCCAAAAAAAACAAAGGGAACAAAATCATAACCTGCAGAGGCATAACAGAAGACAGGAATGGATGGGCAACTGGTCTCAACAAAGGCTTTATGGTACTGCAGGTACAGGGAACTGTCTCGCAGGAAGGTAAGGGGCTGTGGTGTTGCTGGGTTGCTGCCAGCTCTGGTTAATCCCCGACACTAGAAAAGCCTCATACAGCCCTTATTACTAAGGGACAGACACCAGGATTACTCAGATTTGCAGCTGGAGCTGGATGCGTGGCTGTAAAAAGTCCACAACAGACACAAGGCACCCAGACAAATGCCTGGCAATGAAAAGTTTCCTACCGATATCCCAGGTCTCGCTCAGGCAGGGTCTAATGGCCAGGTCGGCTGTCAATAGCTGCAGAAGCAAGAGCTGAGGCTCAGTTCTGAGCCAGTCAAACCTCTCACGGTACTTCTTCATTGGCCCTGAACTGAAATATGCTCCTTCCTCAAGTCTTCTCAATAGCCAGAGCCTACCCAATTAAAAGTCTGACAGAGCTGGAGCAGACTGGTACTGATCGATAATGTCAGGGCTGAGGCCTTCTTAAATGCAGGCAAGGAAAACTGGTACTTGCTGTTTTAACTCCAGTCCTCTCCAGCTACACGAGGAGGAAAGCACAAGGTATAAAAGCAGATGGAAAATTGATAAGAATTAAAATCACAGGAATGAAGCAAGATTTCATAAGTAATTAATTTATATCTAGTATTTGTTACTACACTGCAGAATCACTACTTTAATCAAGACTCCATTTTCCCTGCACTGGTACCAATTCTTTAATAAAAGGGAGAGATTTGTTGAGCGCAAGGGAAAGAGCTTCCAGTTCCAGATGGGAGACAGCTCACAAAACTCCTTGGGTAAAACGAGAACACACGGATGATGTGCTCCAGACCCTACAGGAAAGCTCCCACATTCAAATATGCCATATAGTCATGACTTTTTATACCTGGTAGTGCTGCGGAAAGAGTTACTTTGAAAAAGCAATTCCCCCTCTCCACTCTAAATAGCACACCAAGGTCAGTGATATTAGCAATTTTCAGAAGATCAGTTCCACAGATGATAAAAACCCAAGCGTTAAGAAATTCATGAATGGAAACTTAAAGGAATAGTATGAAATTGTACCAGCTGTAGATTTTTAAGCTGTTACTTTAGGGCAAGTGGGAGCTTTTTTGTCAAGTTTTGACATGGGGAGGAAGCTGGAAAAGGAAGACAATGTCTTAATTTTCAAAATGCTAGAATACGGGTCATGTTTGCCAAGCTTTCCACTCTCAAAAATCAGGACAGGACAGTGACAAAACACCACATTAAGAGGGAAAGGAGGAAGAAGCAAGCAAACCTAAATGTACAATTTTTACTTAGATTGGTGTGAATGCCCGGGAAAGCCTAAGTTAATCAGCATCTACCAATTAAAAACAAAAGCTAAAACCTGCCATGGCTACATACTGGTTTGCTCACACTATAATCTTTCTGATTAGCTATCTCATTCTTTCAGTATAGAATAGCTCAGGTTTTGTCCTCTCTGGCCTCCCCATCCTAACCCACTGTTAAAGAATAACCTGGACTCTCCAATATTACTGACACTTGCTCTGCTTTGTTGAGCCCTTTCTGATTTTTCCACTGAAAAAAGAGGAAGACGGTGATAAAATTGCAGGGTCTCTCCATTTTGGTGGGTAAGCACAGGGCATCTATTCTTTCCATGTGGAAAAGTCTATCAGTTTCCCAATGTTATTTTTTCATAAAGGAAGCCTGTTTTTTCTAAAATATTGTTATAGCAGCTTAAGGCATTGCTAGGAAGCCTTCTTCCCAGAGCCAGATTGCTGGTCCATGGCAGAGCAGAATGGTAGGAAAGATCAGCAGGAGGAAGGACTGTGATAAATGCAAGATTTGCTGATGAGTATCAGCTTGATCCTAACCCCATTTTTTTTTACTAAATGAGGGACTGGGTATTTGAAAACACAAAAAATCCACAAACAACAACTGGATACATTCAGGAGATCAAAAATTAAACGCTAAAGAAGTAATCAGACAGCACGGCTTGCTGGGTGCTTTAAGCTATTTTTAGTCATCTGTTTCCCTACTGAAATGCCAAGGGGAGAGAGTGTAATACCAGGATTTTTTGAAGCATCTATGAAGCGTTCCCGTTCTGCAGCAGCAGCTCTTTGCACAGGCAGACCCAACGTCCATTTCCACTGGCTTTCTCAGGCATAGCCCGATCTCAGCAGCTCATCCCACTGCTGGAGCCACACTGCAAGGTGGCCGAGCTCCGCCGCGGGATCACAGCCCATCGCTCCCCGCCGGGCCTGCCGACGGGGAAACCCCCACTGCAAGGCAGGTGAGGAATCAGGGAGGGAAAGGCAGCTGAAGCTGTAGCTACCTGATTTGGCAGGATGGAGACTTCCACACCATCCTGCCATGCCACCCACATCACTTGGACTGAAGTTAGACCTGTCCTCAATGGATACGAGACCATTGCAGCTGAGAAACTCAGCATGGCACAGCGAGGCTGGAATTGAGCTGTCACTGTCAGGTACCAACAGCCATAGCTGTGGTATCACACAGCTTATCTGAAGCTGCAAAGTGTCTGCAGGAGGCGAGGGAGTGACTGCTCTAGGTATATTGCAATCAATAACCAAGTGAGACTGTCAGCTATAAACAGCCATTACACTTTGAAAATAGCGCACACGTTTCTTTATACTATGTTTAGAGAGTTAACGGTTTGGAAAATCCCATCACAGAGGAACAGGAAATGCACAATGCTCCTAAAAAAGCATTTTTACCCCAGGACTTGCACCTTGGTTTGTGCTGGTACACAAGTTATTCGGAACCAACTCACAAAAAAGATGTATGGGGGAGGGAAGGGAAGCCCCCCAACTCGTATTTTTCTACCCATGAATCCAGAAAAGCCCAGACTGAGTCAAGGGACTGACTCGGCAGCTGCTGTGCATGCACTGGGCGATTCCATGCACAGCCCTTCATTTCCCTGAGCTGTAAAGAGAGGCAGGTGGTGCATTTCCTCGTCTGTGATACAATCCTAGATCTATTAATATTTCCAGTAGTGGTTTCTCTTGAAGCAAGCCAGACTCACCTACTATAACTCCCAAACTGTCGGCTTCTCCCCTCTTTAGCAGGTACCTGAGCTTCACTTCATTTGTTGGGGAAACGGCCTCCTCAGGCGTTCACAGCCTCCCGTCAACAGACAATTGTCATTGTCCTGCTCTACACAGAGTGAGGCTGCACACCGGGCACTGGCTGTTTCAGTACCCACTTTGTCTCTAGTAAGAGGAGTAAAAATAAAAAAAGTCTCTACCCATAGGCAAAATCACAGAATGCTGTGCAAAGGAGAGGGAAAAATCTCAACATTAATCAGAAACTTCCCTACAAGTCACAGACTGGGGGGGGATTGGACAAAGCCGACACCCAAGTGGCAGAACTCTGGCTAAGGATGCTCTAATTTGTAAAGTAGCTTGTCTCAAGGGTCTATTTAAACAGATTAATGCAATAATCCAGCTGAGTCACTGTGCTTTCACTGCATCTCAACTTCCTCTGAAGAGCTCTAGTGCCAGCAGTGACAGGATTTAGCTACTTCGATGTGGTAGGAAGGTGTGCATTGAAGCAGTGATATGCGCCCTTCAACCCTGCTGAGATGGATTGGATCCAGTTAGGTTACTGTCTGAGCAAAAGTCACCCCAGTCCTATTAAGAAGATTAAAAAAAATAAAAAAATTCCATTGTTAGAGTCTTTCCAAATAAAGCAAAAAGATACTGACCTTAGGCATATGAACCTATCCACTTTCCTAAACATCTGTATAAATGGAAAAGCCAAAACATTTATTACCCAAATCAAAAAACACTGACACAATGCATTGGAAAGACAGTGCTACTTGGTGCTCTGGAGACCTGCAATTGCTCCATGGGCACCTGGGAGACTTCAGCAAGCTTTGCTCCACGTGTGTGTGCAGAGCTTTGTTCAGTTCACACAATTTCTGTTCAACAGATGGATCTTCCCCTGGCTCAGTTTTGCTGAGAGCTGCTGCCTGGAGCCGCAGATGGGACTGGTGCCGCTGTGCTGCTCGGTTCCAGAATTGGGCTCCACACAGGCTGGGGCAACACCATGGGAATAGTGCAGAAGAGCAGGTTGGTCATCGCGAGTGGAGATGCCCTGCGAGGCCGCTGTGCACCACCTCCCATTTCCCCACTGCTTTTAATAACCTCTCATTAGAGAGGTCTTCATCCCGATGTTCAATGTCACTCTACACCCCCCTCCCCAGACTAGTAACTTACCTACAGAACATTTTCTCTTGGTGGCACCCATGGTCCTCATTTACCAGTACCACGTAAGGGAAGGCTGTGGAGCTACCTGTGTAGTGCACAGGGAGGAATACTGTCAAGCATAGAGAAACCATGCTTCCCAGGCTGCCATTTTCAAACTCCTTCGTGGCCCTTCAAGCTCAGCTACTCCAGGTCACAGTCAGCTTTTCCCTTTGACAAAGGGGATTTTGCTAATTTTTTGACACTGAGTCTTCATCCTGGAGCCCCAGCACCTGGTGAGCTTTCAAAGAACATTACTGGACTACAGCTATTTTTTCCCCTGCTCCCTTGCCACAAACCAATTCATCCTACCTTTCAGCACAAGCCAGACACATTAAGCAGACATTTGTGGTTTTCAGATGTTTTCAGGAAGATTCCACCTGGCAGCAAGGTTATAGTGGAGAGAGATTTGCCTCTTCTTGTTCTGCTTCTGCATAACTCACTGCCTGAAGGGTCATTATCACATTGCCCCCAGGACTAAACATACACAAGGCAAAATAAATCCTTTGCCTCTTTCCCACAGCACTGACACAGTCTGGGACGAGGGGTCAGGCCTCTGCCGGTCTTTGGTTGCGATGCTGGACCCTTCTGAGAAGGGCCCATGCGGCGTAACGTGTCATGGACTCCCACCGCAGCCCCGGGAGCTCTGTGCCTGCAGGCACAGTCCAGGCCTTTCAGAAAGAGAACAAATGTGCTGGTTGCTGAAGTCACTTTGACAGGTGGTGTTAATTCTCTGGGCAGCCTTCATCTTCTACAGCTGGTTCTGCTTTGAGCAGATTTCAGGAGGCTGGAAGAGCCCACTTAAGGAGATGTCTGTGTGGAATAGCCCAGCTTGATCTCCATTGACCACCTCAGCTTGGGCCCATTTGAACAATGCTATTTATGTTTCAGTAATACTGGGGACTTTTTGTTCCATGCCAGCTCAAAAAGGGACAGAAACTGCTAAAGTGAGTTAAAGAAAGGAACGAGTAAAAAGAAAGAGAGTCAGCATGTGCATTTTTAAGAGGTTTATAAATAACTGACACCAATGGTGCCCCCTCCTGCTGATATAATCATCGTTAAGCATGTGCTCCTGAGGTGGTCAGAAATCTACGCTGGAAGTCTTGACAACAGAAGCAACCACTCTGTTCTTTCTTTCCCTTTAAAGAAGTTTACTTGTTCTCTATCTCCTTCCTGCTCGCCCAGTTCTGTTTGGCTGGTTTTAACCAAGGCCAAGCACTCAGACCGGGCATAGCAGCCGGAGAGGAAAGCCAGAGGGTGGGGGGGAAGGCAGCAGCCACCTTGCCTTTAATATAGTTGGTTTCACATGCAGAATGAACTTCTTTTCCCGAGAATTCCCAGACATTATAGAGAGTGTAATCTTTTCTTTGAATTTCAGCCACATTTACAAGCTTCAGAGAGGAATAAATTTCCAGTGAAAACTCCTTGACCGCGAACAAGCTTTCACTCAGCTGCCGGCACCAGTGTAACTCACAGAACCGCCAATACAAAGACCAGGTTCTCTGCAGATTGCCCCAAACTGGAGACCAAATCCTGACAATTGCTGAGCACTAAACTCCAACTGAAATTGCAGGAGCTCGTCCCTGCCGAGACTTCACTGGAACAGCTACAGACTGACTCCCCAGACAGGAACCTTCATCATGTTGCTATTCTCATGTTTGACTCACAGAAGGAAAAGAGTAGTCAAAGATAAAAAAATAAATCAGTGCAATAAATAAATGAGACTCAGATTCCCAAGAGAGGTTAAAGCCTGCAGAAATTTGGGATTGCTTAATTTCTATCAGGCAGATGCAAGTAGGATGTCTCAAGCTTTTGTTCTGCTCATTAGAAGGCTGAGCAAAACTTCCCTGAAGACAAAGGGGGTGGTAGCATAAAAAGAATTGCAATTTAATTTCAAAAAAATCAGCATTTTCTGCCCATGACTTCATCAACGCAGATTGTTCTCTTGCTCTGCATTTAGTTTGATCAGGATAACTTCACTGACTGCCATTTGCTCCGAGACAAGAGCATCACAGAGTAAGAACTCAGGCTGCTGTAACCGTGTGACAACTGATCAGCACTGCTTTCATGTCAATGAGGAAGTAAACTTCAGAGGCATCTTGAATAGCTTGAGGTACATCTTTTCTATCAATTTAAATCAAGATCTAATGAACAACAATATGAAAAAGAAATCAGCCCAAGAGTTAGCATGTGTTTCTAGAAACACCCAGTTTTCCCTTCGGCTGTCAGCAGGCAGGACAGACTAATGAGACCTTGGTTTTCCTTGTCAAGCTCACTGCAATTTCAACCCCCTCCCTTTTTCATTGCACCTCGTCTATTTTAAAATAATCTGCCCACACAGATAAACACTTCATGATACTCCATCAGGTGTAACAGCCAAGACAACGTGTGCCCTGAGAGCAAAGGGAGCACAACACAAGGCTTCAGCCCATTCTGGGTACCCCGAGGGATTTACCGCACCCAGTAGCGGTGCCCGGCAGTCCACAGAGGAGCAGGATGTGCTGAAAGCTGGAGTAACACAGAGACAAAGCATGCCAGAGAGAAGAAACGAGTTCAGTTATGCTCTTTCACTGACATTAATGGAAGCCGAATTAGGTCCAGCATTAGTAGAAAAAAGTAGCTCTCCACAGCGGTGATAGAGCAAACACCGTTGCCATAACTACCTCACTCCCAGAAGCATGCCGATTTAATTTCTACAGTTAAATATTTACAGAGTGGATTGCATGTTTTCAGGAGTTGCAGGAGCTGCTTGTAGAATGCACGGTCCTGTTTTCAGGGTCCTCACATTCACCCCCGGCTCCATCCCTCCCTGCACAACAGTCGTCTGTTGGGGGGAGCGCCGGGAGCAGAGAGATCCCTGGGGTGGCTGGAGCGACGGCCCCAGCAGGACACGGTCCCACAGCTCCTCAGCGGGGCCGGACGGCGATGGATACTGGTCCCACCAACAGCCTGGGCATCCCTGCAAACTCAAGGACCCGCCCCCGGGGGAAATGAGTGTGACCGAGCGGAGGGACATGGCTGTCCCCACAGCACTGCTCCGGCGAGGGAGCCCTGAAATTAGGGAATTTTTCAGGGTAGAAACCTTGCAACTGTCCAACTGGCGTGTGTAAATAATACATTACAGAATCTTTTGGTTTCAGTCCATTTTAAGGAACTTAAGAGTGAAGTCAACACCTAAAGCCTTCACTCTTCTCATGTTTCTGCTGCAAGGTGGCACCTAAATGCCACAAAATTCTCACCCAGAATAAAAGTCCACTTTGGTATCATTAGTCAGAGGATACTGCTGACGGGACAGTGGGGTTTGGTGGAGAAGGTGTATTTACCTTGGCAGATGACCACATTAATTTGAGGCAGGCGGTGTCTGGCTCTCGTGATGCTGCCGGGTGATCCCCTGGTATCAGTGCCGACGATTCCAAAGGGGCTCCCATGGAAGTTATCTTACATTAAAACTACGTTCAGTCCTAAGAAACAAGTGTCGTTTATTATGAAATAAAATGTCTTGAATACTTTCACAAGCATATATACACATACATAGAGACAATACGGCTTTAATCTTTTGGATTTAAGAATAGGCTTATCTCTATAATGTTAGAAATAAAAAAAGATTGTGCTTTAAATTACAGAAATAACACATCAGCAGTAACATTTACATCATTACAGTTGGTGTAAATTACAAGACAAAACAGTAAACCAGGCTTCAATAGAAACAAAATTATTTTTAAAATGTGTATTCTAATTAGAGGAAATATAAGTAATTTTAGGAGGTTAAAAATTATGCTGTTATAGGTTGAATACTACTGGAGAAATGAAATTTATCAAAGCAAATACATTGTCATATTGGGTTTTGGGTTACCTCAAGGGTTAAATTCACATTTCCCTAGAATACAGCATAAATAATTATTACTCATTGATTGCTGCAGACATAACACAAACCAGTACATTGATCACTTGAAACAGACAAGTTAATTCAATATTGCAGAAACACCAATTGTTCATTTTCTTATTCTTGATGTCAATGGGATTCTTAAGACTACAGAATGTGGGGTTGGATGACTAAATGCTGATAAAATTATAGTATTTTAGACTAGCTTAAGAAAAAAAGGGAGAAAATCACCATTATGTGCTTCTATTGAAAGGCCTCATTTGTCTGTGCATAATGCACTGGTGACATTGGGAAGCCAGCAGAAGAGGTGGGATGTTCAGAAGCTGATTGCAAGAGCCCAGGCTGTAAGAAGAGCCAGTGCCGCGCCGTGAGAATCCTCCCTTTGGACAGGCCCAACAGAACCCATCCCAGGAAAGGTGCTGAGCACTAGGGTCAGGCAACATCCTTTCACCTGACACCAAAGCACCCAGTTTCAGCTCTGGACTGCTCCACCTTGGCCTTAGAAATACAAGTAACAATTCATTCTTCTGACACAACTGTCAGATACATTCAGGGCACTTTACTGAGAAGAATAAACAAAAGCCCATCGCTGCGTTATGAGGTAAGTCAGTCAGTCTCCCCATTTTAAAGCAGAAAACTGAGGCATAGGAGAGGTAAGTCTGTGACACTGCTTGAGCCCAGTCCTTCTCCCAGGATTTTATTCTAGTGAGAAGATCACACATAAAAATGAATGAAGTAATACAGGCATACAAATGGATTGGTATTCCTGTCAAATTATGTAAACTTTACCTGTAACAGTTTACTTCATTCTATTGAAACACTGGCTAAAAGTTAAGTTCTGAGAAATGCAGTATAATGAAGTCTGGAAAGGAAAACATTATGATGATTTTTTTAAAAGGTAAGATGAATCCTTGATGGGCTGAATTCATTTGCTGAACAGAATCTCACGGACTTATAAAAAAACATGAAAAATTAGATCATCTGATAAGATTGTTAGACCGAGGCTGATGTTGCGTTTGATAACGGGGCAGATTTGAAAGCATTTACTGCGCTGGCTGCAGAAACTCTGATGTGAACACGGCTTCTGCATAGTCCTCACAAATATCCTGCAGCTCGGCTGCCACGGCACACAGGGCTTCTTCTGCCAGCTGCTCTGCCAGGCTGAGGGAGGGAAATAAAGAAAAGGTTCAGAAAATCAGATTTCAAATTCCAGGCATTCATTCCATTGATATCAATGCTCTGATTTTAAAGGCAAGTACTCATGTTTTGTCATTCTTTCTACTGCTTAGCCCAAGTAAAGATCTGATTTGTGTTCTGACGTGTGATATATAAGGTATCAGAAATTCTCTCTTCAGTCTGGTTCACAGCAAAGAACATACTTCAGGCTTAAAAGTGTTGAGAGATCTCAGTCACTTCCTTTTTTCAAACTCTTAGATACGGACCCTGCTCTGGGAGTAAGAGTTAACACACTGTGATTCTCATCCAAAGGCCGTTGAAGTAGATGGGAAGCTTCTTATTGCTTTTAGCTGCTACTGAATCAGGCCTTACCAAGAGCAGCAGGTTAAGGAAAAGTGAGATGAGAAATTTCAGTTTTCAGTGATCTCTGAACCACAGCAGATGTTACCGAAGGGAAAACTATTTTAGCGTAAGAACATCATTTGTTTACTGGCCTCTTGAAAACTTCTCATCAGTTTTGCTTATATTCTAAAATATCATAAAATTAGTCTTTCTAAGACCTTTTGAGCATAGCATGGGAGTGTTTCTTTCAAACGTGTGACGCTATTTTATATCAAAGGATTTATAATGCCCTCTGCTGGTAAGAGCGAGTCAAGGAAGCATGCTGGATATCGGACTGCATTTGGAATTTGATTTCAAGTGACAGCAGCAGTGGAATTCAGCTGTCAGAAGGATTCACTGCCGTTTAATCCCTCTGCCCGTCCCAAGGAGGTCACCTACTGGCTTCACACTAACTGTAAAAAGGAGCACAGATCGGTGCTGAGAACCAACAAAGCATATTTCAGTGGTTTAATTCAGTAGATACAAATACAGTGATCTAACCACAGTTGTTAAAACATCTGCATGCTTGTCCACAGCTGGGCAAAGCATCAACACACGGGATTAACTCTGTTCACACAAATCATCTCAAATATTGCAGGACCTGCTTCTGGAAGCACTGACGCAGATGTCAAATGTTACTCAAATGAGCTGTATCGCTGATTTCAATGCTACTACATTAAAAACACGTGCAGAAGTTTAAAAACTCTTGGCAATTAAGCCTGATGAACAATCTGCCAATACAGATCACTGTATTGGGCAAATCACTCCATCTACAACCACTGAAGTTAGATTTTGTAATTCTTTCACAATACTCCAGAGTTTTCTTCTTTCATTTCTCCCCATCAGAAGAAGTCTTCTGATTTTCACTGTGCAGGGAATTAATGGTCCCTCCCTGTCAACTAATGCTATGTCAGTATTTCTTCAGTTCTAAAAGAACAAGACTAACAAGGTTCAAGTTCAGCCTGTATTTCTATGCTTTTTTTGGGCTGGGACTTTACAAGACCAATAGGTGATTTCTGAAATACATCATACATACTGAAAATGATTTCTAGGCAATTGTAGGCAATCACTCATGAAAAGTGCAAGGAGAGGATACCCAGTGATATAATTTAGTTGTTACTGAGCGATCAAAACACTTCAGTGCAAGGGTGGGTATTTCAGCTTACCTTACCTCACCTCGCTTGCTTAGCGGACATTGAGCACGATAAACAATTTTTCTTTGCCAGGAAGTGAAGCACAGACAGTTAGTTATTGCTTCTTCACCTCTTCTATTTGCACTAAGGGATAGTAAGGGATGTCATCTATGTCTTACTTCCCCCACGGGACTCCATGAAGCATGAAGACTTGTGGAAGAGGAAGCACTGAAATCTGTGCTAAGGCCAGTGGTCTCTTTTCAAGAATACCTACTGTTGTTCCATGAAAGATCAACTTCATAATCCCTCACCATAAAGATTAAAATTTGCACAATTATTTACAGTGCTTTATTTCTTTTTCACTTAGAAAGAAGTTAATTTTTTTTCTTTCAATTTACCTGTTGATGATGGTCTTCTGAAAATAATTTAAATTACCCTATATTTCACACAGTTGTTTTTGTGGTAACACCATAGAAAGATGTGAAAAATAATCACTCCCCCAGGACATTCCACTCCCATATCCTTCTGTTTTATCCAACTACCTTAAGAATCCACAAATACCAAGTACCAGTAGAGAAACAGCCAACTGCTTCTGGCTTTCAATTTGGAATTTAAACGCCCCCCTCCCCACTCCTTTCCTGAACAAGGACAAAAAACCATTCATCAGCTTCAAAAACACAAAGATAGTTCATATACCTCTCAGCAATCTGCCATGGATTGAAACTGCCTATGGCCTCATGGGAAATAAGCTTTAAGTGATGCTCGTATCTGCTGTTATAATCCAAGATGCTCTGGAGCATACACTTTGGCACCGAGAGAGACACACAGCACTCTTTATGTAGAGAATTCAGAGTCAGGGGCTGCAGAATGTCATTCCCAGTCTGCAATTTCTCCTCTGCTTCTTTGTTTTCATCAGTATCTCTGGAAATGTAAAATAGTCATTAAGCCAGAACTAGATTTTCAATTACCTTTATGAAGGATCAGAAAATCTCTTAAAATAGTAACTGTAATTTTCTGTAATGAAAACACTATAAAGACACACAGCTCATATGCACCACAGTTTAGTGTAGGGCCAAATACTCTACTTACTTGCCATCAGCAAGTTTTTCAAATAAAATTTCTATTTCTGACTCTGTGCATCCGTTGAATTTGGTTATCTGAATTGGATGAGGAGATGTAGGTCTTTTAGCTATTGATGCCATTTGTTGTTCTAAAAGAAAGAAAATAACAATTAAAATTGTTTCTTCAGAAGAGAAAAACTACATTTACTGCAGGTAAGTCCTCACAAAGACTTTTGCTTTGTTTAAGGGGAAGTGATTCAGGTCAGTACTGAAGGTGACAAGCCCCTAAAATGTAAATTCAATATAGGATAGATTTCCAAGAGCTCAGTGTAATAAAACTCAGCATTTTAGAAATCCTACCTTTAGTATTAATAGTTTGTTACGTCAGCGGGTACTTCTAGAGGAGAGACAGAAAATACCATTCTGAGATTAGTGTAGTCTATTAAGCTTGGCAGTAAATCCAAAACAGGGGGGAAAAAAAAAAAGTCCAACAAGATTTTAGCTAAGTCTTCACCAGTCTTACTGTGAGATTTTCAAACTGGTGTAAAACTACACAGTTCCATTAAAGTTAGTATGTGATCAGATACTCAGCTTAGAAAATAGCGTAGCTTCACTCTTGTACTCAAATCAAATAATAGGATAAACTACAGAGCAAGAGGATGGGGAAAAGAGCAAGCATCAGTTATTAGCATGCCACTGTGGCAGAACATATTGTCTGTACGGGAAACACCAAACTAGTGTTCGGAATGCCACCTTTCATTAGTGAACAGGTTCCTACTAATATTCCTTACGTCCCTCTCAATTAAAAATTCAATCTGATGTTAAAAGTTAGTCATATCTTTCATGTGAAGGACTGTACATTGTTTCTTTTATTTTCTATACAATGAAAACAAGCAGGAAAATTTCATTAATGTGAACTGGAAGCATCCAAACTGTGTTTTTTTCAAGGATTAAGTACTTTTTGCTGAAGCACATTGGATAATGAGCTCTGTACAGAAAAATCCAGATTTTCTGAGGCTATAAAAATTAAACTTGCATGTATGCTGCAAGATCTAAAACCAGTATCACGGTCACTTGAAAGGAATAAGGAAAGAGAAAAATTACTTCTAAGCTGAAGCAATTTAGTATCATCTTCTGTGTACTGCCAGAAAACCTTACACTGCTACACCAGTATTTACTTAACATTTACTCTTGAACTCTAAACTGTTTAAACTGATAGTTTTTTAAAACAAAGGAAAGAAAATGGGCAAAGCAAACTAGAAGATAAATATCTGCTTGCTCCTGCCTAACAGCAGGAAGAAACTGAGATTGTTCCCCTACACCTCACCTCAGCCTGTCAGCTCCTAAGAACAGTTTTGAATTCAGCAGCATGGAAATGATTGCTGCTAAGTAATTACTGGTATTTCAAAGGAATCAAGTCAAATGAGACCACACTGAGATTTATGGATTTGCCAGTACCTTCCTCAAAACTGAAGACAGGCAAGTCATGAAGAGCTGAACAAGGAAAGGAGTGAAGCAGCTTTAGGACACCTCAGGCTCAGGCAGGAAACCAGTCGCCTGCTGGGGTACATTCTGCTCACGGATGAGTGGGAGCGTATGGACTTAGCAAACATCACCTTCACTGCACAAAAACCATTGCACCCAGCTTGGTAGAAAAGAAAACAGCTAAGCTAAGGAATGACAAACACCTAGAAAAGGGACAACATTCAAACTTAACAGTTGATGATTGGAAATATGTGTTAGAGATTCCCACCCTTCAGCTAAGTCGCACCAGCAGTGCTTTCCATCCAAACACAGCCCAGATAAAGGCAAGTAGAATATGGCAGTCTGTTTTCAGAACAGATCCTTCCTCTTTACAATATTGCTTTTAGAACTGTATTTCAGAAACAGTCTCCTGAAAGGAGCACCTATAGTAAAAAATTTGTCTGGATGGTGCTATTTGATCACACATAATCCAATGATCTTGACTTCAAAACAGCTGGATTTAAAGATAGATTACAGGAAAATCAAGTTGTACTACCAAGACATGTACCTGTTTTGTCTTCCTGTGTCCAGCACTCAGCATCACTGTACACAATCTGGGTGAATCTCCTGCGAACAGCCTCCTGGTGTCTCTGGTTTTGAACACATAACATTAATCAATCGACACATACTTGGCAACTCAGCTGCTCCGGTTATAGGAAAGCAGGTCATGATCCTCCTCGGTCAAAGAAGGCTTGTTTTGCCTCATTAATGTAACACAGAAAGTTACCATAAATTTCACTGACAGCGAGGTTGAAATGGGACTTGAACTGAAAACTATGGAAAAGCTGGTCAAGAAGAAATTTTTAAGAAAGCAATATATGAGAAAGCTCAAGTCAAGTAAATGATAATCTCGTGAATATTTACATAGAAAGATGGATAAGTAAGGGCACAGATAACCATGTATCTGTCTGACTTCCCCATGTTGCCCTACAAAATATTTTGGATTGCCAGAGCTTATTTCCTTGAGATGCTCATGCTACTAGAATACTAGGATCCCATATCACAAAAAAAAATGAGAATAAATGCATCCAAAAAATATTCAAATACTTTCCAGTCTGTGAGACAATCAGCGTAATTGCCATACTGAGTATCCTGTTCATGTAGGAAGACCTAAGCACAGTCCTGAGGCGGAAAGCACACTCGGCTCCACCAACTCTAAAGCCAGCAATAAAACCCTGAGGGCAAACATCCTCCTGTTCTTACACTGCGTTCTGTTGCCATGCAAGCCCCTTCCAGTCTTTCATTTCATACACTGATCCAGTCAGACTTTGCTTCATTTAAGACTGTAGATACTTACTGATATTACAATTTAGAATCATAGAATCATTTAGGTTGGAAGAGACCCTTGGGATCATCAAGTCCA
>JAOXJM010000006.1:3244879-3261864 GCA_026413425.1 Tringa solitaria
GTTCTTCGTACGATTTATTCTCCAGGCCCTTCACCAGCTTCGTTGCCCTCCTCTGTACCCGCTCCAGCACCTCGCTATCTCTCTTGTATTGAGGTGCCCAAAACTGGACACAATACTCCAGTTTTAGACCACCATTATTTAGGAACGTTAGAAACATATTTATACACTAGAAAATATGGCCTTTAAAAAAAACAAAATAAACCCCAAAACACAACAGTAAGATACTCTGCCATTTCATGAACACACAGTATAGTCTGTAGTCTCATATTCACCACATCTTTTCTCCCTTAGCAAAAACAAAACATTTTTTCCTACCTCAACTTGAAGCAAAATATCTATGATAATGTCAGAAATGGAAGAATCCACTTCTAGTTTGGCAGAACAGAGAGACAGTTGTCGAATGAGGCTGCCCAGTTCCTTATAGTGGGTTGGGATCTGTTGCTCCGTCTGATCCATAAACTGGTTGGCAAACACCTGCAAGGCTCGTACGGCTCCTCGGTGTGCTGCTGCCAACCTGGATACTGCTCGAGACTGCAAAAATGAAAAATAAATGCTTTAATACCTACAGTTTCTATGAATACTGATACTATGTATTGCCAACTACATATGTTGCCAAGATTTCATGGCGAAACAGTGAGGCTTGGGAAGAAAATCAGAAAAGAGGCTGATAAGACTGAGTGAGATCAACAGCAAGTTAAACAAGGTAGTGAAGAGTAGAACAGTGTTATTCAGAAAAGGAACTGGAATGAAGAAGGAATTAGAAGCCACACAAAAACAGAGACCAACAGCCTTCCCCTCCAGTTTACTGCAGAGAGATGAGAAGTGAGGAGAACAGGGAAGCAGCAAAGGCAGAATCAGACCAAGTGAGACACAATTCTGTGGCTAAGGGATGAAAGGTGCAAGATACAAAGAAAATCTCCCTTCTGGAGAGGGCTCAGGTGTACCCTGGGCAACCAAGCTCAACTAGCTAGAAAACTTTCTGTAAATAAGTTACTAACAGCCTGAAAGATAATCACATCTTACCTTTTTAGAATGTTTGATTTTATTAGGAGTTAGTTTCTCTAAATCATCTTGAATTTCTTTTACCTGTTAATCAAGAAAGGAAGGGGAGAGGGGAAAGTCAGTCAGAATTAGCTCCATGTCTATAAATAAACAATTAATCTTCATTGTAACATCTGAGTAAAAGTCCGAATTTTCCAACGATAACGCACGTTTCTGTCCAATTATGAGATAAATGAGTCACACCATTCAGATGCAAACTAGAACGCCATGGAAGTTCAGAGATAACCTGATCAAATTTCTCGTTTCAGTTCATTTCTGTCAAATTCATCACAGTATCTAGCTACTCTACACCCCAGCTTAAAATCCTGGTTCCTACCTGTTGCTGGAGTACGTACAGCATCCGAGCTGACCGTGCAGCTTGTTTCTCTCTCCTAGTGCAAACTTGTTGCTCTTTATCAGGATCTAAAATTTCTCTCTCTCTCCCTAAAAAGCATGAAATGTAAAGTTTTATATCTTAATATAACCTATGAAAACCCAAATTAAGCCATGATAACAAACATAATTTAGTAATAAGCCTCTTTCTTGCAGAACGAATACACAAGGTATCATGCATTTTGCAGGGCTCCCCTAAGCAGTTATTTAAACTCTACGCTAGTTATTTTAACTCTACATCATGTTTCTATTTAGAATTTGACTAAACATTCTTATACAACATAGCTTATTATTTATAGCTTACAAAATCACATGTGACCCCTTAGTTTTGTGACAGAGTTGTGGTAGTTTCCTTCGCAGTCACCGGCACGGAGCTGGTTGGGTTTGGATTTATGACTAACAGCACTGACAACACCCACGTGTTTTGGCCACCACTGAGCACTGACTCTCTTTTTTCAACTATCCCTGCCAGCACGCAGGCTGGGAGGGGACACAGCTGACCCAAGGGACATCCCGTGACACACTCAGCAATAAAAATGGAGGTTTTTGGGGGGAAGGCAGCCATTGCCCCCAGATCATCTGGGCCTTGGGTCTATCTGTGGGACGTAGAGAGTGATTGCCTTTAATCACTTGATTTGGTTTTTTTCTTTCTTCTTCCTCTTTTATTCCCTTACTAAACTATCTTTATATCAAATCGAAAGTTTTCTTGCTTTTAATCTTTCTATTCTCTCCCCCGTCCTGCCGGGGGGAGATGAGCATAAGTGTGTGGCGCTTTGCTGCCGACCAGGGTTAGCCCACAGCGCAGTGTACATTTATTTATTTTGTTACTGCACGGCCATAAATTTTGTGAGTCAGACTCGTGAAATGAAATTTTACCAGCTGTTGCCCCTTTCTCATCACTGGTAAGAATGTGACCAATTACAATACTGTTTTTTGCACTCTGAATATCTAGCCAATATGCCTACAGACACCAAGATTTTTTCACCCATGTTATTAAACAGCTTACCAAGAATTTACTATCATTGCAGGTTGGACTAGAACGCACCAAAACCACTCAGAGATATTAAACCCTGCTATTGTTTAAGCTGGCTAGCCATTCTAGCTTTTATCTACTACTGAAAACAGTAGATGGTTCTCAAAAATCCAGAACTAAATATGAATTCTAATCCAAGCAAAAAAAAAAAAAACAGAAAGAAAACCAAATCAACAACCACCACACATTTATATAACATAATTATTGTTCAGTCTTACACCTTTTTTAGTCAGTTCTTCAATTTTCTGGACATAGCTCCTCAATTCCTTTTGCAGACGTTGGACTTCCTGAACATTTTTATCTCCTTTTTTGTTTGCCTTTGGCTTAGGGTCCGGTCCTGTGTCACAGCTGGGTGGAGAGCCCGAACCAGCTGGTATGAGCTTTCCCTCAGTTGCTGTGTAGAGATAAACTTTAGCGCCAGAGGCGGTAGTCTTGACTTTCGAAGGCTGACTGAGCTTCTGCTGATATTTAAAGCGAGTTTGAGACTTCAGTGCATTTTTATTTTCAAATACTTCAGTCTTTGGCTGTTGTGACTTCTGGGCCAACAATGGTTTATTGACAGCATCTCCAAACACTTGCTGTTTCAGTTGCTCCTCAAGATGTCTTCGTTTTATGTCCCTTTTGGCTAGCCGAACAGCCAATTTTAGTCTCTCTTCAGATATCACTGAAAACATGCTAGAGCTCCTTATGCTGGGGTCCCCGCTTCCAGGTTGATTTCTCTGATCACTGGATGCCTTCAGTTTTTCTATTATAATTGGACGGGGGCTAGAGAATCTGAGAGTCAAGTTCTCTGGAACTGCAGGAACATTTCTATTAAACTGGAGCTGTTCCAAAGTGTTCAAAAAAAAAAAAAAAAAAAAGGCAAAAAGCTGTCTTTATCTGAACCCGTGAGTTTTCACACTTTTACCCTTCTGATTCTCTCCCACCATCCCACTGGGGGAGAGTGGAGTTAACGAACAGCTGTGTGCTTAGCTGCCTACTGGGATTAAACCACAGCAGACAGGTAACTAATATTTACAGGTGTAGTTTCTGATCTATACCCTGATGAAAGGACACTGTCAAGATTATGTATGACAGCATCATGAAAGCAAACACAAAGATTTGTCACTCTCTAGTGGGCTACCTCAGGCAGAGGGTCATAATCATCTCTTTGTAAGATCACAAATGAAACAAGTTCAGCACCTTTGCAGTAGTCAAATAATACCTGTGTTTGTAAAGCCTTTGATTCATTCCTGTATAGCTGGGTAGTGAATGCCAATGCAGCATCAGACACAGCTGGCTTGCCTGGTCCCATCACATTGGCTTGATGCTGAAAATCCAGTTATTTGTCCTTTGCTTACAGTTACAGCTACAAACACAAGAAGAAACAGTTTCGGCCTCTCAAAAGCAATCCTGGGTCTGATGTAAACAGCAGAGAGAGAACCACCCCGAGGAGGATCAGAAATGGAAAACGTATCACATGTACTCATACAGGTGGTACACAAAACAGAGAGTACAATCCTGCCACTTAAGGCAAAATTTACAATTTATATCCTTCTTTTACAGACCCTGCAGAGAGCTGAGCAGCACCATTATGGACCACGGGGCTCACACTGTGAGTCTCGGAACCTTTATAGCTATTAACTACCTGGACGGGAGTAGCAGTTCAGCAGTAGTTCAGTTCAGTGAAGGAGACAGGGGCAGGACGGCCCCGGGCCATTGCCATGTCAGTGCCGCGGGAGCACAGACCGAGGGCACGCTGAGACCCCAGCTCCTTCACGGAGAGGCATTTCAAACAAAGGCCATGCGTGGGGACAGCCAAAGACCTACGTCTCCTTCATCTGCTTGAGAACTAAAAAATGCGCAGGATCCAAGGCCGCTGACGCTTCCTATCGCGACTGAGGCACAGACTCTCCTGGGTCAGCCCGGACCCGCCCGGACCCCGCCCGCGGCGCGGCCCTCACGGGGGGCTCCCTCCCCTGGGCCGCCGCCTCACGCCAGCCGCCCCGGACCCCAGCAGCCGGTCAGCCCTGGCGGCAACAGCCCGCGGCCCGCTTCCCGCCTCGCCCTCAGGGCACAGCCCGCCACCGCGGAGGGAGGGCCCGGACCTACCGGGCCGCCGTTCAAACCCGCTCCTGGCTACCGCCGCCGCAGAGGCTGCCGGGAAGCGGCGGGAGCGGCGCGGAACTACGGTGCCCGGCGTGGCCCGGGTCGGAGCCCGCCCGTCCCGCCGCCGCCATGGGCTGGGAGGAGAAGCAGGTCCGCGGGTACAGCGAGTTCGTGCAGACGGCGCAGCGCTACCACGGGCGGCCCATCTTCGCGCTCTTCTGCGGCGACAAGGACGCCGCGGGCAGGAGCTGGTGCCCGGACTGCGTGACGGGTGGGGCTCGGGGGGGCGCGGCGGAGTGCGGGGGGCGGAAGGTTTGGGGCGAGAGGGCCCGCGCCCGGCCCTCGGCGGGTTCCGGCGGCGAAGCTCTGCCCCGGGACCGCGCTGTCTCTGCCGCGAGCGTTCGGCTGGGAGCGCGCGGCTCGGCCCCGCTGGCCACCGTCCAGCGAAGGGCAGCGCCCGGCAGAGACTGGATGCGAACCTGGGGAGCAGTTCGTTCCGGGGGCGCCCCCGGGGGGTGCCCGGCGGCAGCAGGAGGGCAGCTCCCCGGCAAAGGCCGCGCTGCCCTCTCCGGAGCTCCCAGGCAGCCGCCCCGCTGCTGCTCCGAGGGGCTTCCTGCAGACAGGAGCCAGTGCTGGTTTTTCTTGTTAAAGCAGAAATTGGCCTTTACTCAAAGACCAGACCCTTCAAGCTGAGCGTGTGAATTCTGCAAAGCCTGGAGATGACCAGATGAAAGACAGATCTCTACCGGAAGCAGACAGAACATTAATACCAGCTGGTCAAAGTAGGTTCATGTGATTCTGTAGCACAGTAAAAGTATTAACTAATAGATTTTTAAAATTACTCTCCAGCTGAACCAGTTGTGAGGAAGGAACTTCACAACATGCCTGATGAGTCCATATTCATCTACTGCCTAGTGGGAGACAGAGCCTAGTGAGTAACTCAGATTACCTTTGCTACTCGTGAACTGGAGTTTAAAAATTTGAATAATTAACTGAACTGTCCTTCTATGCAAGGAATGAAGCATTTTTTTGAGT
Source organism: Tringa solitaria (assembly GCA_026413425.1). Classification (NCBI taxonomy): domain Eukaryota; kingdom Metazoa; phylum Chordata; class Aves; order Charadriiformes; family Scolopacidae; genus Tringa; species Tringa solitaria. The sequence continues at coordinate 3,250,470 of JAOXJM010000006.1, forward strand.
TTTGAGGTCTATGCCATCCCCAGTGTGAACTATCTGCATGCTGGTTCTGGGAGGTTGGTTAGGGAGGCCAAAGGCAAAGACCTTTGAATCATCCTTTGGAAGGAGTTTTAACAGCCTCACTTCAAACCACACCTCTCCAAGCTGTGCTTAACCCCTTCTTCCTCAACAGCTGGAAAGATCCCAACAACGAGTTCAGGAAGAATCTGAAACTAACGGGAGTGCCTACACTACTGAAATACGGAACGGTAAGTGACTTACTGTATGCTCTGGACCTACAGGCATTCAGATGGGAAACTGGCAGCAGCTGATGGCTGTAAATGCAGGTTTTCTGCATTTCTCTCTTTTAAAAAGAGCAGACAATTAGGAATAGCTCCTCCCATTCGCCCATGCATTCTTCCTGGCCAAACAGCTCCTCAAGAGAGAACCACTCTGCTTTCTGTACAATGTTGTCTATAACAAAGATATATTAAAGCAAATATGCACACTTAGCATGTAGTGGTTTGGGATTCTTAGAAATATATTATTAGCTTCCTGACTTGCAGCTCCTCAAATTTTAAAAGGTCCAAATGCTGAATTATGGGAGTGAAACAAGGTTACGTGCAGTAAAGCTCAAGTTTTAACTTGTGCATGTTATTTAAATTAGCATTTACTGTCTTAGAAGTGCTTCTTCCAAGGCTAGGAACCCCTCAGGCATTTTTCAGTTATTTGTGCCTTGCTTGCTCCACCCCAACCTTCCCCAGGAAAACAACTGCAGGAATAAAGGGAATGTTAGTATGTACAGATAGCTCTAAGCTATAACAGGTTTTTTAATTGCCCCTAAAACATCTTTTCTTTCAGCCTCAGAAGCTGGTTGAAGAAGAATGTTTTAAAGCAGAGCTTGTGCGCATGTTGTTTACTGAAGACTGAATCCTCCAGTAGGCAACCATTTATGGAGACGTTAATCTCAAGTTATTCCCAGTGTCCTGTCTAAGAATACTTAACCTGTTCTAGAACTTTCATGGTTAATTACTTCAGACCAGTCAAGATAAACATCATTAAACTCTAGGTCCAAACCTTCCACTAAAGTCCTGCAACAAAAGTCTGTATCTTTCCTCTCGTGTTCAAATAAACTTGAGTTTGCAAACGGTCTCTTTTCAAAGGAGCTGAGCTCATGTTATAAACTGAGAGCAGCCTATAATTACTACGGAGGAAGACTTAACAACTAAGTTACACCCTTAATTGGGGGGGCAGAAGGGTAGGAAAAACTGAAAAATCTGCTTATTCTCCCTAAATCTGACTTTACGTACTACTGAAGCTGTTACGTTTTCAGTGCCAGAGATGTTTAATGGCTTATCTGTGCGGTGTGAGTATAAGCTGGAGGCTGACACTCCTGGAGTCACTGATGACGTTAAGGGCTAACAGTTGCGGTACCTACTCCTACAAGGATATGAATTACAACATAAAAGTAGCGTGAATATAAAAAATACGAAAATTAAATCCCTAGCAGTTGCCAAGATCTGTGTTCTTACAATAAAAACTATAGAGGAATAAATAGCACATGCTTCTCCAATACTGCAAGCATTTACCTGTTTTTGAAACAAATCGTTTTCACTACACGTACTACAGAGAAGCTTAAAAGCAACCACTATTTCACTGACAGAAAACCCAGATTAAAGTAAGCTCTGCAAAGTTTATTACTATTTATCTCTGCTCCATTCCTGCAGTCCTTGTCTCGTCACACTTTGATTTCTATCTCTAAAACATGCTGTAAGACCCTAGCAATGACTACCAGGTAAACAAATGACAAGTAATAGCTCAGCTTGGTTTCAAGGCAAAAATCCACAATTTAGATTTTGTGCATGCTATCATCACTTCAACTTTGCTCATGCTGTGGTTGTAAAAAGCAGTACATGAGGAAGTTCTCAGCCACGCTTTGAGATGCATCATTATTCTCCAGGTAAAATGCCTCCTAAGAAGCAGCTTTGTAGAAGAGCTACACTTTGTGTTAGATACTTAAATGTCAGTGCCCTCAAAACTATGTTCTGTTTTCAAAATCAAGAGGAATCAATAACTACGGTAAGTAATTGTCCATGCTTGCCCATGCTACAAAATAAATTGCAGAAGTAGGTGTTTATCAGTCTTGTATCTTTAAAAACGTTGACAAAAGAAAAAAAACAGTCACTTGATAAATCTAATGTACACATCCCCAGCCCCAAACCTAAGAAGGGTTCATTCTCATGCAAATACTTCAGCGGACACAAAGTGCACCTTATCATCACCCTTCCAAGGGTTTTCATTTTACAGAGGTGTTGTTTTGCTGCTGCTGCTCTGCAAGTGCTTGCTGGAGGCGCATTCTTTTCCGTGAATAGTGCTGCCAGTGAAGAATCTGTTGCTCATCAATAAATTTTGCACACTGAGCATTTACCAGTTCTTTGCGGAAATGTTCGTATTGGAGCAGCTCTAACATATGCAAACATTGAGGATACCTGGATGGAAAATAAAGATAATTCAATACAAGTTATACAAGGTCCTCAAAAACAACAGTCTCTGGTAATTCTACGGTTCGTTATTTTAGTTTTATCATGTATATGCTTTACTCAAGTATCAAACCACTTAAGATTCTATGTATTCCACACACTGTAACTTAATAACTTCAGGCTAGGAAGCAAGAAGTCCTATAAGAGTTAATAAATGGATATACATGATACATGCTTGTTTAGAGGAGTTTTTCTAGTGGCTAGATTTTACTAAAATACATAACAACTACCATGTTTGTTTTCAAATGGTAAAGTGCAGATACAGGCCGCAAAATGAAGATTCCATGCACTGCTCATGAAAGACAAATTTTATAATTTTGTCTATTGCTATATCCGGACTGCTGGAAACGGGAAAATTTATGTTGCATTTAAACACAGGAGGACAGAGTTAAAGTTACAGGCAGGAATCAAATAAATAACAGAAGGTAAACATCAAATGATTAAAATGCAGAAACCTAAGTGATTTTAACACTTACTTCAGGTATTTTGCATATTCAGGTTCTTTCCAATAAAGTAAATATTTAAGATAATTTACAAAAGCTTTGTCTTTGAAGTAGCCTCTTTGTGCAAGAACTGAAATAAAATGACAAATAAGGAATTGACAGTTACAGATGCATGAAAAAAAAAAGCTGCCAAACTTGAAGAATACATATTCACAAAACTACGAAGAAGTGCTTTAGTCAAAACTTAATCATTACAATCAAATTTTGACAATTCAAAATGAAAAAAAAAAGCACAGGGAAAAATGTATTTTATGTCACCATACTTGGCATATAAACTAGTCTCATCTCTGTAACAGTAGGTATCTCTCATACAACAGCAAGGAAGAGAACAGCTTTTTGAAAGAGGAAAATTTGAGTGTAGGATCAAAATCGGCAGGGAATTCAGTACAGAATCTGAAACTATTATTAACATGAGTAAAATTCAGTTTTCAGATAAAGGAATACTGTTAACCTGACGTTACTTTCTAACCACAGACTTTAACTTCTTTTTTGTTCCACCAGACAGATGCCTTTCTTTTTTTATTTCAGCCGACAAAATATTTTGCATTTTAAAAGCCCCACCTGTTAGAAATCTAGAAAAATTAAATTATTTACAGACTAGCTTTATGCTGTAGAAGACCCATTCCCTTTTCTTTGGTTAGCCCTCTCTCTCCCTCTTTAACATTACCAGTAATAACAAACACCATTAAACTATATTCACTCCTCAGGATCCTAATATTTATTTTTAAGTACTCACAGTTGAGGTAATTTGGATTTGCCAGACATTGAACAAACTCCAACTCCAGCTGGAACCGAAGTCGATTTCCTGTATCATCTGATGCATGAAAAAAACAGTAAGAATTGGACCCACACAACAGATTTGAAATTAATTTTCTCAGTTTGAGCCATACAAAGAGAGATAATGTGTTTAAACAGGAGAAAAAGCAGTAAAACCCCATAGTAAATATGGATTCATTTACTAAAACCTTCATTACATGAATCAGTGTTGGGCCTGCATTAATAAACACAGTGGTTTGGGTTTTTAGCACCCAAGCAAGTGCAAAGCATGGAGGAATGTCCACTGACACATTTTAGAGTTAAAGAAAAAGGAAGAGCAAGAAGCCTGGAATGTCTGTACATGGAAAACTAAGGAGGTAAGAATAGGGAACTTCCAACAGCCCACTGAAATCCTAGTTTTATGTATTTTTAAAGTAGTGCAAGGCAGCTTTTTTTTTTTTTCAGCAAGGTATGTTGATACAGCACACAAGTGAGAATACAGCATTGCTCCCGTAGTACAGTGTACACCAATCACCAGGGATACGCTGTTGGGGCTGATACAGGATCCAGTGCTGTTTGACAAGAGTGCTCACCCTGATCATTTGTAGACTACACAGAACTAGAGAAGTGGCTGAACACAGGAGGGTTGCACAGCCATTCAGAAGGACCTTGGCAGGCTAGAGGAACAGGGCAACAGGAATTGCGTGAAATTCAACAAAATGAAATGCAAAGTCCTGCACCCAGTGAAACAGCACAGGCTGGGGCAACCTTCTTGCTTTGCAGGCAAGGACCTGGGGTGCTGGTGGGCAAGTTATGACCTGCGATGGGCTGCTGCAGCAAAGGCGCTCACAGCACCCTGGGCCACATTGGAAAGAACATCGCCAGCAGAAAAAGGAGGGGTGACCCTTCTCTGCTCAGCGCTGGTGGGACCTCTTCTGCTGGGCTGCACCCAGTTACAGTCTCCCCAGGACAAGACAGGCATGGACATACAGGAGCGAGTCCAGCAGAGACAGAAAGATAATAAAGGGACTGGAGCTTCTGACAGACAAAGAGAGACTGAGAGAGCTGGGACTGGACAGCTTTGAGAACAAAAGGCTGGGAGACGATCTTATCAACGTGTATAAATATGTAATATGTGGAAATGACAAGAGAAACAAAGTGGTGCCCAGAAAGAAGACAAAAGTCAACAGGCAGACTGAAATATGGGAAATTCCTTTTAAACATGAATTTGTTTTTTGTTTTTTTTTTGTTGTTGGTGGGTATTTTTTTTTTTTTGGGGGTAGGGTGGGGGTGGTGTAGTTTATTTGTTCGTGAAGCAGTTGCAACCCGTGTGGGCAGAAGCCGGGCGCTCTCTCCCCAGGCTCTCCCCTCGGCGCTTCCAGTGCCCAGTGCAGCATCAACAGACCCTAAGGCTAGACACGAGGCTTCTGCAAAGGCTGAATCTAAACAAGCCTTCCCTTTTCTAGAGAACTACCAGGCACAGCCACTAGCCCAGGGCTCGCAGAGAGCCGTGAGAGCCAGCGCTGTCCTCAGGAACACAGACGAAGGACAGACTGGGATTGAAGGAAGGCGTCGTGCTCTCTGGCTCGCAGCCCCGATTCCTAACTCAAGAGCAAACGTCAAAAATGAAGCCGCGGGCCCGTCCGCGGCAACAGCTACTGAGGAGTTTCGCGAAAGCGGGGTTTAGTTCTACAACCACGGCTGCGCCCTCGGCTGCCCTCCCGCTGCCTCCCGCCCACGGCCGCGGGGAGGTGAAGGCCGAGGAGGGCCGCCGGTCCCTCCCGGAGCAAAAGGGTCCGGGGCTGGCCTGAGCCGGACGGATGGGCAGCAGGCCCTTGCCCCGATCCCTCTTCTCCGCGGTCGCGGGCTCAGAACCCGCCCAAGACCGCGCCGGGCCTCCGAGACCCCGGGAGGCCTCGGCAACCACCACCCCTCACCTGTCTCCATGACGGCCGCGGTGCTGGCCCGCTCACCCCGGCACAAGATGGCGGCGGGGGCGGCCGCGGCCGGAAGCCCGGCGGAAGTCGCGCTGCGCACGCTGGCAAGGCGGCGGCGGTTGCCCGGCAACGGGCCGGGCCGCGGCGTGCGGCCGACGGGAAGGCCGGAGCGGGGGCGTCGGGCCTTGGGCCCGCCCGTCGGACGCAGGTGGGGACCACGAGAGCAGCAGGCCCGGGCCCCCCGACGCGGTGTCCGCCCAGGAGCCACCCCGGAGCCGTCTGCTCCGGCAGCGGAGTGCAGGAGCGATGGCTCCGGTGCCGTTTCCCAGGGTAAAGAGCGTTCCTGGTGGTAATTCTCATTCATCGCTCTCAAGCGTTCGATGACAGGATTCCTCATCTCCCGTTCGTGTTTAGATACCGATATAAAATCCCTTGGACAAATGCTGATAATTCTAAATTTTAAGTTTCCTGAAAAATTAGTTCCATCAGTTTCAGGAGGGAAATGCACGCTGCCCAGAGGGAGCGTTTTCCTTAGAACTGTTACACAGAAACACCTGGATGAGACCCAAATTCCTGCCCGTAACAGGCATCCATTTACCAGGGTAGGTAGGGCAGTACCCGCTGGTTTTAAGTTAGTGGGGCATGCAATACCAATGGTTGGAAAGAATATTCAAAGATTTCAATATTCAAAACTGAGACTGAATATATAGTAAAGGAAAAATCCTCCCTTTTCAAGTTGCTCTGCTGTCCCATGCTGTGCTGCAGCTCACCTTGAACTTTGAAGTGGCAGAAATCAAACTACTCAGAAATCAAAGTACAAACTGCATTTTTTTTTTTAAATGACCAAAGTTCAATTTTACATCAGTCAGTGCACTCTGAAAACTTTGCCAGCAAAACAAATGAACATCCGAAAACTTTACTTACCACCTTTATGTACCAGTCTCCAAAACTCTGCAAGCTTTCACCATCTGGGAAAAAAAAAAGAAAAAAGAGTCACATGGACAGTGCTAGTTCAAGTGCAGGCATAAGGATAACATCCTGAAAACTACATTTTATAGGCTTGTTTCCTAACCATAAAATAATATTCCTTCCAACAGTAATAAAGGTTAGCATTTTGTCAGTGTTATCTGGGTATTACAAATCAGCCATGCAACCTCTCCTCCGGCAGATGAACAAAGGAGACCTTTTAAGAGACCATTTCTCATGGCTCTGTACTGCTCCGAAGAAATTCAGCAACTCAATTTCTACAGGACATCAGTAGATTAAATGCAACTCATCTTCCAGACGTGAGGGACTTGTTATCAAATGGGTGCAGAATTCTTTTCCAGATGTGGAATCAGTTTGGACTAAGACATTGAAAAGTTGGTTGGAAGAAAAGCCCTAAGAACTACTCATTTCGGTAAACGATTTCATGCTTATGATAGCACGATAGCTTATGATCGTGCTCTGTACCTAAAAAATCAAGCAGAAATTACTATTTGACATTTTGAGGTTACTTAAAAGAGGTGACTGCTTTTCTAACTGTACAAAACATTTGAAGTTAGAATTCAATATAACTGATTTTTAAAATCACTTTATTAATGTTGGGATGCACCAACAGAATTGAAAATAAGCTAAGTAAATCCATGAACAGCAGAACTTATGAAACCTGATTTTCTGTGGAGGTTTTATAATGCCTGAAGTGCTGGCTGAGCTCATGCAGAACCCCCTCAGTGGGACGGTGGGTTTGTCTCCAGACAGCTTCACCCAGGGAACAGCCTGCCCTGAATCCCCACTGAACATCTCAAGGCTGGTGTTTCCCATTCCACTCACCTGCTGCTGCTCTTCTGGGAGGCGGCGACATGGCTCAAAGTACATGGCTCATTTTTACCGTGGTTTTGCTGTTGCTGCCATTAGTGAGTCGTCAGCCCTCCAGGTTTCTCAGGAAGGCCTTGTGCTCTGGATCTGAACAATGCTCCAGCATCAGAGTTAGTGATGTACAATGTGAGTAAACAATCTTTTCAAGAAAATGCATGTTGGAATAATGATTTGCTCTGTCATGTAAGGGAGCTTTCTCCATATGGACAATTCACTTCCGATTCCATTAGAAAGTAGCTTCAGGGTCAATGTTCTAGTCATGATTTTTTCCCCCAGATAGATAGATAAATACTTGAGCTGGGAAGGATATAAAGGGGGTCATCTTGTATTTGCAGAATATTCTTTTTCACTTTGTGCTAGACAAGCCATTGTTGATCACTTCCAGAGCAAAGGAAAATAGAAAGGAGAGACTCAACCTTAAAATACTCGACTATGTTTTGATTTCTTTTTCTTTCTGCATATTGGACAGAGATTTGGGCTTGGACTTTGGTTTGTTTTTCATAGTAACTTTACAATAGGCCAAGTAGATTTCAGTCAACCTCTGCACTCAGCTCTTCATTCATTAAAAAAAAAAAAAAAAAAAATTGTATCTGGGTGAAACCAGTTATTAAACAAACACCCCAAGGGTGCGGACAGAACCGTGCCATTGCATCAGCACCTGGAGAGGATCCCGGCTTCTCAGTCTGTAAATTTATTCCAGAAGGTGCATTTCTGCCTTGTGTTACGAACTACATTTTCAGAACTTGGCTGAAACAAAAACCCCAGTGGTTTAGCACTGCCATGCCAGTTTAGGTCCACTGCCGCAGCAATTGTGTGATTAGGCACTTGTGCAACAGTCACTGTATGCAGATTTACCTGAAACCTGACTGACTTTTTTTTTTTTTAACTTTTCTTTTTTAAACTTTTTTTTTAAAGTGATTTGCTATTTTCATTTGTTGAACTACTTTCAGCATTTTAGATAGCAATTTTCTATAATACTATCTTTTCATATGCAGTATGATTTTTTTCCTGGGAATTGCATTACAAAAACCCTCTAAAAAGGATTTATGCATAGTTTTTCTTAATAAAATAGGGTTGCTTTTTTTAGACAACGTTTTAGTGGTTGTGGAACACTACCATTACTATATCAAAACATAACAAGTCACTCCCTAGTAAACACAGACTTTGGGCTAAAAGCAGAGATCAAACAGACCCCCGTGTCTGCATTGCTATTCTGGAATGTGATTTCTCTCCCAAGACTGACTTCAGAGCAGAGAATCCTAAAAAAGGCTTGGTCACGGGAAAAAATTACTATGTAAGTTTGCCAGAGTTAAGTCAAACATCTCAATCCTTGGCCATCAAAACTAGGAACAAAAATGAAAGTCAGGATTATACTATAATAACTAAGAACATTCTCTAGGAAAACTTGGAATTATTTTTGCTTTTAAATATCAGTTGAGTCAAACTTTTAGGGTGTAAACTGTTAACATATATGACTGTGAGCCAGGAATTCTCCATATTGTTGCCAAACCAGGACCATATCACTGCCTCAGTTTCTCCTTTTATAGGGACTAGACTGCCATCGCTGCTGCTGCCTGTCTAAAAACTGCTTCAGATTTTTACAGAGGATTTATATATAAAACACATATATAGTATCTAACAGACAAAGATGAGATAATATTTTCTACCCTAAGCAAATTAAGTGGTGGAAAGTTGAAAACTGCATTAAAAAAATGACACATGGCTGCAGTAGTAGTTACAGATAGTAGCTAAATGACAATAAAGTCAAATTTGTGACATGTCTGTAGCTAAATGACAATAAAGTCAAATTTGTGACATGTCTTTGTAAATACTATATTTAGAAAAACCACAGACACCAGGACACCAAAAGGTCTTTCCAGAACCATGAAATAACAATGCTTCTATCATAATCAATTTTTGATCTCAATGTCTGGATTTCAACCTCTGACTGCCATACAGAACTTTGGACTTTTTTAATATTAAAAGAAATATCCTCCATCTTGCCTAAAAAAAGGTCTCTCACTTAATATTTGAGATGTTATAAAGGCATTAGATTCTTTGGAGGACTTGGAGATTCCATTTCAAATTAATAACAAAATATCTCCTGCAGATAAGGGTCTGGCATGTTCACATCTATGACTTAACTCAGCTGCTTCTGAGGACTTAATGGTGGAAACCATTATCTTTTAATTATCCCAGTCACTTGTAGGGTTTTCCACACTGCATACTTGTAAATGATAAAAATATAATTTTTAGCTGAATATACCTTTCACTTATTTAAACTTGTTTTGAACTTGTGGCTTTCAGCCACTATTAGAAGCTATAGTCTAGGTTCTGGCATTTTCAGTCACGTTCATTAGTACTGTACTGGCAATAATGCTTTTTAGAAAATGTAAAGATTTATGGTACATAAAGTACAATCTAACATCATTAGAACAGGCACAAAGACACAGCTATTGAATGAAGCCACTTGGACATGAAGGCACTGAGACTCGATTGGACACAGGAGAAAATAAAGTCTTGTCTGAAGCGTTGCTAGATCTCAAAGGCAAACACTGGGGAAAGGAGATGTTGCAAAGGGTTTATCTGTGATACTGTTATATAGTGCATTTACACCAGGAAGAAAAGGAGATCCAGCAAGTCTTCATGACTGAAAACCCATCAAGTGGAACAATATTTTATACCCAATGCAAGGAACCCAGGACATCACCTTGTATTCATATATTTTCCCATCTGCTTCAGAACAGAGTGCCAACTTGTATTGACCCGGATAATGACATCTTAAAGGATTTTACCCATAGAACACAAGACAGAATTCTGCAGACTGGAGAGTATCCTGCTTCAAATATGGTTAAATAACAGAGAACAGAGTATGCATTATGTTATTTTTATAACAAGCCAGTAGAAAGTCTGCAATTTTTTTACTCCAATGTTATAATTGTAATTCAATAGAAACAAGATCATAGTTATCAGTGTCTGAAACAATTGTCAGAACATATTTAATTAAAGGCTTAACTGTTCGTTGAGTTCTATTTTTTGAGGTCAAGAAACTGGCAGGTAATGTGCATTTCATAAGCCAGCCTATGAGAGTCATGGGAAGACTGTTAAACACCATCCAATGGAGCTGTAAATTTGGTGAAATGTCCTAAAAAGACTTAAAAGACTGTGGTTTATGGAATGGAGGCTATCTACGCTGCAATGTGTACTTATGTGACCATGGTTCTCCTTTACCTTCAGACAACTGTTAGAAAGCAAAGATAAATTCAAGATTAATTGTCAGGTCTCAGAAAGCATTTTATGTTTTTCTTTAATAAATTGGTTAAAAATGCATCAATCTTCTATTCTTAGGACATCTGGAAGAGGTCAGTCATCTGCCAGGAGCCATATGTGTTAAACGTAAGAACAATGGTCCACAGGGAACATCTTCACAAAGGTATTGCTTGCCATTTAAACTCTTTTTAAGGTGCTCTAAAGAAAAAGTTCTGCTGGAACCTGAGCTGCAAGCTCAGATCTGAAGGAACTCTAGACTTAGACTTTGGCATGTCAAAGCTCTCAAAACCAAGTTATAATAATTATGTAGAGACAGACTTCAAGATGTTGGGATGGTAGGTGCTAGTTTAATGCATGACACACACTTGTGTACAACAGTGATCCAGACTCTGAATAACTTTCCCCAGGTATGAACTGGAGAAGCAGCTGAAGTTTATGCAAACCTGCCAGTTCATGTCAGCCAAGGGTTAAGATATAGAGAATCACAGAATCATAGAATCATCTAGGTTGGAAGAGACCCTTGGGATCATCAAGTCCAACCATCTACCCTACTCTA
>JAOXJM010000006.1:3261964-3305554 GCA_026413425.1 Tringa solitaria
TTCCTCATACTAAACAGTCCCAGCTCCTTCAACCGCTCTTCATATGATTTGTTTTTCTAGGCCCTTCACCAGCTTCGTTGCCCTAAATGAAATATGAAATCCTAGGAATTAAAATTCAGATAATAAATGAGTAATGTTGATTAAATCATTTGGGCTAAATAGAAAACCCAAACAATTTATTTCTAGTTTTTATATTGCCATCTCAACTGCCTGACTTAAGAGAATCAGGAGGGGAAAAAAAATAATCACATTCTCCTATTCTTGCACAGAAGCATCTAACTATACTTGAAATAACACTGCAGTTACTTTTATAGATTTTAAAAAAAAAAAAGAGTTGGAAATGCATGGTCTCCAATAATGAAAATATGCTTAGTGAGATTCCTTCCTGCTGGCAAGTAAAACTAAATATTCTGTTCACTCACCCACAACCTCACCCACTCATCATGAAAATAACTTTAATTCTTGGTCATTGCAAAGGGGGTGCACAAATAGTTACAGTTTCACTGATGCCTACATCAATATTTGGCAGGAATATAAACCCTCTCTTTAGCAGCACTTGCCAACCTGCCAGTGCTTACAGTCAGGATTATACAGCATCAGGGCAAAGGAAAGTGCTGAATTCCTTAGGGAGCAAATCTAAATATACCTCTTGTAGGCAAGGCCCATAACCTTTGATTGCTGGGCCTACACCAAAGTATGTTTGAATTGTATCTAGCTCAGACCTCAGTAACACAAGGTACCCAGAGCTTACGGAAACACCTCCTGTGCTCTCTTACAGCTGCTGCTTTCACACCACTGCCTCCCTCCCCATCCAGTGTCTTCACGGCATTTTTCACAAGTGCTTTGCACCAGTATCATCTGTGCATCTTCTCTGAAAACTGGTCGTTTGAACAGCAAATAGCAATAATTTTATTTGAGGTGTCACTCTGGGAGCACTAGAACTAAAGCAGCAGATTTCCTATTAGCAAAATTTCTAGGGATGATTTCTGTGTAACCAAAATTCTCTTGTGAAGTTTCTCTGTAACTTTTCCCATCATTACGGCATAACAAGGTCTCTTCCCACCAGACACATTTTACCCTAAGACTCTCTCCCCATCCAGGGAACTGGGCTGGAATCAACCAGCAGGTTCTGGAGATATTTGGACATACACATGCCTTTGCAAAAGCTGTTTCCACTGGTCTGTTGGAGGGACCAGAGCAGGATATAAGTGATCATAGAGCGAATGCTGCCTTGTTATCTGCTTCTGAATTCCTTTCTGCCAAGGGACCAAGCCTGGACCATATCTCCATGTGATCACAGCCTGTGCTGAGATGCTGCAATTAACCTCACCATGAGGCAAATTCCTTGGTTTTGCACTGGTAGAGACCTCAAAAGCTGGCTGTGGAATATGCTTCTCTAGAGACTGAGTCAGAACTGCTGATTTGCCACAGAATTCTAGTTCTGTGAATGGAATACATCAAGTTATCAATATTTTAGCTTCGGCCAAAGTCAGAGTCAGGTTCTGAGAGATCCTTGTCTGTGTTCCCAGTCCTCCACCTCCAAGGCACAGGAAACTGGAACAACCTTAAAAATACTTTAAGAATCAGTTAATTGCACTCAGATGATCTAATATTACTACTGGCCATGGCAACACAGACCTTTTTATGTGAATTTTGACACCTTGACTCAGTCATCTGATAGAGACCAGCACATAAAACATTTTTTTTTCCCCTTTTACAGCTGTTCAGGGCATCACCTCACGAATCTGTGGGCCCACCTCCATCTCCAAGCAAACTGTGTCCTTTGTAAGTGATCTTCAACAGCCCTTTCATTGTAAGGAGGATTTAGAGCTCAAATTCCGCAAAGGGGAATAAAACAAAATGCACCATCATTTTGCTTTATTTTTTAAAACTGTGTGAGAGGGGAGATGCAGCCCCATACTCTTCTGCTCCTCAACCTGAACAGTGAAATGCCCAAGCGCTCAGGAGCTGAGCTGCTTCTCAGCAGCATTTACCAAAAGCACAGGATTATCTAGACACCTCACTTGAACTTCCCCCTTGGATTCAGCCCTGGAGCCTGTGGTCATTCCTTGGACACTCAGCTTCTCGAGGGGAACAGCCATCCCTCTGCCCTGTGGGGAAACAGTGCAGAAAAAGGCTGCCTTGCTGGGAACAGGATTTGAGGACACCATTTTCTGTTGCTGGAAACACCAACATCATCTCTATTCCTTGCATAGAAAAGCTCATTTTAGTTTTTTGGAAAAGAGAGAGAAAGATGAAGAAATCATTGCCAAACTTTGTCTTAGCTCACAGCGTACTCATGGCAGTCACTGCAATTTCCTTGCAGGATGTCATAGCTGTTCAGCAGCAATTTTTCCTGTTGTTTTTCACCTACAGTTGTCTTAGTAACTGCCACCAAGCATGCCAACTGACTCTTCACTAGCCCTTGTGCAGAACAGTTTAGTAGAGGGAAGATGTTATTTGCAGATTGTTCTTTCCAGTCTGGGAACAGGCATCTCCTATATCAGGATTCATGAAAGCAGAAGAACATGGGCCCTGCCCACTCATTCAACAGCCGTATTCCTGGAATCTATTCTCAGTGCTAGAAGAGTAGTCAAAACAGTCTTTATTTCTAAAATTGCTTGCCACCACCTTCTGAGTGCAAGAACTGCAGCAGCAAGTATTAGCACAGCTGTCCAGACACCATGTATATCTTCAGTTAACCTCATAGTTGCCAGGTCTCCAGATTCCATTATCACAGGCTCTTTCTGGTGGGGGTTTGTTGCAACGGCCCCAGGACTCACTGCCAGAGGGTTTTATAGTGTGCAGTCTTCTATTTACAGTGACCCTGCCACACAGGTGTTATAAATGCTTCACAAAGCATATGAACTTGGAACTCTCACCTGCATAATGTTAATAAGTAGGCGCATTCATACCTCCCAGTATTTTTCAGGGTCTTTTTCTGATCTGTTGACTCCTGCTGTTACAGGGCATCAAGCTACAGCAAAAAAAAAAAAACCCCAACAACAACCCAAAACAAACCAAACCACTTACCCTTTGTAGCTTCCATTCCTAAAATGTTCCTTGGGAGGCAAATTCTGACCTTCTCCCTGACCTTAATTTATTGTTCAGATTCCAATCTACTGCTGGATCAATTCCAGCAGAGTGGAGGAACTCCACACAGCCAGGACAGGTGCTGCACTGAGACATAGATGTTAGCAAACACCTGAGAAGTGTTTCATGAAGGACACCTGCACCTAATTAACTTCTAGAATGTTAGTCATCATAAATTTAAGTCACCTCAAAATAAAAAAAAACAAAAACCAAACAAAAAACAGGCCCCAGAGAGTTGGGCCAAGATAATCTGGCTAGATGAATTCAAGTTTTATTTGACCACCCTTCAAAGAAGGCTGAAGTTATGCCCCAATATGAGCTCCCAGAGGGTTGATTTTAACTTGTGTATTTTCAGTATCTGGGGTGACACGCACAGGTTTGCTTCTCTATTGATCTGACTTATGTAGACAGACATGAATGAGAACAGCCACAGGTAAGCTCTGAAATGAGGCTTGGAGAGACAATCCTGTGTGTGGGTAGGATGCTCCCAAAAAACTTTTTGTTGTTTTTTCCCCAGCTTTTGTTATTCAAACAGGAGCTCAAGTGTCCTGTGTCCTGCCCCCCCGCCCTGACTTCCACCCATCTTTTTCAGAGGAAATTCTGTTTTCCCTAATTGAGGGATAACTGTTCTTAGTGATGTGCACAAAAAAAAATCATGGGTTTCTGATTTTGACTGTACAGCCAAGACAAATTATTTAAGTAAAATAGATACTTGCTCCAGAAGTAATCATTCTTTAATTGAAAGATTTTGTTAACTTTGTTTCTGATGGAAAATTTGATCTTCAACTGGTTTGCTAAAATATTTACTAAGACCCAACCCATGTTGTTGTTCACAAAGAATAGTTCAGAAATGAAAATACAACTAATTGGGTTTAGTATCTGGAACATTCGGTTCTTTCAAGAATATGGTTTGTCTATAAAAATAATGTTTTCTGAACATTGTAACGAGGCTCACATTCTGACCTGGAACAGTTTATGAAAACTCATTGAAGAGCTGTGAGCCAAATAAGACTAGCAAGTAACTTAATGTGGGTAAATACAGTACTGAAGTAATCATAGGAAGGAAAACACCTTTTTTTTTCTTACAGAAAAAAAGTCTCTTTTTTATGACAAGAATTTACAGTCTCTATTTACACTATAATGAATGGGCAACTATTGACTCAGTGCTCCAGAAAAACCTAAATGGGCAAAAAGTAGTTTCAGTATAGTCAGCTCCATTTTTGCAGAGCTCCCAAATGTTGTATTAACATTTGATCCCTGATCACCCCAGAGCAGCACCTTACACCCACCTTCTACTCTGCGCTTCCGAGTGGTGAGGGCAGCACTTACCTCTGTTACACATAGGGCACAGAAATGCCTTAGAATTTCCCTCCGGAAGAAGCAAGTTCCCCTTCACCATGAAAAGCTACAGGAATGAACTGCCCGTGCAAAAGCACAGGATGAAGTAGTATTTTATTTTCAGCATATGGAGTTCACAAGTCACCACACTGGAATGCTAAACCCCAGATTAAATAACAAAGCATTTGAGAGAAATCTACTAAAAAAAGATAAATGAACTGTCTCTTGATAAATATTGTTTACTTTTTAGGCTTATATTCATGTGCCAGTACAACAAATGGCACAGGGGTTTAACAAGGGAAAAGCAGGGGACAAGAGGCAGACAAGAACTGCCCCATTTTGGCAACAGGGATTCGGCATTGCTTTGCTCCCAAAGCTGCTGTGCAGGATCACTAGCCCAGCCCTCAAAATGGCAAGTCTGCGTTTAAAACTAAGTAGTTCAAAACTGAAACAGTGAGTTCCTATTACTTATCTTCTGGTTTTTGAGGCTTTAGAGTTGATATTCAAAGACTTTCCTCCCACACTGTCACAGATTTAGGATTACTTACTGCTTCCAAGAAAAGTTGGGATTCCTACATGACTCAAAGAGGAAGAGCTTCCAGAGTCATAGCAAATTTCATACGATTTGACTAAACTCATAGACTTTAGCAACACGGTTTATTCATTAGCAAGGTAAATCATTTAATCTTTGTCTTCATGCATGAATTAGCAGGACATATTTCTAATTAATTTTGCAGGTTGATAAGCATGAAATACAACATTTCAGACTGAAACAGGGAAGTTAAGCAACTTGCTTAAAGTTTGAATAGTCCAGAAAGGCCTTAATCAACCATTTTCTGGCTTCTTGCTTTACGCTCACCTTGTATCCCTTTACTATACGTACTTTCACAAGTCTTTTCACACAGTTTCCCAGACTGATTTATACACATGCACTTAAGCAATCTAGTCTCACATGAAACAGAGCCACTTCCTCCCACTTTATATATCTGTGTAGGATACATACATAAACATATAACCCTACAGACAAAGCTCAGCACACACGGAACTTGCTGGCGTTAGAAAACCAGTTCCCTTAATAGTGCAAACACAACGATTTTCGGCTGGGTGGAGCTATGGCAGAGCTCCTGGGCAGAAGATTTCAATAGAGCTCACTCTGAAAAACAAGGGGGACGGTCACGCATTAAAACAAAACGGTTATAGACACAAACAAACAAAACTCTCAGAAAGCACCTCCTCCTGTGAAACAAACCCTATCACTGGGGTTCAATAAAGGGTCATCCCATGTTGTCATTTATTAGATACAGGACAGTCGTATAAAATGCAGAGTCCAGGAAATCTTTAAGCAATCTTTAGGTAACCACTACCTAGATATAAGTCTTCAAAAAACGCTCATCAACCTTCTAGAAGCTTTCTTTTTCTTTCCTTGAGTGTTGATGGCAGAAGCTGGATTTTAATGGCTGTTGAGATGAATGTGCATGAAAAAGCCTCCTGCTAGTTTAGTAGGTGAAAAATCTTGGCAGGATTTAAATAAGATGAGAGGAGGTGTAAAATCTAATTGGATAGCAACAGTTATACAGGAAATGGTAGAATCAACATCTTAGAAAAGAATGAATCTTAGAAATGAAACAGTAAAACTAACCCTTCTACAATACCAATTGTTGAGAAATTTCTCCCCTTCTCTATCATGGATATTTAAATGAAAATATGTTATGAGACTAGGTTTTATAAGAAACTATTTTTAGGCTTTGGATAATAACATTATTATTCGTTGTACTGGTTTTGTCATTAATATTCACCTGTAGCAATGGGCACTATCAAGTTGTGGTGTCCTGCAAACACCTCTGTGGAGGTGATAACCGCGTCCATCATCAGGCCCAGGGAGACTCAAAGGCTCTGTGCAAGTCGTGTCTCGCAGAGCAGAGGGATGTGCTCCAGGGCACGGCAGAGTCCTCTTCGTGCCACAGACACTTCAGAGAGGGGCTAGCAGAGCCAGA
This sequence comes from Tringa solitaria, assembly GCA_026413425.1. Lineage (NCBI taxonomy): Eukaryota > Metazoa > Chordata > Aves > Charadriiformes > Scolopacidae > Tringa > Tringa solitaria. The sequence continues at coordinate 3,268,390 of JAOXJM010000006.1, forward strand.
GGTCTGACCTGATGCAGAAGAGCTGCCATGGGGGTGGTTCCTCCAGACAATGGGAAACCCAGCGCCTGGCCATCAGAGCACGCAGGGACGCCCCAGGCCTGGCCTGTGCCCCACAACGGGCCATGGGGACTGTGCGATGCACACGAGAGTCAGTGTCACAACCAGAGTGACACTGGGCTAAAGTCACATTTATTCACCCACATGAGAAAAACTGTCACTTGATCAAGCATTCCAGATTCACTACTGCCCACTTCTTTCCGTATTTAGCATAGACATTTGCAAAAAAAAGATGTGCAGTATGTAAAAATGTATACAGCGTGTCATTATTGAAAAGGAAGAGGTGCTTCTGAATGAAGGAATCACTGCTGGATTTTGGCTGATTCAGTCATCTTTTTTTTTTTCTGGGCTGATTTTCACCAACTGTCACATTCCAACATCTTGTCAGTAAATGTTTTTTTGGCTACAACCAGGTTATTGCTCTTTCAAGTAGTTAACACACCTGACCTGGAAAACAAAGTCTGAATAAACCAGAGACTGAGTTGATGTGAGATCACAGCTCAGGCAGGAGCAACCACTGGCTGCGTAACGTCACCCTGCTGCAAACCTCAGTCCTGGCCAGATCTCTATAGGGGGACAAAGAACATACTTGTACTTAACAGAAAAGGGGATGACTTTTGCGTCCACATTAAGGATGAGACTGTTTCTGTCTGGGTGCTTTATTCAGCTTGGTGACTTCCAGATCATATAGAGAACAATGAAGGTTTTTTTCTTCCCCGTTCCACAGATGTAGATGTTCAACACAGGCAGGAAATAGCTTTGTCCTCCCTTTGTATCTTTTCCTGTAGTTTGGTCATTCATGGACTCACTCACACACGTAACCCGGTGCTTCCTGGGAACGAGTGTGCACAGAGAATGAACGAAGAGGAACAAACCCTGTGTGACAGCAGCCCTTTATTGTGGCTCTGCAGATTTGAGACATCCAACGTTTGCAGGAACAGTATCAGCAACCTGCTGTGCTGGGAGGAGAAAGATGTCAAGGACATCCCATAGAGAGAGGACAGAAACCAGGAAAACACCAATGTAGCTCCTCAGGGTCAGTACTACTTGCTGCTCTGCTGGCTGCACGGGGACCACTGGGCACTGCACGCTGCCCACAGACCATGAACCAGGAGCTGCTGCTCCTTCGGGGCGCTTGGTCACCCCTTCTGACCATGTCCACACCAGAGATCCTCGAGTTCTCCCTTGGCTCTGGCGGTGCATGTTTTGAAGTGGGGCACAAAGGGATTCCTTTACGCCACTACCTTTGGACCACCACAACCTCTGAGCCAAACACAAAACCTACCTTGTTGAGAAGAAAAGTAACCGCCAGGCAAGAGCTGTGTCTCATGACACTGACCCTGCAGTGCTGGAGGGGATGTAACCCAGCTCCACTACCAAAGCCATTGTGGTTGCATTACCCAGTGCAAATAACACACATATTTACTCAGGGAACTGGAACAGGACGTCATGCACACTTGGTGCTAAAGAAAAGACCGTTTGTGCCTGTTGTGCTGGACAGTTCGTACAAGACTGATTCTTAAAAAGTAGTTGTCTTTACTAGGTTCTCACAGTCTTTTACTCTGTACTGTATGAGACAGCTTGTAGGGTGAGCCACCGGATTTGGTCCCACCTGAGCATTTTCAAAGATGGAAACTCGAGTTATCACTCAGCTGAGGAAAGAGGAAGAACCACTGATATGTGGGTCTGAAGGTACTTAAAGCAGTACTCAAATCCCTGCTTTGCACTGGTTCTCTACAGTGCATACCCCCCTGGATCTTGCTGGAGCAGCACCATGCTAGCAGGGAAGCTCATGGAGAAAACAAGTGGCCCACTGTGTTACACAGGAAACAATCCATGCCCAAGAGGAGACAGTTCTTGTCAATTTTTATTTGCCACAGTCTAATTCTGCAACTCACCCATTTAAATTAAATACAGATCAGTCACAGGATTGATTTATGTCTCAGAAAGTAACGTTTGCCATTAACAGGACAGAGAGGACACATTACCAATACACCACGGTTATAATAAAACCAGCATTCTTTATTACCCCACACGTACGCTCCCCTGCCCTGACACTCCTGTTGATAAATCACCCCGTGTAGCCATTGAGGAAAATAGCATTTGTTTTCTACCTGCACAGCAACACAGGGAAGCGCTTTCCTAGTTGAGATGAGGGCACTTCCCCCCTTCAAGACACTTTCAGAACATTCCTCTCTGCACATGGGACAGGACAGGGTCTGTCCTACGGCTGAAACCAGGTTGAGAGTTTTGATGTACGTGAACTGAGACGGATGAGCTGAGTGCTGCCCACCCCCGCATCCTGGCTCTGTTACCTGTGACAGTGAGGCAAGCACTGTGAAGCTCCTGGCAGTGGTGAAGTGTCCTCACACTGTGAAGTCCATCAGAAGGCAGAAAAAAGTCCCTTTCTCAAATGCATTCAGATACTTGCAAAAGCACAGGAAGGGCTTCACTGCTCCTGCTTTCAGCTTCCTCAACCAAATACAGTGATAGGCTTCAGGTGGTGACAAATGCCTGTCACCAAGCTCCTTCTTGGCACTAGAACTGTCTCTTCCTCAGATAGACTCTGCAGGCAAAGCAGTGTTTCCCACATGCTCCACCATTCCATGGAAGAGGCATGAAGCCACGCCAGCTGGGCAGAGAGGGTGCAACAACAGCCAGAGGAAAGTTCATGGTGCCCAGCACCTTGAAAGACCACAGCAGATAAAGGCAAGAAAATCAAATCAAATCAAACCAAATCAAATCATTCTTGAAGTAGTTTTCTTCTCAGAAAAGCACTTGGTCATTTTGTGGATAAATACTTTTCTCACTTTTAAAGACAAACACGTGAGTGTTTTTCCAGTTCTATAAAGAGCATTCATGTTAATAACAAAACTACTAAATATCCTACACACAATACTATGCTAGAGGCCAGATACTCTGGCCAGAGTTCTACGATTCTGTAGCTTCTGCCTTGCACTCTTTATCATGAGGTGGGGAATCCCCATGGGTGCAGAATTTGACCCTTGTGTCCTCACAACACCCCTGTGAGGTAGATAGGTACCATGATATCTTCTTCAGGAGGGGCAACCGAGGCAAAAAGAGGAGAACTGTCATGAATGAGGCTGCACAACAAGTCTGGGAGCAGAATGCGGGCCGTGCCCACAGGTCTCTCTGCTATAATGTGCTGCCTCACCTCCCACCCAGCCTCATCCCCAGGGCTGTGTGGAAAGCACCCACATACCACTGACCAAATACGCCTAGTCCAACACCAATCTTTCTGTAAACTCCTTCTGCTTCAGAAATGACATAAACAGTTCCTACAAAATACTTTTCTCACAGGATCTGCAATCCAAAGTACACAGGACAACTCCCATTCCTGTCAGCCAGCACAAGCCCTAATATCTGGGCCACTGCATTTTTACAAATTCAAATAGAGCCTTTTTCACGCCTTGTCTCCACTCCAAAATTCCAGAGTTACTTAATAAGGCACATCAGGGGCTAACCCAGGGACTTTCACAATAGGTGTGAAGTCCTATGGCTGAGAGAGGGAAAGGCTCCTGTCCCTGCCAGTACCACGGCGCAAGGAACACGAAGTCAGCCTTAAATCATCATTGCCCAAGACATCAGCTGAATCCAGCATGGAATTATGTTATCTCAACCCTCAATAAGGGTGTCTATATGCAGTGAGATGTGGGAGTAAAAACAAGGCAATGGAAAATGTGTTGGATATTGACTTGGAAGGACTCCACCACATGGTTGAGGACCGCCTAAAATATACTGTACTGTACCGTACCCTACCCTACCATAATTGTACCGTACCATAATCGTACCGTACCATACCATACTGTACAGTATCACATCACACCATACCATACCCCTTCTTTCACTAGACAAGTGACAACAAGGATTCCCCTGTACGGCTGCTGACTTGTGGATGTAAGTATTAGTTAATGAATTTTCAGCCCCTGCCTGAGTGCAGTGTTCAATGCTAATGATGTACAAGTACATACCAGTGATATGACGGTTCAAACCATTTGATACAACAGCCTGCCCTCTCTTTATTGAAAGTTCAATAAATGCTAAATCTCAACATGGTTGGAGGTCCAGACAAAAGACCAGAATAAATTTGAGTTGTTTCATGCCTGAACTGATGTGTGACTGGCTCTGAAATGGTGATGAGACTGTATAAAGCTTCGGGCAACAAGAAGTAGTATTAAGGGTCCTTTCCTTCTTAAGGCCATGAGTTCTTCATTGCTCACTGGTCAGCCGTTGTGTTTGCCCAGGCTGGGAATGTGTCCAGCTCAAACATAGATCTTCCCCATGTGTTGATGGCCAGTGTGACACAGAGGACTCCAATGATGTTCATCACTATTCCAGTTTTAACCTGTGAGGACAGAAGTCCAAATCAACAACAATAACCAAACAACAGCACAGCAAACTGCAGCAAGGCCTATTTGTACATACACAAGACACACATGGTCAAATAAATCACAGAAACAGCCGTTGTACTCACTGCCCTGGGTTCTTGCTTAGGTAGAAATACCAGGGAACACGCTGTGCAAAACCTTTGAACGCTGCTGTATAACTAGGAGTTTATAGGATGTACAACAAATTGCTCTTATTAATGACAGAACAGCTTCTGCCCCCTTCAAGTGTCCAGCTAGAAACCCAATAACGTTTGGGTGTTGGGAACAGAACCTGGCACTGTGCGGCCTGTCAGGCAACCAGAGGATCAGAGCCCCGGGCAACTGATTGTCACCTTCTGATTTCAGCTCCAGTAGAAACAAGGCTTCAGCTACACTCCCCAAAGCCCCAGAAGACTGGAAAGCACTGACTGCATTTTTACCTCTTCAGTGATTAAAGATACTTATGACTTGTCAATTTTTAATTTCAATTAAAAGTGTAAGTCTGCCAGAGCCTGTGAGAAAGGTGCTGTTACTTCAGAGATGCAAATCTTTATTGAAGTATTAACACCTCCTAAGAGTTCTAGCCCATAAGAGCTTCCTGGGACTCTGGAAATACGCAGCTAAGAAAATTAAACCTTTGCTGTATTTCAGGATAAAGGCAACGGAGAGCTTCAGATAAGGACCAGGTAATTCTCATCTTACCATATCCAAAACACGGATGTGGCCATAGGAAAACACTATTGCGTTTGGTGGTGTTGCAACAGGTAGCATGAAGGCAAAGGAAGCACTGAGAGTACACGGCAGCATAACGTACAAAGGATGGATCTTGACAGATGTAGCCTGCAATGAAATGCAGAGAATATCACACTGGAGGTGTTCCAAAAGAAAAGCATAAAGAACAGTTCCCAGACCATTAATGCATACCGGCTCATTTTGTTTCCTGGTATATCACCAGGGTAATTTACAAGCATTTTATTCTGAAATCCACACATGCTTAAAGATAACTTTGCTCTTGCTTCCTATTCGACAATACTTTTAAAACAATGCTTGGTTCTTTCTTGTTGTTTGTTTTGCTGTATGGTATAATTTGGAGTTCTGGTCAAATTTATCCAATGATCTTTTCTTTGACCTCAAACCACACTTTTTCCAGGGTAACACAGAAATAAGATTATAATTACTAGGCATGTGGAGTAACACTCTTAGATGTTACATAAACTCTGTGGGACTCAGAATTTAAGTGCCAATTTAAGTCACTAATAGCTCAGCACCTTGACTGGGATAATTTTACTTTGATGAAATGGTCCAGAATAAAGTGGTTGTACTTTCTAAATTAAAAAACAAGTAACCTATTTTTCCTTTATGCTACAATTTCAATTCTGCTCAGAAAAGGCAGCAAAACTTACCAGGTTTTCCTCCCTAAGTTTTAAAACTGTTCTGGCTTCCTAAGGAAAATGACATGTTTCTAATAATCAGGCCCACAGCTTTCTCTATCCTAGCATAAAACCATGAAGATGAAGGAACAGTTCAAAGAGATAAATAGAAAGTGCTGGATTTTGTTTTGGTTTGGGTTTTTTGTGTGTGTGTTTTTCCAGTTCTGAGTTGATGGTTCACATACAAAATGACCAGAAGTTGATCTGTATTCAAAAAGTGACTCTCACTTCACTTTTTCCAGGGCCCAGGGACACACTGCATAGAAGGCTTGAGCTGGCTTCCCTTTCAGCAGGGGGGGCCATGGAACAGGCATCCTGAATTGGCATCTTCCCCCAGGAGCTGGGTTCTCAGGCTCCAGGCATAGGTGGGTGAGATGAAGTCTGCATTCCCACTTTCTATCTACACCTGATGCTATAAACATAGTAGCGAACATGAACTAAAATCACTGTCCATTATGGCACACTGTCAGATGGACTGTTTCACTGCTGGCTTTCAGATTAACATTGGAGCAACATTCAAGAAAAAAATATGATATTGCTTTGCCACTAGAGACTGTCAGTTTAACTTCAATCTCCTGGTTGAGAGGATAACAGGATGGAAGTGATCTTACCATTGATGAAAAGACAGGTAGGAAGAGGGTGGCTGTGGCGACATTACTGGTGCATTCGGTGAAGACAGCTATAATAAGTGAAAGTACTGTCGCAATGGCCCAGGGTGGGATAGATCCTAGTGGAGTCATTTGATGACCCAGCCAAGCCGAGAGCCCAGAGTTCTGGCAAGGAAAAAAGAAATGTTTTTCAGTGAGGCTTAGAACGGCTGGGTCATGAGCAGGAAACTTAAGTTATGTGTAATGTTCCTACTAAATAATGCTAAATCACTCCTGAATTATAGAAGCACCACCTGGGAAAGTACAACACTCTGTCACAAACACTAAAAGAAATTCCTTGCTAACTAGACATAATACTGAGCCCAACTTTCCTGATTTTTATGAAACCCAAATACTTGCTCACACCCTGGTTACAAAATTACATTTTTTTGCTAAACAGAAACAATTATTGCTGAGACTATTGCAAATACTTAATGTATCACTCAGAAGTTTCCTGCCGTGTTCTTCTAACGTTTATGAAGATACTGATGGTGTACGAATGCTCTAAGGACACAGGCAGTGATTGACTCAAACAGCTTACAAAACCTTTCAATTGATGGCTTCTAATGCTCTAGAGCTTTAATAATGTATGTATAATGTATGTAGATGAATTTAAGGCCCTAGAGCTTTAATTTGCCCCATGTTTTAAGTGAACCTGGCATCAAAACTTAAATCTGAATAACAATTTCCCCAAAGCATGGCACTGCTGATAGCTAAGACTTGCTTTGATTTAGATGCATCTTAGCAGTGATGAAGGAAACAATATGGTTCACCTCAAGAGTCTTTCCTGTTTTGGGAATTCAGCTGCCTTTTCTGTGAATTTATGAACACAGGATCAAACCATGGGCTTATGGACTGCAGCATATTGCCTGGCAACAGCCACTGACAAGAAGTGCAAGAAACCCCACTGTACACAATTTTGGAAGATATCTACCCACAATGTTTTTCTTCCTGACCACTTCAATAGTGGTTTGCGTTAAATCTGAAGACATATAGCTTTTAAAAAAACTTCAAATGGGTCTGAAAATCTTAGAAGTGTTATCTATACTTCTATTTTTCTAGCCAGGGCTGGGATTGGGATGATAACAGAAATAAGAAAGGCTGTTTTTCTGGTCTGTCCAGTGGTGATCCCAAACTATTCAGCAGCCTCCAAGAGGTAAGATAAATTGGAAAAATTTGGTCAGAGCACACAAATTCCTGAAAAAGAGGCACAAGCTTTCACCTCTCCTCCCAGTTTTTGCTAATTTGGATCTGCCTCCAGATATGAACATCTTGACTGGGTTTGCCTTTGAGTGTATGCCCATTAACACCAGACCAAATAACAAACCAGGGAAGTTTGCCTTTGAGTCAGAGAAAAACAGATGTCAGGACATACTGCGCTTGCATCGGCCAAAGCAAAACCTCCTCCCAGCAGCAGCACAATGCTCCAGGGCATCTTCCTCTGAACCACATTCCAGTCCAGCAACGGGCCTGATAAAAATGGTTTTTTTATATCTGAAGTGAGAAATGAAATGCAGAACATGTTTTAGGAGAGTGAAGAGATCTTGTCTCCTGTTCTATAAGACCTAACAGGCAGATGAATATTACTGGGAAATCTGCACAGGGTAAGGGAGATACACATGAGCAGGGACTGTGCCCCAGCTCTGCCCAAGAAGCAAGGGAGATGAGCTATCCCAAAGAAATGCATGCAAACCCAGCACATGTTTCTGCCATGTTAGCTGCAGCTGGCTAATTGCCTCCCAGTCTTACAATCCACTTTTAAATACCTTCTTCAGTCTGTTCAGGGTCAGACATGCTTGCCTTACAGCCTGTGAATTTGGGTTTATTAGCAGGAAGGATAAACAGTAGCAGGGCAACAAACACAGCAGGAGCAGAATCAGTGATAAACCTAAAAAAGAAAAGAGAATATAGCTCAGAAAATAGACATCTTTCTTGTAGAAGATGGCTGCCTTCCAGCATTGCGGTCACTGCTCTTTGTCATCCTGTTTGGGGCTTGTACATTAGCAAAATGGGTCATTAGTTCATGACTGAGGTCTCTTAGACCTGCCACAACTCAAACAGAGTAATAAAAGAAACTAGCTACAACACATTAATAACCAGTGTCACAGATGACAGTGGCTCTTGGGAGCAGGGTTCCTTCTCTGTGGTGAAGCCAAGATTCAACAGTGGTATCTCAAAGAAAGATTTGTAAAGAAATGGCCTGAATAATAGTCCCATCATGCATTGTGTTCTTAATGTGCCACAGACATTATGTGAAGAAGCCATTTGAAGCACCAGATCCATTTCCCAGTGAGTTGTAAGATATTGTTTAGAGGTGATACTACCAAATATTCAGATGACACCACAACTAATTGGAGATCATACAAACAAATTACTACTGTGTACATCAGTGTGACTGAGACCAGCATTACAGAATTTTCTCTTCCTGTAGGAGGCTCAGCTTGCTCCACATCCCAGTCTCCAACCTTCACTGCAGCACAAATTGTCAAACAATAGACCAACTGGTGATCTCAGGCACAAGCCATAGGATCAAGCCCAGCAAATGTCAGTTCAGACAAGGTTGGAGTGAACGACCCTGCACTCAAAATTAAGTGTAAGAACAAGGGAATTTGATTCACAACAATCAGATTTGTGAATCTGATTCACAAACCATCATTTTACAGTATGAAGAAAACCCTAAAAACATACTTTTCTCCTCTTGGGAACAGCCTGGTGGCCCAGCCTTTTACAAAGCCTGGGTGTCTGGTAAACCACAAGAGAACCAGCAAAACAAACATTAGGAGGACATTGAATTCAGCATAAGAGATAGGGCCTAATTTCTTCATTTCCGCCTTCAGCACGTCGCACGCAGCTTTTTCTTTAGCAGTTCTCTCTGTCCCACAGCCCCAGCTTTTCTTAAAGCTTTAAGGAAAAGGAAGAAGAAAATACTGTAAGTATTAACATACTAGAGGGATTTAACATGCTTTCCACTCTGAAGCTGTCACTCATGGGGACAGACACAGACTAGAGCAGAGGCCAGGAACACAGAAATGACAAGTGTGAAAGCATTTCATGGGCACATGCCAGTTCTCACAGAAGAATGGGTTCTATGAATGGAAGTCTCTGTCCGATTTGGAGCAATCTGGGATGAAACCCCCAGTTTTGAATCAAGGGTAGCAGAACAGATATGCTAGCTCTGCTAGGGCTGAAATTCTCAGATGTGAAATTGAAAAATAAAAGCACAATTCTGTCTGAACATTAAGAACATATAGAGCTTTTCCCTTAGTGCAACTCCTAAGAACACTAAAGGTTTCTAGGCCTCAAAAGTTGCTGTGAATTGAACTGTTCTCTGCTACAAAATTAATAATTTGTCAGTGCATTTGTTTTATCCAGATTTCTCAATAAGCTGATCTGCATTAGCTGAGGGGTTTACACAACATCATGTAATTAAATACTCACTTGAGTCCCATGAAGGAGCACTGTAGCCAAAACCAAGCTAGTACCAACATCAGAATCATGTTTGGGAATGCAAACCCAAACCAGGAAGCAAAATTCACAATATCATTATTGTTGGGGTATAACCTGAAAAGAAAAGTACGAAGGTCAAAACATTTTGTAATCTACTCGCCATTTAATATGCACTAGTGACAATTATACATCTAAATCAAGGACAACCATTGCAAGTAACCATAAGCAACATCCCTAGCCTAACTGAAGTCAATAGGAAGGTGGCCTGGATTTCACAGCAGAACTTAAATGATCCTTAGTTTTCCCTGTCTGTTACTTTAATGCATATAAGAGCTCATGTTGATATTTTAGGGCTCAGTAAGACAAGCTCTGCTGAAAGGTCTCCCACACATTTAGGTAACTTTCATTTGCAACATACCTGCTTATTTACCCCAAGACAGGACGTTCTTTCCTCCTCTGCATTCATTCTAATGAGAGAGCAAGAATTGTCCTTCCTGAAATTAATAGCTGCACTTCTGTGCAATAGAAGACAAAGTTGCTGGCTGACTTAAAAGAATGAGGCCAGTGTTTTAAGAACAGCATTTTTTATTCTGTATCCCCCAATAATGACTGGAGGACAAATATCAATAGCAAATTTTCAGCTGGGTGTTAAAACCAGCAGGTAGTGAGGCTGAAGTACTCCCAACAGAAGAAGGCAATGTTGAGGGATTGTTGTGGAGTCTGTAAAACTTCCACTGTTGCATTTAAATCAATTGCCAAACTCAGTTTAGCAAAGAGAGTATTTTGTGGATAACTCCTTTATAACAGTATCTGCACGGTTTCCACAGCCACAGCATGGAGGAATAACACCACAGGAGAGCCTAAGCTATTTTTAGCTCTCTTCAGTGTGCTCATGAGAAGAGTTAATCACACATTCTTCTGATGCTCTTCACTGCAGTTCCTCTGTTAATGTGCTGCATTTCAGTTGAAAAAGAGGTGGCTGAAGAACCGGTATCTCATGATCAACCAGCCGGCTGTCAATTACCAATGAGTAATTCCAAGGTTCTCAGGAGATCTCTAATACCAGCACAGAGCTGCTTAAAAAAGGCTGAAGCAGAAAAATGAGGCCCATCACTTCATACACGTTCCTCGCTCTCAGTTCAACTGTTTATTGCTTAAAGTTGGCAACTGAAAGTCTCATCTAAGACTAGTCACAGAAACAGCAGGATAGTCTAAGTAAAAGAAACTGCAAGAATGACTTACTGATTCATCTGGCCTTTCAACACAATGTTTGGTCCTGTTCCAGTGAGTGTTGCAGTTCCTCCAATGCTGGCGGCATAGCACACACACAGTGTCATGCCCTTACACACGCGTTTCCTCATTTTCCTTTCCTCAGAAGATCTGGGGTCGTCAGGGACTTGTCCATTGCTTATGACTAGACACAAAGAACATGATTTGCCTCAGGTAAAGTTAGGGAGGCAGAGAGTTTAGGGTCTGCAGGCTCAGTGCTTCTAGTTTGTGTACGCCATTTATCTTAATTCAAAGAAAACACAGATATATTCATGAGGAGCTGAAAAGAAAGGTCGACATTCTGGGTCTACATGATCCAAGGATGCTGTTGTCCATACTGGTGCCACAGTTTCTGAGCAGTAATTTCCTGTTTCACACAGAGGCTTACCACCAGCCAGATATTGTAGTCACTGGAACTGTTCCAATACCACAGCTGTGAATATGGGCAGAAAAAACTCGCTGCCCAAACCCAAATTCTTTCCTGGCATAACTATTAAGATCAATATGCTATGTCAGTTTACATCAAGTGTGAAATTTTGCTGCTGTGTCCATTGCTCTCTGAGGTTAACCGTGTGGGACACAGTATGCACTACCAACATTTGCACTCGTTCTTGCACAGAGTCCCACAGAGAATCATGGCAGATCAACTTGCTAATTCAGTGAAATCACATCTCTGTGAAAACTCCCAAGACAATCCTTCCTCCTCTGAAAGAGAAAGGCACCGTAGATCTGATCTTTAATGGTATTTAATAATATACCCCTCTGCAACAGCACAGCAGAGCAATGAAATCAGAGGGACTGAGTCTTTGCACATGGTTCAAGTCAAGTGAAACCCACTGCAGAACCACATCATTGACAGAAGGATCTTGTGGAGTCAAGCAACAAGGTAAGATCACACTTTAAAGCGTTCCAAAGAGTAGTTTGTCTACTGTGAGTCAAATGACACCAGCTCCTCTTTTCCATGTAGCTTTTAAAGTGTTCCTCTTTCTTCTCCCCACTTCCACATACAATCTGGTCAACAGAGAGATATTTATACCCCAGAACCAAAATAGGTTGGTTACTACATGGCTTAGAAGCTGAATCCTCACCGATAATCATGAGATTTAGAAAGTGGGATGCTGGGGGGGTGTAGATATTTCCGTAAGGATATGCTTTTCAGCAGACAGTTAAATGTAGGGAAGCTACAGGAGGATGACCCTAGTTTGAAGGAAAGAGCATAATAATCTGCATGTGGTTTAGCACTAAGCATAACAAAATGGCAGCCAACAAATTTGTAAGCCATTTTGCAAAGCCTAAATGTCATGCATTTATGGATTTTCAATCAGGTTACCGTCCTCTTTCCTTGTAAAAGGCACAGAGAACTCCTTCTAGCTCAGAAGTTCTGAGTGTAGCACGTTCAGTAGCATTAACTCACTGCTGAGCAGGCCCTTACCATGCACTGAAGGGAGATCTGACGCACTCTTGTCCTCCAGCTCAATCACTGTATTTGTTTGCCCGGTTCCTTGTTCCATCATGGTCACATCATGCTCTGTGTTGTCCATCTGATCCAGCACAGCCTGGACAATGGGAACCATCATAGCAGTGGTGGCTGTGTTACTTATCCACATGGATAGGAAGGCAGTGACTATCATAAATCCCAGCATGAGGCTGAAAAGAGAAGCAGGAGAGAGGAGAAAAAATGAGAGAACACAGACACTGCCAGTCGTTGCAGACACTGCAATTTAGGCAGTTGAGCCCAGGCAGGTATACGTATAGCGTCTAGTAACACAAAGTAGGGCCAGATTCTCTTCCAGGACAGCTCTGCCACCTTCACTGAGGGAATCCTGGAAAGCCATTTAGCTCCTTAGTCTGCACATGATTAAGCCTGTCATCGTTTTGTCCCCAATGGCAAGCATCTAGAATTTAGCCAAGAGCCGGTTTTGGCTAAAGGACAAATAAACTGCTCCTGCTGCTGGACTTCACTTCTAGAAACTCTGTACAATGCAGTTAAAGAGGTTTTTGAAGGGTCCCTTCTCTGCTCATTGAGACAGTTTGACACTATCCCCTAGGCCTCTGCTAAATTGACACAGGCAAGGAAGAAGAAATGTAATAGTCTTACAGTGCAGGTTTCACCCCAAGAATCAGCAGGACCCTCAGTGCAATCCTTTTGTGAAGATTCCACTGTTCAACAGAAATTGCAACAATCAGCCCTCCCATGAAGAGCATGTTTGTGTCATTTAGGTACTGCAAGCACACCTGAAAGACAGAGAAGGCAGGTCAGGGGCCCAAATGTTGCCTCTTGTGAGCTTCACTAGTACATGTTGGCTTCCATCCTCTCAAAGCCATTTACTGCACCAGGTCCCATCCCAGCATGGGGAGAAGGAGTAACTGCAGCCTCAGAGCCACCTCCAGCTTCTTGAACCCTGGATCCCCTGTGCAAGTGCTGAACTGTCCACTGCAGGGACTCTTTGTGCATCACAAACCTTTTTGAATTATCAGGAGTTAATAAAGTACAAAATTACAGCAGTTTCCTAAAACATTGTTAGGGGCTCAAAGTATTGTGTAGGTACTAGAAATGCTGAGCTCCAAAATGGGTTTCTCAGCACCTTTAGCAACCATACTTGCCCTTAGCAGCTCATTGGCCAGCAGTGAACCTGCATTACAGTCCCTAATACAGCTTCTCCCTTGGACTAAAACACGAACACAACAGCCAGGATGAGCTTTGGAGGGGACACCGCGAACTTGCCGGCATTGTGCACCGTGCACACTGTGCACAATGGTGCAACCCCATCAGAAGAAGCTAGTCCCGTGCATTTTGAGATCTCCCAGAGGACATGTCGCCACTGCTCTCTCATGGGATGGGTTATGAACACACAAGCACTAAGGGGTTGCTTCTGCAGCGGGATCCACACCCAGAAATGGACCTTCCCCTCTACCACCTCAAGCCCCACCTCAACCTGTAAGATTTTGGGCAAATGCATATTTAGTTCATCACGTTCCCATACAGGAACCCTGAACTCTGCTCAGTATGTTTAAAAACATTACCACAGAACTGGAGCGCTCTCCTAGCAGGCTTGTTTGCCAAATATTGATGGAGGACCAGAGCAGTGGATACCCCTGTATCAGATCTGCATTGAGCAAGAACTGCTCCTTACTGATTTAGAGCTCCGAACTCCAAGCAGAGGGAAAAACACCACAGGCATGAGGGAGGTCACAGCCAGTGGGATCACTTCAGTGCACCAGTATACAGCCATTATGATGATGATATACGCACATTTGGCCTCCTGCAACAAAATGGAAGACAAATTTAAGCATAAAAAACTATTCTTAGAGGTAAGAAACACTTTGGTAGCTCTTAGAAGGGGCCCAAACACTCCACTGTCTGTAGCTGAACAAGTTATGCTGAAATAGGTAGCAGAGACATGAGGATTTAAAATTGTACTTTTAAACCTTGTTCTGAAGTCCCTTGCATAAGAAAATCTTTTTGACCACAGTGTTTTTTCTAATGCACCCCCACAAAATGTAGGGTGTGAAAAAAGAAACCTTCCACAACTAGGTAAGTACAGTTTGCAGTATGCAATTACCTCTGGGCAGTTGGGAAGCAGAGCCAAGGTTTTTTTAATAGTGTTTGTAGATTTGGGAATTTCTATTTTGAGTTAATTATTTTTAAATGGATGGCTGAATTTCACAGTGTGGGTGATCAGCTTGTCTGAAATTCACAAATCTTTGGGGTGTGTCCAGTCACAGAGCCCAGAAACTGTATCACTGAATAGTTTAAAAGTTCGTAACTTCTTAAAGTAACTCTTTACCTTATTTTTGGTGATTAAGCATGCTAGAGGTATTTAATTACTTTCCCAAATCTCACTGTGCTTACCTACTAAGGGGATTCCCTTGATTAGAAATGTTGTAACTTGTCTTTTTATGCTGTTGATCAGGCATTTCCATAACCTAGCCTCCCTTGGTTTGTACTTTCAAAATTGTTAGTAGAAGGAAGCATCCATTAGCCAACATTAAACAGTGGTTTAAAGCTTAAGTCAGCGTTCTGTAGTTCAGACTTTGCTCAAATTTAGAGTCTGTGTTTATAGGATTTTATTCTAATACAACAAACAGGACTTTATTGCAAAAATAAATGGCGTCACAGTGACATTTAAAAATTACCGTAAGGTGATATTTATAAATAGGTGTGTGTTTTCCTTCATTTTGTTGAGAAGCTTAAGAACCAGAAAACAGCCTTTGTAAGTAATTTGATTTTTTTTTCTTCACTTTTCCAGATTAATTACAGCACGTTTTGAAAAAAATATGTCTTCAGAGACTAAAAGATATCACGTAGATCCTATTTAAGTCTCTTCCCTTAATAAATATGGGGTCATCTCAAAGATATAATTTATGCTGTACCACAGAAACTAAGTGCTAGAACTGACTGTGGTTAATGTGTTGCCAGTATGAAAGACAGATAAACAACCCCAAGTGAATAAAATTCACTGTACAGAAGAAACACTGGCTTTGTAGAGTGGAAAGTAAATAATTTATGTGAAGTTCAAAAATACAACCATGCTTATAAATTAACTCCAAGAACCACAGCCAATTCAAACCACCAAGGATCTGGAATTAAATATATACCTGCATTGACACCTATATCCACCTGTCATTTATGGGAACAGTCACAGAATGCTTCTTCAGTGTCTCTGGAGCAGTTAACAGGAAACACAGTGACCTGCCTTCTCACCGGGAGCTGGAGACGCAATCACTGACAGAAATGTTACTCTCCCATTGTGAAATACTGTAGTTTCCCAGATTAGACTGATGACACAATATTCTTACAAATACCGGAAAACTAAAGACATACTTATTTTTTTAGGGAAATTATCTTTCCTCATATTGATCAAAGTAGTGCCTAACAGTCAGGAATTCCTTTCTATAAAGCACCAGCATTCAACTGCAAGGTAGGGCTGATAACACCCAGACAGATAAACCAGAAGACCTGGCAATTCTGTTTATAAATATGTGTGGCATTTTCCTGTCCTTTAAAATACACTAAGCAATACAGGTCACCCAGAAGAAAGACTGTTTTTAGCACCAGAATAGCCTCTAAAGCTCTAGTAGGATAAATACTGTAAGCTGAGCTTTGACATTTTGCCCTAAAGGCTACAAGACATTAAAGACCAAACTCTTCACTGGGTTATTCCAATTTTATGCTGGTATAGTTCTGCTGAAAGCAAAGGAGTTGTCCCGTTGCCATCAGTGCAATAAGAGGGGTGTGTACTGGAGGATATTGCATTTGAAACCCTGTTGGGATCACTGCACGGCACACAGTGCACGGCTTCCCACCGTGCCACCGATGAAGGATGGCCACTCAGCAGCACCCCTTCAACTACCTCGGAGCCTCAGCAGCAGCATGAGGTGGAGAACCCAGGAATCCTGTCTTTCAGTCCACTGCCATCATCACTAGACAGTGCAAGACACAATCCTAAATGTGCAGGCCAGTTAAGCAGGTATTTATCTTGGGTCCAAGAAGAATTGCATCTAATCTGCGAGTCGGGTTGGGTCCATGGGAGCCCCATGTCCTGGCAGTGGCACAACCCTCAGGATGAACAGAAGCTCCTTCTGCAAATTCTGCTCCTCGCACCGGTGCCCGATGGTCACTCGGGAGCCAAACCCGCAATGCGCTGCGAGGCCTGGGCCCCTCTCCGGGGACGGGGGGTCTGGGTGCCCTCGCGCCAGCCCGCTGCGGGATGTGGAGGGATGGGGCACTGCTCGCTCAGGTGGAAAGGAGATGCTGTGGGGCGAGGGCGATCGGGTGGCCAGCAGGCAAGCAGGCTGGGTGCCCAGCAAGCCTGGAAGGGCCCCGCACGGCTGGCTGGGAGAGAGGCTCCCGGGCAGCAGGGCCCCGACCGGGGGCGGGGTGGCAGGGCCGGGCCGGGGGGGCTCGGGTCTCCGCAGGCACTTACCCGCGTCTGCACAGCGACCGGCAGAGGCAGCAGCAGCAGCGGCGTGAGGAAGAGGATGGCGAAGGACCGGTACCTCAGCAGGGGCCGCAGGCACGTCGAGGCCATCTCTGTGGGGACACACGGTCAGGGCGCGAGCGGGAGCAGCACCCGCCGACGCCGCCTTAAGTACGGGGCGGCGGGGCCGCGGCGGGAGGGACATGGCGGGGGGCGACTCGGCCCGCCCGCGCCCTGGCAGGACACCGGGCCCGCCCGCGCCCGGACGGGGGCTGGCCGCTGCCGCCCTGAGGGGACACGAGGTCCCCCCCGCCAGGACGGGGCCGGCCGCTGCCGCCCTGAGGGGACACGGGGTCCCTCCCGCCCGGGCCGCGGGGCAGCGGCGCAGACACGGTTTGAGGAGCGGCAGAGCCGCTGGTGCGGCGCCGTCTCCGCGTCCGTCCCGCGCCCCTGCCCGCTCCCGGCCGCGCCGTCCCGCCCTCTCCCGAGGGGCGGCAGCGGCCCCGGGGACGAGCCGCCCGCAGCCCCTCTCCGGCCCCGGGGGGTTTCCTCAGGCTGAGGTCCCGGATCGCTCCGTCGTGTGGGCGCCGCGACGTGGCATGGGGCCTTTCCCCGCTCTTTAGCCCACCTCTGTGCTCCTCATCTGCAGACCCTCCCTCAACACGGAGAGCTGCTCGGTGTCTGTGTATGGAGCTACACACCGGTTGTGCGAAGGTGTTCCATCTCCCTGCTCATGGTGCCCACAGAGAGCTGCCGGCCAGCACAGAGTTTCATAATAACACATATTGTAGGCAGGGACCTAGGTGCTGACACACGGCTTCTGTCGGGTGCGGGGCGTTCAGGGGGTGCTGGCAATGCCGGGTGGGGTGTGTGTATTTTCTCTCACTCGTCACGGAGGTGAGGACGGACTGAGCTCCTCTAGGGGAATGGAGAGGTAAAACCGCCGTGGGGGGCTCCCCAAAACAAAGGTCTGTGCAGGCATGCATGGCAGTGTTTCACTGCCCATTATTATGTGAGGGATTGTCTGCGATCTGGTTTAAAAATAACCCAGAAAGGTTAACGTGAGAGGTTATTTTTAATGTGGTTCGTTTCAGTGATCTGGTCTACAGTGTAGCTGCAGAATCAGAATCAGAAGTGAAGGCACTACTGAAAGGGTGGCAAGCACTATCGAGGTGGCAGAAAGGTACAACTGGAGGGACTGGAAGACAATTTTTTGATATTTTATATTCTGCTTTTGGGATGCCAACAGCCACCAGCAGCATAAATCATATCTTGGCAATTTGATCCTGCAGTCTCTTAGCACAGTCTAACCAAGCAGTTACAGAAGTAAAGAATTTCAGGTTCCACATCAAGTAACGAGGGAGCCCAGACTACAGCTTGCAGTATTTGTCCTCTGCTGACCAGAGGAACTTGAGTGACAGAAGTTCAAAACAAGACACTCCAATGTTGCTGTTCTGTTTGTAAAAGCAGTGAATGCCCACTAAGGAAAATAGTAGCCAACCGGATCTGGACAGATTCCAAATCTACAGACCTTTAGCGGCAGTCCCTCTGGGTAACTTACCAGCACAGAGGAAACTTCACACCAGCTCAAAGCCTAGCAGAAAGCAGGGAATCAGCCAAAACTCGCATTCCTGTGGCCAGTCTCCAATGAAAAAATGGTCCCTAGTCAACAAAGAAAAAGGATTACAAGCACTTAAATAGGAAAATGCAAAGAGTTAACTCTCAAGGAGTTGTACCAAGGTTCACTTTGATAGGCCAGTGCAAATATGATTTGCTCTCTTGTTTAAATGAGATGCAATGCCGAAAATAGAAATGAAGAGAAAGACCATTAATGTGTTGATACCTTCAGATGGACTAATCCTGTGAAAGGAGGATTGCTGTACCTGGGAATGAGATCAAGGACTCCATGGTCAATTCAATTAGCCAGCCCATGCCTCAGTGTCCTGTTTTATTGAATATGGAGAAGGGAATCAGTATTTCCTTATTATGCAGAAGTATTGCAAACTTGCTTTCAGTGCAAAGTACGTTCTATGATATGGAACAAAATAAAAAAAAAAGGATTCACAGGAAAGAACAACCATCTGAATAATAGGAAATTAGATTGAAAGATAGTGGAATACCCTTTTCTGCTGTTCATATAGCAACTGCCAGCAGAAAGGTGTACCATTGGGAGAAGAAGGGGAAGGATGTGAGAAATGCAGTGTTCCCTAGGGTTCTTGGCTGACTTGGGACGGGGATGAGAAGACGGTGCAGGCCTCCCAAGAGATTCTACAGCAAAAAGGAAGGAGCAAAGGAGGAAAACAGAGAGGTGTCAATTAGGACCAGCAAGTACCTGACCCTTGGAGATAAATACCCAATTCCCAGTTCTTCTGGTGGACTTGCCTGATCAATACCAGTTGAATGAGGATGGAGATCCAGGAACATTGAGTCCAGATTTGAAAGAAAGCATGTCTATATCTCCTTTATCTGAGCATGTTTTTATCTGAGACCTATATCTCAAAATCAGCAACTGTAATCTTTCCATGAATCAAGACCACCACTGATAAACTGAATTTAGAAAACTAAATTTAAAGCCTGATCATTCCCAGCACTTTGACTAAAGCAAAAGCTGGGAAAAATCTTAAGCGTGACCATAGAAATGAGCAACTTTCATTTCTTTCTTTCCTTTTTTTTTTTTTTTTTTTTTCCAAAGTAGGCCCCTTTCCTAGAGGTTTGCTTCAGGAGGAGAGCAGGTTGGTTTGTTGGAACGTGTGTGAAATACTTATTGACGAAAAATGTCTGTGCTGACTCTGCTGAGAAGAAATCGAGTAAGTGCCAACTACAGTTCCTGTGGAAGTCTGCTGGAATTCAGCTAAACCCAAACAAAGCAGCTGGCTGTTGCAGAGCAGCAAAGACAAAGTCCTGCACTGAGCTGAACCTCTAATCTTGAAAGGTACATTCTGACCTTGTTACTCCCTTGCTCAAGACATCCTGCCACTGCACACTTCATATTTAAGATACCTCCGTCACTATTTTAAAAACTACCGGAGGTTTACGTGTGTCAATTAATGCTCTACTGTAAGAGCCAGGAGGCCGAGAAGTTCACTGAATGCAGATGGTAGAACCACATATTCACATATCATCAAACAGCTAAAACATGGGCAGGAAGAACACCGCGTAAGGATGAAAGAGAAGATGCCTACAATCAGGTAAGGAGTGGAAAATCCGTGCCATGCATCGTCAGGATGCAGGAAGGGGAGAGCATGGACGACACGGGGGAAGAGAGCAGTTTACAGTGCAGGCTCTCTAAGAGATCCGCATGCACCAGCAGAGCAGCACAGAGGAGCGTGTTCAATTTGGTGAGTCTTCCAGCTGTTCCCCATCTTCCCCAGTCTACGCTTACAACTCAGAGAAATTTGGCAGTGGCTGGATATGAGAGTGCTGCAGGAATGGCAGCTCTTTCACAGAGTTTGCCCGTGAGTTTCCTCTTCACTGTGCCAAGGAGAAGGCGGACAAAGCTTTGGCTGCTTGCTTTGCAGAGCTACTCTGACAGTCAGGCAAAAGGAAGCTGTAGAGAGCCCATCGTGCTTGCAAAACCTCCAGCAGGAGGAGTTTTAGATGATTCAAAGACAGCATTCAAACAAAAACCTCCCACAGCCTGAAATTCAGCTCATGCTAATTGAGCACTAACTGCAGGCCTTCAAAAAAAATCCTTTCCTCCAGTCAGTTCTGCTCTGAACGTAGCGGAGATTAGAGCAGGATTTACAAATATGTATGAGATGTGTGGTTTCACGGTCTTTAACTACTGCTTGAAAGACAGTAAGTAAAAGTAGCTTTTGCTTGCAGATGCCATTTAGAAGCGAGAGACTGTAGCAGCCTCTGGGCTAAATTTTGATACTCTAACATTGAGTAATATGCTGCTTTTGTTCTTCTTGGAGCAAGTTTCAACTCAGTTTACAAAGGAACTCAAATCTTTGTCTTATGAAGAGAATTGGGCACGGGTAGTGACATGAAGTGGAACCAGGAGCTGGGTCACATCTCTTGTACCTGGATCCCCCGTTCCCTGGTCACTAGACATCATTGCTCCCATTTGCTGCTGTTCTACCCTAATAAACAGGTATTTTAAACCATATCAGGAACCAAAAGTCTGATGCAGTAACAGAACCAAGCCTACCTCATGGCTCATTGCCACTGACCTGCTCTGGCTTTCTTGCCGTTTCTCAGCTGGTGGCTCTGGAGCTAATCGGGGTTTACCTTGGCAAAGAAAGCAGAACATTTTTCTGCTGGGTTAGTGAGCTGAGTCAGTTCAGTGAAGCACTCAGTGAGCGCTTGAGCCAGCTCGAGAGCCTGGCCCGCTGCTGGCTAGGACAGTAACAGCTGGGACAGGAACAGATTCATAGATGAGCAGATTCATAGATGAGCTTGACAGCGTTGTCACACCACACACAGAGTCTCGCAGTCTTCCCTTTTGTACTTCAGATAGCAGATTCAACGATGTGAGCCACTGAAAGAGCTCCACTCGGAAGTGGGACACTGCTGAAGACTAGTTAACAAAGGCTGACCCGCATTGTTTGGGTTAGTAGAAAGGGACTTGAAATCAAGTCCTCTTGGAAGGTAGGAATTCCAAGGTCATCAGTGCAGATGGAAAAAATGGAAAATAAAGATTTTAGTATAATTTAGGTCATTCCCAAGAAGCTGCTTTTCTGGTAGATCTTATTCACTACAAGCCAATCATGCCAGTCACTCCTGTTATTGCTGGATAGGCGTAGTCTGAGGCAAGGAGGCTTTACAGGCAGCAGTTGATTCATTTAATTACAGATACACATATTTTATGCCTTTAATTCCAATGCTGTCCAAGCACACAAGTACAGTTTGCCTGTTTGAAAGCAGTTCATTTGACCTAGATAATTGCTATTCCCTCTCAAGACAGAAACTCTCCTCACATTCTTTTTAAAGTTCTTTCATGTTGCAGGCTCTGTGCAACACCCAGAAGTACAAAAGTTTTAACAAAATTGCATTAAACAAGGACTGTAAGACCTATCATACTTGACACTGAGAAACAAAAATGAAAACAACTGACCCTGAGACATTCTAGGACTTAGCAGAGAAATAAGTGTCTTCTACCCAGGCTTTTGAAAATCACATTTGAAAAACAGCCAGCTCAGAACTTACCTCTATGTGATGCTTGACTTAAAAAGATGCCTAGAAGAGGTCTTGCACAATAATGTTATGCACTGGAAAGTTTACACAGAATTTAAATGGAAAGAGTTATTACCAGCATTCAGAGAAAATCACTTTTTCATTACTTTCTGTTTTCCCTCCAATCAGTACTTTCCAGCCACTGCCGGTCCACTGTGTTGCTTTAGGAGTATCGTTCAGCTAAGTTCCCAGTGGAGCATCTGATATTTTTCCAAGAAAAGCTTTTGAGGCTCTGAACGAACAGTCCTTGCAGTACAATCCCTGTGCCCAACAACTTTCTACATAAAAGCCCTCATTATGAATTTTGAGTCAGTGGGGTTTTCTCGCTCAGTATGTGTTGCTGATCAGGCTTTCTTGACCTAGAATTGGTATTTCCCGTACAGTTTGTGTGAAGCCCTAAAGCACATTCAAATGCTGTGCAGGCTAATGACTACAAATGAAAACCCCAAAAGAAAATCACATTAAAAAAATTGATTCAGATTTGGCAACTCTGTAACCTCTCCCTTAGCTGCCATCTCATTAACATATTTGTTCAAAAGCCTTTTCTCTGCTTCATTACATAATTTGTGTTACAAAATCCAGATAAACACTCATTATTCCCAGGTCTCCCCGTACCAGCTGGCTGTGTTTGAGTGGACAGTGTTGTCCTGGGGGAGGCCTGGGGGGGCAACGTACCATGACACTGCTCCGGAGGTGGAGGGGCCACGGCGAGTCCCTGCCCTCCCTGGTGGCTGCCACCAGCCCCTGGAGACGGGTGACACCACAATGGCCGCGGTGACATCAGCCAGGCAAGGGCTGAGGCTGGTGGGCACCAGCCGAGCCCGCTGCCTGCGGGCAGCCCTTGGGGTTTGGACTGCGGCTCTGAGGGGTTTTTCATGGTCCTTCCCCTCCCTTCTGCCACACCGTGACTGGGACCACAGTGCTTCGGCTGCCAGTAGAATACCACCAACGGTGAGTTCAGGGACAGGGCTGCCATGATCCCTGCAGGTTCCACCACCCACGTTGAGCTGGGCAGGATGGGGCAACAGGCCCAAGGGCTCCTCACAGCCATCCCTGCTCCAGGTGTGAGGGGAGTTGGTGGCCGGAGGGCTCCCTGTGGCAGCAGCCCCCCTGGGGAGGCAGTGACGAAACAGTGTCCTGCTGCCTCTGGCGCCCCTGAGGTGCGGGCGGGTGGCCTCCCTCCGCAGGGAGCCCAGGGAGCCCCTCAGCTGGCGGCTGCTGTGAGGGCAAAGGGCAGACATGATGGGGCGTTGGAAGGCGGAGGCCGCCATTTGCGCTGGTTTTGTCCAGTTACATTTCTTCATAGTAGCCGGTATGGGGCCATGTTTCGGATTTGTGCTGGAAACAGTGTTGGTAGCACAGGGGTGTTGTCGTTATTGCTGGGTGGCCCTCGCACAGCGTCAAGGCCTTTCTGCTCTTCTTGGCCCTGTCAGTGCTGGGCTGGGGGTGGGCAGGGGGCTGGGAGGGGTCCCCAACTGACCCAAGGGGCACCCCATACCATGGGGCACCATGCTCCGTATGTACAGCCGGGGGAGGAAGGAGAAAGGGGCAGTCATTCAGAGTGATGGCATTTGTCTTCCCAAGTCACCATTAAGTGTGACGGAGCCTGGCTTCCCTGGGGATGGCTGAATACCAGCCTGCCATGGGGAGCAGGGAATGAATTCCTCATTCTGCTTTACTTTCACTTTCCTGATTAAACTCTCTTTACAGCTTTCTCACTTTTAACCCTTCTGATTCTCTCCCCATGCTAGCTGTGGGGAGTGGGTGAGTGGCTGCGAGGGGCTCGGTGTCTGCCAGCCCTCCTGCAGAGAACATCTCTGCCCACCGCTGCTTCAGGCAGCACTGGCAGCAGCTCTACCTGCTGCATACACCACCAACTGTAAGCTAAACTTATTTGGGAAAGAAGGAGACTGCCACCCCGCAGTTCCTCTAAGGACTAGCAAACTAATCTGTACATGGAACTCACACTAAAAACTAATACTTGCCTGGCAACGGTGCTGTTTCTCCTTTAAAGAATTTTTGGCTAAGCAGCTGTTTGGGGTGGAGTTATTGCAACAGAGGCTTTCAGTTTCGGTTTTTTTTCCCTTCTCTGCTCTTAGAAGAAAAGATATCCAGCAGAATAAAAAGAAAAATCATGGCAGAAGAGAGCAAGTTCTGCAAAAATTGGTAAGCAATTTTTCTCTCTCTCTTCACCCCTACAAAGTGTGAGGATTTCAAGAGTTTTGTAGAATTTTCCATAATGTTATCTACGTCTCCTGTAACAGGGGGAGAAGAGGAAGAACCGTATGGTAGGATGAGCTTACGCTAGCCATTGAGTAGTAAACAAAATTATTGTGTATGCATTTTCACATTCCAAGTTGCTGCTTTCTTGTTACTTTGCTGTGGAGAGGTTTCTTCCATAGCCCTCTCCCATGCTGCATGTTCTCTTTTTATATAATATCGCTGTGGGTAATTTTGCATTATCTGGCAGAGGAGTCAGTGCATGGACCATGCCAAACTCAGCAGCGGCCTCAGTTTTCCCTCGTGGCTGATGTTGCTAAGTTTGCACATAAGTGATAAAATATCCATTTTTTCAGGGCAGTTGGCATCTTCCATAAGATAGAAGGCTGAAAGGGGCCATAAGGATAGCATAGCTTGGTGTGTCTCAACTAGTAGTGAGGCCATTGGGCAAATTATATGAACAAAGACTATGAAGCACTGCAATTGAAAAAAAAAAAAGTCAAATTTAGAAACATTAAACATGAACTTAGCCTCAATTATATTTGGTCACAAAGAAAAACCAATGCATAGCCTTGCACAAAGAGAGCCTGTGTATTCTAAAAGGTTGTAGGGGTGTTGCAGAAGTTGCTGCACCCTGCCTCCTTGGCAAACCTACTTTGCCTAAAACTTCCAAGAGATGCTGCTAATGAATCCTTAAAAAGTTTGGTGACAGAGACGACATATTCCCACAGGAAATCCATTCCATTGCTTATCCATCATGATCATGGGAAGGTTCTCCTCATGTCTAAGGCAGATTTCCTTGAGGCAACTTACCTTCTCTAAGAAAATTAGAAGAGTTCGCTGCCCCAGGACTTTTTTGCTGTGTCTGCTCTGTCTTGGTACTGGGCTGTTGGTAATTTATGTGACCTCATCCTGGCCATTCCCTCCACATTGAGCAACCAGCCCCTGTGGTGCTGTGTGTTGTATTTGTGACTAAACCAGGGTTGACAATACACGAATGTTTTAGCTTTTGCTGAACAGTGCTTGCAGAATGTCAAGGTTTTCTCTTTTTCCCCACTCTGTCTCCCCTCCCAAGTGAGCAGCCTGAGGTCGAGCAAGAGTTTGGGAGAGGACAGAGCTGGGACAGCCAACCCAAACTGACCATAGAGATATTCCATATTGTATAATCTCATGCTCAGGAATAAAAACTGCATTAGGGGAAGAACAACGGGATCGGGTTTTGGGTTTTTTTTGCTTCCAAGGTGGTGGTTGTTCAAAGGCTGGTTGGGTATAGGCATGCTTGTGAGAGGTGGTGATGTTTGCTTGACTTGTTTTTTCCCTCCTCCCCTCTTTCCTTCAAGTATTAAACTGTCTTTAATTCAACCTACAAATTTTCTCACTTCACTGTGTGTGTGGTGGTGGTGAGTGAGCAGCTGTGTGGGTGCTTGGCTACTGGCCAGGGTCACCCCACCACACCAGTTAATTTACTCTTCTCTCTTTCCTATTTATGTGCTCTGTAGTAAACGAGATGTGTCTGCTGCCAATTTCTCGCTCCATGAGACCCACTGCTTGCGGTTTCTCACTCTTTGTCCGGAATGTGATGAACCAGTTGCCCAAAAGGATATGAAAGACCATCAAACAGAAGCACACAAGCAGGTGAAGAATGCTACAAGTTCTTTAGGGTTTTCTAGCAAAAAGCAAAAAGTGCTGCCAGCGTTGAAGTAGTATGTTGTCTTGATGTCAGCTGGGAAAGAGTTAATTTTCTTTCTAGTAATTGCTGTGGAAGGAATGACACTAATACCTATTGTTTTTACTTGTTGCTCAGTGATATTTACACTGTTCAAGGACTTTTTTCAGCTTCCCATAGAGGAATAGACAGAACAACTGTAGTATCTCAGTTTCCCCAGAAATACACATTACAGATCAAGTATGGGTACATGCGCCTAGTGCTTGTGAATTAGCCAGAGCATGCAAGTTAAATGATTTGATTAGAGGAAGACAGACAGTACTTGGTGTGACATAAACGTTGCTTGTACAAAGTTATGGCATCAATGCACCTTTTTAACAAAACTGAACTGGCAGAGTAAGTTTATCTCATATAGTGAGGTAATAGCATTTTTAGTATGGCATTAAGAACGCTGTAGCTAGAGGTACTATGCTGAAGCATGAATGCACAGGCATGACTTTTTAATTCTGTTTTACTAGTTTTATTGTTTTAGCAGCTCCATTGATTTCAGTTACTTAACAGAACACATGAGTAGTTCTTGAGGCAAACCTAGAGAAAGCTAGAATACCTCTTATGTTTTCAGAGGGGCTATTATGACTTAGACTACCTGAATATCAGAGCTATGCTTCTAAGTTAAACCTCAGTCAAAAATTTGAATACACACCCTTTATTTCACATCACACGGGCACCTTCGAGAACTGGATCCCTGCACAGAATGACAGTTTCTTGCAGAATCATCAGATACCTGTTTTCCTCAAAACTTCATCAACACAGCTCAGGCCTGGCAGCAACCTGAAGTTGTATTGACATATGAAGCACTAACCACCCTCCTGTGCTCCCAGTGAACTCCTGTGTGTTTTGCTTGCAGGTCAGTTGTAATCTTTGTCACCAGAGCATGCAGCAATACCAGTTGGAGCATCATGAGGTACGTATGGAGTGCAGTACTTTTTACCTTCTCTGCTGATCCCTTTGACCAGCCACCAAGAGTCGCACTAATGGGTTCCACTGCAAAAACATGTAAATCCCTGACTCCTGTCCTGGACCATGAAGAAACTTAAACCTCTCAACAGTTGCAGTGTGTTGGCATACCTTTTCCACTTGTAGGTAAGTATATCCCATGGTGGTTGCTCATCCAGTTGTGATGGGACAGTCTGTACCAGGAGATAATCTATTACTTTCTCATCTTTGGCACCTCAAGTTGATGTTCTTTGAGGGCTTCTCAAAGACATTTCTGTCCTGCCCCCACACTCATATTACCTGTTTTTCCAATGAAGTGGTTATACAAAGCGAGAGTCATCTCTCACATGGGAGCCTTGCATGGGAACTACATGAGTGCAAGGCCAAGAACAGCTAAGGAGGAGACAAGCAAAAGAATTAGTAGAGGCTGGGAAGTGAGAGAAGCCTGTCACTGCTAGCTGTAGTTTAACCATTGCAAGGAACCAAAGCAGTGAAGATGCTGCAGGCTTCCCCTGGTGGTGGTAGCTGAATTTTTTGGAATTTCCTAGGTGGGCTTGTGCTCTGTTGCTGACCTGTACTGACACAGAACATCTTCATTGCTATTGTTTCCCATTTTGCCTTATATTGCCTAAATCATCCTAAATTAAAGAAAGCCTAGTTGATAGGTGAACTCCCTAACACAGCTAAGCCTGCATTTGGTTGTGTAGATACCCTTAAGGAGGGCATTCTTCAACATTCACTCATTGCTCTCACCCAATGCCCTCTTTTACTATTGACAGAAAATTTGCAATAATTTCCTCTATTCATGTGCAGACCAAGGAATGCCATGAACGAGCAATGAAATGCAAAATCTGTGAGCTTGAAATGCCCTTCAAGAAGCTGCAGGAACACCTGAACACCTGTGCCAGCCGAACAGAGCGGTGTTGGGAGTGTAAAAAATACATCATGTACAAAGACCTGAACAAACACAAAGAGATTTGTCAGAACAGCAGTCTGTCCTGTTCTAAGGATGTGAACTTTCAATCCAGTGAAGCATCCACTAATGCAACATTTATTTGCCCCACTGGTAAGCAAAATTCCTCGTTGTCATGGACTGGGTCAACTCTGTTAAATCTCACTAAAATTCTCCTGCCTTCTCTACAGTTCTCAGTAATCCAGGTTGGAGGGATTGTTGTTTAACCAACCACAGTGAAAGGGCCAGGCCTTGCTATCTGTTATACTGGTTATTGTAAAGCCAGAGTAGTTCCACTGACTGGTAGCTCATAGGCCATATTCTTTTATGCTTCCCTTGTGTCCTGGAAGTGAAATAAGTGGAGCTTCTTCCTCTTTCTATTTGTTGCACAAGAGAAAATATGTTTTAAAATTTCTTCCTACTTCATATATAAAGGCGATGCATGCTTTGATTTCTTGAAGTTGAGAGCGGCTTTATTAGGCCTAAGGTATTGGACAGAGTATGTCAAGACAAAAAATTCATGAATTCTGTCAATGATTCCAGAAAAGAACAGGCATCAGTAGGTTGGCAGTGTTTGGCAAAATAAGCTATAGAGAAAAAAACCCTGGCAATAGAATTAGCTAGGCCAGGGTAGGAATGAAGCATCTTGAGCCATGGGGCTGGAGTGGAACTTTAAATATCCTGAAGTCTGCAAGAAGGAATGGTGGATTGGTGGTGCCAAAGGCAAAATGTAGTCACAGCTCTAATTCCTCTTTGGCCAGTGGAATCAGCTTCTGTGCTTCTCTAGAACCGGTGACCATAAGTGGATCTGTGCAGCCTGTCTAGATGACTAGTGTCAGTACTGTGTTTCTCTCCATTTTTTTTTTTCTTTCTGAAGGTACTGGTGGCAATTTTTGTCAGAAGTGCAATAAGTCGTTCCCAGATGACCAGTACTCCCAACATCTGGTAAGCACATTTGAAACTGAACAAGAAAACTGACTGCTTAATTTCTAGCCAGGTTATTCCTCTGAAAAGCTATATATTAGATAAGAAAGGGCAGTGTGTCTTGGCTCTTCAAACTACAGCTTCACAATACAATGTATTGAGCTGAAGCATCACAGTGAGGTGGTGTCCACTGTCCCTCCCCATGACTCACCTCGGTCACAAATCCCAACATAACACCATCAGGTGTAATGCCAGTCTTCACCTCGTCACACATGCTCTCTTTGAACAGAATAAATGCAGTGCAGCCCATAAGCTGATGGAAGTTCTTGCTGGCCAGTCAACTTCAGAACTCAGCAGTGATCCACCAGAGTCTTCTTCCTCCCTGGCTCCCTCTTTCCGCTCCGAGAATGCAACAGCATGGAGAGATGTCCGTCCCAAAGGAAAAGAAAGGGACCAGCCACTGACTTCCAAAACCTTGCTTAAACCCGCAAAGAAGAAGAGTGGCTTTCCCTCTCCCACAAAAGGCAGACTTTGCACATCACCTCAAGATTTTAAAGAGACACAGTCTTTTGACATGCTGGTAACCTGTGCCCATTGCAACATTCTTCTGCCGCTTCCAACCCTTCGGAAACATGAGGTGAGAAGTGACACATTGAATTCTGCCTCCTACATGCAAAGGGCCCTACCCACAGAGTCACTACTTTTCTCCATGCTGCTTGCTCTCCAGTGCCTGCTTCTGGATTCCAAAGCTTCTTGAAATGCTGGCCATAGGTACATGCTGTCTATAAGAGATTTGTTAATTTCCACTGAGTATTTGTGCTCACATCTACACAACACGATCCATTCCCTACAGTCTGCTTGAGTTTTAGGAAAATAATAACCATGACTCAAGCCATTAATTTTAAGCTCCAATCCTGGAAAGTCTTCAGCAGCTGCCCTTATTTGCTGAAGGCTGATACTGTTCCTGCTGAGCAACCAGTATGATTATCTCTCAGCTGCATCAGAGAGGGAGCTCTAGATAACTTTCCATCCCAACAAAGGGACCCAGTTGCCTCCCTACTGAATATGATTGCATATTGAATATAATGTTAAATTCTCTTCTGACATGACTGTTACTTATTTTTCTAGATCAAATGTCTACGTTTGACATCTTTGAAAAATGCTAGGATGAAACGAAAATCAAGCTGTGGAGAAAAAGGTACTGCAGAATTCCAGAAATTTAGAATAGAATTCATCATTCAGGATTATTCTACACTGGCTTAATAGGAACAGTGGGATATTTTGCAGAATAAGTGTGTCTTGGAAATCTAATACTATCACAAAGCTCTTAAGATTCCAACACACAGTGGTTTCCCATGAGGTTGCATGAAGCAAGCATTGCTTCAGAGCCATCTCTCGGCTCAGAGTAATGTGTACTCTGCCTCTCAAGCTATGCTCCTCTAAACAGTGCAGAACCTTCCCTACTGCAAGCAGAAATCAGCACAAAGGATTGCATGGAACAGATGTTCAGTCCCGGGTCTGTCTGCTCCAAAACTGAATGGAGACTTACAGAATTGTTTCAGAAGAAGTAATTTTTTTTCTCCATAGTAGAAATTGCATATTTGTTAGAAGCATTGATACAATGATGCCAGACAATACCTCCAGTTGAGCTTTCTCCAGTAAGTCTTGTTCCTCGCCCTGTCCCAACAGGCTGTGAATCTTAACACTTCTCTCTTTGCTAACACCCCCCTCTGCTTCTCAGTTCCTAAGCAGTATTGTTTCCTCGCAGTCCAACTGAGTGAAACTGAAAGCAGTTGTTCTCAATCTGTCCTTTCTCTACTTGGTTCAGTTAATGAGGTATTCTCCCTGTAAAACTTTCCTCTCCTGGTAAATTAAAGAGAGAAAGCACCAAAGTGAGAAATAGGAGGTTTGTTTAGTTTTGTATTACAGAACTCTAGTCTTGAAATAAAAGTAAGTACGTGGTAATTACATGGATTATTTGTTTTGCACCGTGGTTTTTTTATATTGTTCAACTGAATGATGATATAGGAAGGCTGTAAAACGGAAACTTTAAAATCACTCATAACTGGGCTTTGTTTGTTTTACAGAAGACTCCTTCTAAAGCGCTCATGATTAAATCTGGAAATAGAGGCACGTCTTCAGATGGAAGCTTCAGCTCGGCTCTTGCAAACGGCACTGAAAGTGCAATAACTTTATTGACAAATAAAAGCGACTTGCTCCTCTGGATCGAGAACAAAAAAACCACTAAATCCTGCTCTCCTTCATTTCAGCGACCTACTGAACCTAGGGCTGGCACAAACAGCTTAGTCTCGGGAGATTGCAGACACATCAAAAAATAACTGGGGGTGTTCTTCTGATACACGAATGGAAATGGATAGAGCCCTGTGGTGGGAAAGTTAGACATGGGGAGTGAGTGGATGCTTTATGCTAATGTTTGTGAATATTTGTGAAGCAGCCTTTGTGCTTGGCATCTTACATCAATAAATGCTAAAACAGAACAGTTTTACTACAAGGTGCCATTTTCCTCTCATCCACCTTTAGCAGTGTTCAGCCTTACAAGCTGCTGTGGAACTAATATACATATGCTGACCCATAATTTAAGTAACATCTTGCTTCTCAGATCCAAACATGGATATATCTGCATCATTTATGCACGTGCACACATGGGATGCAAAGTCAGGCTGAGTTCATAGACTCTGGCAGTGATTCAGCAAGAGCCCGGGCTGGTCTATGTGTGTCGTAGGCATATCCATGTGGGCAGCACTGAGCTGAAGCGCACCAAGGGATGTTCCAAGAGCAGATACTGCCAGCCTTGTGCCCACTGGGCCAGTGCCAGCATCGTGAGTGGGACAGCGGCTGGTCGTGTGGCCAGACAAGTGTCGGCTCCCTTAACCTCCAGCAAAGAGACTTTAACAACCAGCAGCTATTCCTGCATTCACACCCCGCTAATCTCAATCTGAGACTCTGCTGCTCACAGGCCGAGAGCCCGTAACTCCACTCCCTGGCTTGTTTTTCTGATCAGTGTCTGGTGAACTGCATTTAAAGCTTGTGGGGGTTTGTCCCCCACATTTGTTCCCAAACTCTGTCCAGATTTAAGAAGGGATTTTCAAGCACGCATTAAGACAGTACTCTCACTGAGGATCATTTAAAGTTTTTTAAAAATTGTTCTGCACTGGTAAGGTCTAACATTGAACATGGTGCTATGACACGGAATTTTCTCTATTTGGGGGCAGAGGAAAGGGCTGTAAAAGCATGTCTGTTAAAGCCATATCACTATGCATAAATGTAGCCTCTTTTATTCTGCACTCATTAGACTTTCACATAGCTTAGTATTCTTATTATTCTTTGATACATATCACAGCAATGGACTTGATGGATCCCCACAAGCTCTCTCACTGCTGGTTTTGAGGTCTGTTCAGGTTCCAGCAAAGCTGGACTTATCAGGCCCCCAGGAACTTTTCCTTGTTCTTCAAAGCCTGTTTGAAGAGGACTGGTAAACATAACATGGTCTGAAGAGAATCCACAGTAAATGAGTGAAACAAGTTTGGAGACAAACTGGGGAGGCAGCTCGTGTGCTACATTCTAAGTCTTTACACAGAGAAAGGCATGAGAGCATTTTCGTCCTTTCTGAAAAGGAACTTTGGAAGCTTTGCTGCCCAAATGCCAGGGAAGGTGCTTTGCACCTAGAAAGAGCCCAGTTTGCCAGAGAGGAGAACAAACGTGTGGAGCAGGCAGGTGAGGGATGCTGGCACCGGCCCCGTCCTCACAGGCCATGGGCCATCAAGGGTCACCCCGACAGCTGTGGGGTCACACGTGCTGCCTGAAGGCAACCGAAGTGGCTGTGCCTGAGGAGTGTCACAGAACTCACATTACAGCATGAAGCCAGCTTTGCCCTTAGCACCTTTTCTTTTCTTTTGGGGCGGTGGGGGGAGAAGGCCTATCGTACTAGAGTGGTATTTCCTCTGCTCTGAAGAGACCAGCAGTGCTGCCCTCGGGGATGCCGGCTGCCACGTCACCCTGTGGCTGCTGCTGGTCCTGGAGGAGCCGAAGGGAGTGAGGAGCCGGGGGGGTTCCTCTGTCACTCTGGGGCTGTGCAGACTTTGGCACGGTTACCATTTGGTAATTAATAATTTCAAGCTCCCAGCAAGGTTATGGGCAACAGCACCTGGTCAAAGAGGCCAGCAGCCGATGCCCAAGGCCCAGAGCCCTCCGGAGCCTCCCTGCGGTGCTCTGTGTGCAGGGACCAGGGCTGCCTGCCAGGAGCTTCTCTCTGACAGAGCAGAGCCTCTGCTGAGCCCTGGAAAGTACCAGCCAAATAAAAATGCCTTTCTGAAGGATCTAGAAAATACCTGAAAACAATCTGACTCCTTCCATCTCCCAGGGTGAGGAAACGGCTGTTACAGCCACACGGGGTGTCACCCTGGTCCTGGTGGTGCTGTGCTCACCCTGTCCAGCAAGGTGACACCTCTTCCCAAGCTGTGAACTCCTTGGGGACAAAACAAGGCAATTCATTTTTGCAGAATGACCTCTTTAAATTGCTGACCTCCAGAGGGAGAGTGAAAGACCTGTGCATTTGCAGAGACAAAGGACCATGTGGAAGCAACGGTGGTCCTCACTTACCACAGTCCGAGGGGCCGTAAGGGACATGGAGTGGGCAGCACTAAGGTAAGGGTGAGAAGCAGCCTTCCTTTTTCTTTGCTTCCCTTGGTTTCCAAGTTCCCCAGATCCGTAGCCGTTTGGTGTGACAACAGAAACAGCTTTGGTCACTAGATGGCAATAAAGAATCAACGTGCTCCTCCCTGTTCGATTGGGACAGTTTGTAAGAGCTTGGCCTAGATTTGCCCTGGGAGAAAGAACTGGAAGATGCTGGAGAGACCATGAAAATAAGTTTGCAATCATTCTGCCTGGTAATGAGGATTTGGTTTGTTATTGTCTGTTTCTTAAAAAATAATAGATAGGTTTTATTTACCAAGCAGAAAATGATTTAAAATGATTAGAAGTATAATTCTGAGTAAGAAAAGGACGCTCAATCTCACCAGGACAGGTACTCGGAGGTTATGGTGTCATCCTCCTGAAACACTACTGATGTTTCAAACACACTGGGATCTCAGTGTTTTACCCTGGAGCTTAAGGCGCATCTTTATTCTTCAGCAGTGGCAGGAAGCAATCAATTTCTGTATGACTCTCCCTGGTAAAACCTTACCTACGTGCTTCTCCATGCACTTTTTTAAAACAATCTTTTGTCATAGTGAAAACTAATGTGAATCTTTGAGGTACCAGAGTGCAGCGCACCCTGTGTTTGCCTGTTTCTCAGGGGCTGTGTGCTGGTGGCGTCCCCACTGCCCGCGTGTCCCTTGGTCTTGAAGGTTAATCACCTTTGAAGGCGGGAGTTTTGCATGTGCAAAAAATCACAAAGCCAGCTGGCATATCCTGCTCCCATGTACCATTGTGATCTGAAAGCAAGCGTTACAGGAAGCAGAAGGAACTAAATGAAGAAATTAAACTGACAATATACCCTGCAGTGAGCTGATGGGGAGAAGCTGAATGACCTATTTTTGCATTTGCCCACTGCTGCTTCTTAGTGGTTCTGTTGCAAAGGACAACGCAGGATCTCAGTACTTATTGCTGTCTTCTATGGGATGTAGATTTTCAATAATTCAGGTGGTAGGAGTCAGCTGTTAAGAGCAAACACAAGGCCCTCATACCACTTCTGCTTGTTTAAGGAAAAAATAAGCAGCATTTTTTTTTCACAAACCATACCCACCTATGTAACTTGCATCATACCTCATGACTGACAGTTCTTCATTTGCTGTTGAAGGGCTTTCTGTGTTACTTGAATTGAGTTACAAAAATTTGGCAGATGCTTAAGCCTAACTACTTTTTTGATTATTTCGGAAAAAAAGACCAACACAAAAAAGAAGCAAGCTATTAGACAGATGACCAGGACTGGTCATCTCCTATGGTATATGAATGTTTTTCCCAGCGATTCAGAAAGTAATGTAATAAGAATGGAAGTAAACAGTGGGGGAGATTGAGTGTTAAAAGTAAATGAATTGGGTGGCTGCCAGTAATTTCGGAGCTGTGTGTTTCTTTGGTTTCAGAAGGCAGGTCTCCCGCAGCCGGGATGCTGCCTGTGCGAGAGGCAGGCAGACTTAGATCAACTCGTATTAACAGCTGTCAAGAACAATCCTGTTCCCTGGAAGGCAGAAGAAGATGTTAAAAGGGTAGCAGCCTTACATATAGCTGTGCACCCTTATGTGTCACACCATTGCGTTCTTGAAGCGCTGCTGGCAGATTCCTCCTTGGATTTAATACAAGATCTTTAATGCAGGCCCCTTGCAAGATACGGGCAGGGAGCAGGCTGATAAACATGCCAGTCAGTAAGGGCAACAGCTTGGTTTTAAAAGAAAATTCCAATAACATTTTCTTGGCTTTGTAAAAAGACGGCATTTCATTTCTACACCATGAAGTACAATGGTAGCGGTTGTGACTGATGATTGCAAAGGCCCATGGAGATGGTTATTGGACTGCTGGTGCCTGTGGCTGCACCCGTCTCTGAACCCCAGTCCGGCTCTGGGCACCTCTCTGCTGTGCTTCCACATCAACAGGGGCTAGTGAAAGTCTTGTGTGTGAAGAATGTGTGGAAATGAGGATAAAACAATAGCAGTAAAGTACTGCATTTTGCATCAAATTAGTCAAACCCACTGGCAAGTCCATCTGTGGGTGGGCAGGAGGCGGTAGAGGCTGTGGGAGGCCAGGCTGGGTGCTGTGGTCAGCATGAGCAGCTCCTTTCATCTTTCTCTACTTTCATGCCTGTACCACAAAAACGAGTGGACTATGGTAGGAAGGGATCTCCCTGCAGCGATGGCCAACCTTTTAGAGGCAGCACAGTAGAAGGAAATTAATCTGTGGGCTGTGGAAATCCTGCAACTGCACAAAATCCCAATGAGCCATGTGTTGGAGCCGAGGCAGGACACGACCTGGCAGGATTTGCAGTGGCAGGTGCTGTGCGGGGATCTTCCTGCTCTCCTCTGCTCTTCCAACAGAAAAATGTCACTTTTCTTTCTGTGAAATGGATGTTGCTCTTCCCACAGGCCTGCACAAGATATTGAAAACTGGTTTCCCACGACTGCAGGCAGCGTGAGGAAATGAGATTTTGTGCTTTGTGTTATATTCAGAGACCATAGAGCGGGAGGATGGGGCTATAACAGCATAAAGTGCTGTATCAAATTTTGACTGGGGCACAGTCCCCTCTAGTGCCTCTAGATATCTCAGAGGAGAAAGGTGATGACTGCACTTGTTTCTAGCAGTCCATTTGCTATGCCCAAAATAACTTTTTTCTACCAAATACACTGCAAGTTTCATATCTCTTCTTGATTCTTGGTTGAGTTTGTTCTGCCTTTACCAGCCAAACTGTATTTCTCTTTACATCACCATAATTAATTTATAAGCTCAGAAGTGACAGATAATATTTATTATGGAGATGACTTCCTTGAAAAAGCTCCCTGAAATAACCTCCAAGGATTTGTAGGAACCTTACATTTGGTAATTAATTATGCAAACCTACTTTTAACATATCTTCAGGTAATCAGAACAAAAGAAGACAGTTGTCTTCGTTAATTATCATGAAAAATTACTTATGAATATTGTAATTATACACATTACTGTGTCTGCTGTCACTCATGGCTGGGGTACATTTAGGCAGTATTATTTGCTTCCCATTGTCATTGTAACAAAGGGCTAATGAAAAGGGCTGAAGTTAGAGGTGCTGTATTTTAATTCCAGAAAACATTATTTGCTTGTTTCCATTGGAATTGGGAGCTCAGTGCAGCGGCTGCTGGGGAGGTGGGTGTCTCCAGAAATGGAGCAGTGGCGTGTCCATGGGCAAAACCCCTGATGTGGCTTGTGCCCAGCTTCCGTGGAGGAGCTGTCTGCTCGGTGGGTAGTCCT
Organism: Tringa solitaria; assembly: GCA_026413425.1. Classification (NCBI taxonomy): domain Eukaryota; kingdom Metazoa; phylum Chordata; class Aves; order Charadriiformes; family Scolopacidae; genus Tringa; species Tringa solitaria. Next base: position 3,305,435 of record JAOXJM010000006.1, read on the forward strand.
GGCCAGTGGGAGTGCAGTCACACTGGCCATGTAGCCTCTGGTGCTGCTTTGACATTATCTGTCATAAGGACCTGGGGGTGTTGGTCGACTGTCGGCTGAACATGAGCCAGCAGTGTGCCC
>JAOXJM010000006.1:3308564-3341009 GCA_026413425.1 Tringa solitaria
GTTTCCCAGAGAAGCTGTGGCTGCCCCATCCCTGGAGGGGTTCAAGGCCAGGTTGATCGGGGCTTGGAGCAACCTGGTCTGGTGGGAGGTGTCTCTGCCCAGGGCAGGGGATGGGACTGCATGATCTTCAGGGTCCCTTCCAATCCAGACTATTCCATGATAGCAGTTTCTGATTTTGTCTTATGTCTCAGCTGCAGCTGGGGATGGAGTGTTTCCTGATCTGTCTGCAGTAGAGAGCTGAGGTTGCAGGGTGTGACCTTTATTTTCTGTGTGGGTGAGCTCTAGAACCTGCTCCTCCATCCGCAGAGCTGTGCTGTGGTCCTTGGGTGTCCGATGCCTGGATACAACCCAGCCCCTGGAAAGGCTGAGGCTCCTCTGCTGGTGGAGCGTCTGCTCTCACAGAGCTGAACCCAGACTGTCTGAATAGGAGGCCAGTGAGGCAATTTGCTGTTTAAATGACCCAATGCACATTGGGCATATTGAAGAAAAAAGCCATTTCCTAGTAACTAAATCTCATTAAAAAAGCAATTTTCCAATCAATTACAATGCAATTTAGCTGCTAACTGTTTAATTATCAAAAAAGAAGCTATTTTGTTCTCTGTTCCTATATTTATGAACCATGCTTTAAAAATCTCATCTTCAGAGAAGCTGTTTGGAGAAATGTGACTGCTCTATGGATGCAATTATATTAAAGTTATCAGTTCAACGTATTGTATTAGTTCAAGGAAATATTGTTTGCACGGAAGCTTTTGAAATAGGAGATTCATTGATTTCTACAAAAGCTTGAATCTTTATTGTTATTTTCATGCACTATAAAAATTGCATTATGTAGGTTTTATTAGACGACCATTCTTTTTTTTATTTTTTAATTTTTTTTTTTTTATTTTTTTTAATCCTGTGCAAGCATTTCAGTCCTGGAAGCATATACTGAAAATAGAGCAAGGTTCCTCTCGAAGAGACTGAAAAAAGCAAAATGCAGAGGAGATTTATAAGAGCTGGGATGCTGGTACCTGGCTGTGACTCCCTGTCTCAGGGTAACACCACGGTGAAGGATGCACTTATGGCTCAATTCTGAGAACAGGAAGCCATTAAAGCAGCAGTGCTGCCACGTCATGAAATTTTTATTAAAAATCTTGCAATACTTGGTGTTTCTTCTTAAAGCTCCAGCTCCCAGAGTTATCTGAGACTTTCACAATTCCTTTTCCTAATGCTGTTTCAAGTCTTTGTAGTTTAAAGAAAATCTCAAACCCACAATTTTTCCAGCCTTCAACAATGGATGAAACTGAAAAAGAATGAAAACCTATTGATTCCTCACAGCTCCTGCTTTTTAATGTCCTTTGTGGGTAGATCCTGCCTAGGCGTAACTCCCAGCTACCATCTGACACTCTCCTGAGGCCGCTGGATGAGCCGCGTGCATTGGGACCCTCAGCGTTTGTCCCTTTACTGGGAGGTCAGTGGGGTGCTGTGCTCTGAGACAGCCTAGCTGGGCTCGGTGCAGACCTCAGCGCTGCTGTGTCTGCTTCTGTGGGCATCTCGGGGACGTGAGCTCGGAGGGAGGTGAGCTCTCGGGGAAGCGTCTGAGACCTGCGGTGGGGCAGGACCCCATCCCCAACAGCAGAGTCTGTGCTGAAACCTGCCGTGGTCACAGCAGGCACAGAGTGGTCTCCTCTCCTCGGGCTGTAGTGGGGCACCTCACTGCCCCTGGCTGTGATTAACCTTCTTCTACACAGCTGGCGAGGTGACGGAGGGCCCGCAGCTGCTCATCTTCCTCTGAGCCCATGAGCACTGGGAGCCTGAAGGACAGTGGGAAGCCAGGCACGAGTGTCAGAAACATTTCTGGGGAACCCAGAGAGATGCCTGATGAACCCGAACAGCCCACACCTCCGAAGACAGAGCAGAACCAGAAGAACCCCTCCTGCTGTCTAAAACTGGTGTTTGTTTTCAAAAAGCTGTGGGAACCTGTGCATGATGAGAACAGGGGAGGTGAGACTGCATGGCCCACGGGACAGTTTAGCAAGCATCAGACTGTGTGGTCTGTGTCCCAAGGCTCACTTTGGCCTGTGACAGGCTCCCTGCTTTCCTTGGTGGGTCCTGGCCGTGGTGCCTGCCATCACCGCAGGGGATGGGCGGACGCGTCGGTGCTGCAGCATTGTCCAGATCAGTAGCTTCAGCTTGGCCTGTTTGCTGTGGCAGAGGTGGGGGTGTCCCGTCCCTGGCATCGTTCATTCACTATATTCCCAGTTGAAATAAATCTCCATAATTATTGAAATAATTTGTCTCGTGCCCTTGGAAATCCAATTACTCCTCTGTAAATAGTCCCCAGTGCTCCGACATGCTCAGCCTTTTACAAGTTCAGAGACTACCCCTGACCTTTTCAGAAAGCCCCAGAGACAGCAGCAATAAGCGCACGTCCAAGTCATTACTCCACATTGTCCCATTTATCTTCATACGGCGTGTGAGGGCCCATGAGAACACAAGGCAGAATGAAAGTGTTCCCATGGCCGTCTCCCTGTCTGTGGCCAGGGCGGGGGGTTCCCATCCCAGCCTGTGCCTGGGGGCTGCTGGATGCGTTTGGCTGCCATTTACCTCTGCTGGAAGGCGAGAGAGCCCGGGGGGTCTGCAGGCAGGGCCCTCCAGCTCCCAGCCCTCGCCATCTCCTGGCACTCCCTCCTCTGCACCCATCTACTCACCGGAGCCTGCTCGGGGCTGCCATCGGCCCTGTGGCTACCTGCCGCCATGGCAATGCCGGCTCGTGGGGAGGTGGGCAGTGGCCACAGCATGTGGCTGGCTCCAGGCAGAGCTGGCAATGCTCTTTGCCAGTGTTACGGGGCAAGGGCCGGTCCCGGCTGCTGCCTCCATTGAGGGTTGGGGCCATGGCATCAACGGGCCTGTGTCCGGTGACACTCTTGCGTGAGCAGAGAAGAAAAATGGCTTGTGGGCTGTGTTCCTGCTGGTGGAACTCATCATCTCCCCGGGAAGGGCTCTCTGGTGGTTTCCTCTGAGCAGGAGGAAGGGAGCTGAGAGGTGAGGGAGTGGGGAGGACTCTTAATTAGGAGATAATTAAATAGGCATTTCTCTGAGGTGTCACAGGAATGAAAATGGAGTTTAATGGTGACGGTGGCTGGATGTCTAGATTTTGTTACTCCCTCTCTCATGTCTTTTAGACCATTGCAGGACCGCTCTTATCCAGAACTCCTGAACAGGCCGAGCTGCATGTGCTGCCATCCGGCCGTGGCCACCACTTGGCTAATGTTTGTGTGCCCTTGTGCGTGTCTGGTCAGTGCTTAAAATTATGGTGCAGAAATAATACCAGATGAGGTAATTATGAATCTGCTATTGATGTAATAAAAATTTTAAAAGCATGTAATGGCTTTAGCAATAATTATCAGTTTACAGCTCAGGAACTTTGCAAATCTCACTCTGAAGCACTTCGGAAAAAAACAGTAGTTTTTTCTGAGGAACAGCTGTTTTCCCTTTTTCTTGCACGTGTTTGTGTAGTTATTGTTTATTTCCAGTATTTCTAGGCCTGGAAGGTTCTGTTTATGAGCGCAGTGGTATGGCACATATAATTATTTATTGATTTAGCTCAAATGATTAATGATTCACCTTTTACAGGTCTCTTTTATTGCTGTGCACAAACAGTATTGAGGTAATTAAAACAGTTTGATTGCTTTGTGAGTAAGGTGAGACCCACCACATGTGTGTTGCAGGGCTATCCTGGGGGGATGCTGGGGAAGACCACGACACAGCCGGGGACACCCTGGAGCCACTGCATGGCTCGGGGCAGCGGTGAGGGGCATCTCGGCCCCATGGGGAGCTCTTCAGGCACCGCGGTGGGACCCATCTGCTGGGGCTGGCGTTGGCCGGGAGGACGGAGTGCCTTTGGTCACCAGTCTCTAAAGGCTCGTCCTCAGTTTTCAAATTTCAGTGTGGGAATCACCCAGCATGTGTGAGCGGGATGAGGCTGTGCTTAATGCGGGGGATCAACTGGCTGCAGGATCAGGGATGGAGTGATTAAAATGCTCGCCGTTCGGGCTGGGGAGCACGACTGCACGAGCTGCCTCAGCGCCATCACCCTGTGCTGCTTCCTAAGGAGCACAGAGCTCAGTTTGCGGGTCTGGAGTCTGCAGGAGCCCAGCCTGGCAGGGTCTGTCGCCCATCCCATCCCACGGGATGTCGGGTTGCTGGGGTGCTGGGTTCCTGGATGTTGGGGTGCCAGGTGTTGGGGCCCTTTGGCTGCCCCGTCGTGGTGCTCCCTGAGCCCCGTGGTGGCTGCAGCACGCTGGGGATGGTGTCGTGCTCCCCTGAAGCATGGAGTGGTGCTTTGTGATTCTGCCCCTGCCATTCCTGAGGGGTGGCAACAAATTTAGAAGATGAAATGAGTCCAGCAAATGAATTTTAACTGTGAAATGAGACTTCTGCTAAGCCTATCTATTTAGATTATAGAGCTGTGGATTGAAATGGTTTCTTCCAGTTTCCCTGCTACAAAATGCCTGTTTAAATAAAAGAAGTTTGCTGAATAATTCAAATAAATATTATTCAATTATTGATAAACTTTGCAATAAAGATTGAAGCATAGCCCTGTAAAGCCTCAATGTGCCTTTATGGTTTTTATTAGCTGATTCTGCCGGGGAAAGAACTGTTTCTGTGTGAAGGCTTTTGTGGGGTTTGTGTTTGTTTTTTGTTTTTTTCCCTTCCACTGGCCTAGCAGGAGGCAGAGATTAGAGATTTGGCATCCGTTACCAGGGAAGCCATGACTCACAGAGGGGATTTACTCCATCTCTGCAGGAGAACCACCGTGAGGGCCAAACACCATGGCCTCAGCACAGCCTGGCAGCTCAAGGGCCCTATTTGGGACCAGCTTCCCTCTAAAATTCCACAGAAATAAACCTGTAGGAAAACTGTATCTTTGGATAACTGAATAACTGTGGAGGCAGAGCTGGTTTTGGCTACAGGGAGGATCTCGACTCAGTGAAGTCTTGGCTGCTGTGGTGAGGCTGCCCCTGACAGTCGTCGCCATCTCCTGGACTCTGCCTCTTGGGCCATGTTTTAAAATGCAGAGCGCAAAGGTGCTGCAGCGAATAGCAGGAATATTTGCCATCCTCTCATCTCTGAGGGCAGGTACTTTGTGCTGGGGATGATAAAATGTAGCTGGATGCTTGTGAGAAGCTTGGAGTCTCTGTGCTTGTGCAAAAGTTTCTTTGGATAACAAAGAACTTCAGCCACCGGGGCTGCTGCTGTGGGGCCTCATTGGCTTTGGAGAGAGTTGGGTTGGAAGGAGAATAATAATGATGTTGGCAGTAGAGTGGTGTACCGAGGTACTAAAGAGTATTTACTAGAGCCTTGAATTTCTGGAATGGAAGACCATTTCCACAGAATGAAGAATTAACCGATACGTTTTCTTGTGCTAATGTATCTCCCCAAGTCTTGCCCAAATAGTGTGTGTAAGCGCAAGCTTTTCCTCAAGAGCAATGATGAATGAAAAATGGATTTTCAGCTGATGCTGAAGTCTGCTGATATACGCATTCAAAACCAGTTACCTTAATATTGATAAGAATCAAAGTTTATTACTGAATTAGCAAAACAAAAGCCAAAAGAAGTGTAGGAAGTTAACCCTTTCAGCCTATAGGATTTTTTTGGGATGGAGTAGAGAGCCACGGGGCTTAAATTTCCAGGTTTGGTGATGATGCACTATAGTAGGCACATATGTGAAGGAGCAGGTAGGTGTCTGTGTATATAAATAAAACATACAAACTTGCATTTGTCCTTGTGAATTGAAATTATGTTTTTTCAAAACAATCAATTACTAGCTAAAATTTAACTGAAATGCCATTCTGCTCAAGTGAGTAATGCTGGAAATATCTGCGATAATTACATACCTGAGTTGGATTTACAAAAACACAATTACTTTATACATAGTTTGGGATGACTTTGATAAACTTGTTCATTTTTTGCTATGAATTTAAAGAATACAGGGACCATTTGTGTATGAAAATTACCATAAATAAGCAATGGGGCAAGACCTAGATTTATGGCTTAATATTATAATTGGGTTTTGCTGAAGAAAAAGAAGCCTTTCAAAAGAGTGAACTTACAATTATTTGTGTACACAAAGAAAGTGAAGTGTATTATAGATGGCTCATCGGCCTATTTATGTAGGAATTGCATTCAATGCCAAGCTTACTGGGGAGATGCAAACCTTAACAAAATCCATTGAAAATGATGTAAAAAGATAAAAAACCTGCAAAGGTTTCCGTGAGCAGCTGTGTGAACATCCATGAACTAAGGCCTGCCAGTTCAGATCTCCTGCTTTCCCGGCCTGGCAATGGGCAGGACACAGCTCTCTGCTTGGTCAGGAAGGATTTTATTTGTCTTGTTGTAAATGCGAGGGCCCAAATGAGGAGCACCGTCCTGGGGGGTCCCGGCTCTGACCCTCATGTTTGTCAGGGGGGGAGATGTTCAGCAGGGTGAGGTCCTTGATGAGGGCAGAGAAACCGCTGGTTTCCAGTCAGTTGGGGTGCTAACAGCAGAGACGTAAAGGTCGGGGTAACTGGGCGGGAGTTGCTCTTACAAGGAAATAGTGTTAATTTTCTCAGTTATGGCTGAATAAATGCTGCTTTTTATCCATTAAACTGCTTTAAGTATCTAGAAGGAAGACATCTCTTGGACTGGCACAGAAATATTTAATTAAATGTTTAAATCATTACATATATACCTTATAATGAAAGCATTTTATCAGACTGTCTTTTTTAATCTAATGGATTATTTTTTTACTTAAGCAAACCATACATTATTTGGAACATTAATATCTAGGCAGATTTTTAATCTGCTATCAGAACAGAAAAATAAATTTCCCAAACAAAGATTAATATTTGTTTTTAAGGCAATTCATCAATGATAAATGACCTAATTACTACATCTATCACTTTACTGAAGCATGCTTTCAAAGGACTGCATTAGATAAACAAATGTTACTGTTGGAATACAGCTAAGAGAAAACAAAAACAACTTTTAAGAGGCCCTCCTTTGAAATTACCTTGAAGCAAAAACTTCATAGTTAAATTCTTAAAGTCTATAGTATGTTTAATACCACAGTTAAAGCATCCAACTATAACTTGGCTGTGAGGTTTGGGGGCTCTGAGGACAGAGACCGTCAGCAGGACCACATGAAATGCCAACGAGGACAGGTTGCTCTCTGAGTGGTAATGAGCAGCTGGTGGTTGCAGCCCCCGAGGATGTGGAGCCAGTGGTGGCTGCGAGGCAGGACCACAGATGTCTGCAGGGTAGGTGAAAATTAGTATTAATAGTCTGGGTCATGAACTAATACAAACTGGTGTTGTTCAGAGGAAGTCAATGAAGTTCCATTGACTTACATGGGGCAAATATTTGGCTCAATATTTGCATTACTGGGGAGGGATTACATTAGCAGAATGGGTATTAGTTGTCCCATGACCTGTGCTGGTGTGGGGACACTTTTTTCTAAGGTCAGCAAGTAACATGTACCATCCATCTTCCTGAACTCAAAATGTGATCTTATTTTGTAACATACCGGAAGGAGTTAGTGTCCACTACATGCCATCCTGTCACCAGCCTTTAAATCCCCTCTCATAGATTTCTGTGCAATTATAGCCTACTGGGGAGCTAAGAAAGGGAGAATCTGACAAACGGGCTGTAGTCTGTGTCTTAGATGAATGAAGAAGTAGAGCCTTTCTCCTTTAAATTTATCCTCTATGAATTTTAATAAGGGCATAATTTGCAATAAAAAGGGTGCTCTGTAATAAAAATCCTGCCCTGGCTTTCATGGAAGGGTGCTGTTCCGGAACAGGTAATTCGTAAACGGCAGTAATGACAAGGTGTGCAGCATCTTCACTTTGGGGTGGAATAAGTGGGAATCGTGTTTCAGGGACAGACAGTGTGGTGGGATGTGCTGGTTTAAGAGCGGTCTGGCTGCTGGGGCGCAGCGGGTGGACGGGTGCCATTATAAAGGTAGGATTTCAAGGGTGTGAAGGTCTCAAAATCGATGCTGATGTCAGGTGAATGGAGACATTTATAATTTTGCAGATTAGTCATATGTTCATTGTATGAATGATGCCTATGTGTGATATTTTCTGCTGTGCATTAGGCTCGATTCTGTGCTGTACCTCAAAGCCACACAGAAAAAGAGAATTTACCTGGTTTTGCACTGCCAAGTTATTTTCTGGTTTCTATGAGCAGCAGCAGCAGCAGCAGCAGCACTTTTCTGGGCTATTTTAAGGCATGTGTGGTACATGTGTCCCCCAGGCATCTGTATTTCATGTGAGGTCACAGCTGAGCAGGCGGGTGACACGGCAGAGGTGTTTCCGAGGGCTCAGTGCATCGTCCGGAGCGATGGCCAGCCTGTCGGGTGGCCACCAGCCGTGGCCTCATGCCTGGCCTGGCGGCAGCCCTGCCACCCCTACCGGGGGGTCAGGCTCTCCCGGGCAGCCCCCCGGCCCTGAGATCGTTAGCAGCTGCGGGGCCTCTGCTGGCACCGCTGCTCTGGGTCACCCCTCGCCCACATTTTTATTAGGAATAAGGCATCTTTGGAGAGGTTGTTACTCGCAGTAATTGCAGAGGGTGACGTGTTTGACACCACCTCCAGATGATTCCCATCTCCTGTCACCTCTTGCTTTCCTCTTAGTACAGAGGTCTTGCCCAGCACAAACCTTGCAGGTTGTCAGTGCTGTTTGGGGAGGACTTTGGGAATGTGAAAAATGGATCCTTCACATCCCTGGGGGTTGAAGGACTGAGCAGCTGCTGTGGGGCGTTGATGGAGCGTGGGATGGGGTGCCTGGGCTCCTCATGGAGCCTGTGGACCCACTGGGGAGCTGCTGGGTGAGTGTGGGGTCTGGCTTCAGCCCTTGCTCTTGTCTCCCCCAGTGCCTGGACCACCTTCACTGGGTGAGTCTGAGGAGGAGGAGGGGCTCATGCCAGATGAAGGTCTTGGGCAGTCGAGTCCTGAGCACCACCAAGGAGGGAGGAATCGGCAAAAAGGACTTTGGAAATGTCCTTTAGAAGTGGGGGGGAATCTGCTCAACAGAACCCCTGCAAAACTTTATAACCTTTCTCAGAGGCTGAACAAAAGCTATTACAGTCTGGTGGTTACTGCACATTACAAAGGTTATTTCCAAACACTTGTCTAGCACCTGGGGAGAAAATATATGCCTTGTGGTTGACTAGCACCTGAGTGCTTCCTTCCAGAGGATGTACGGCTCCAGTGTAATGAATACAGCAATCATCAGGTGCTGTGAGAAAAGGACAAATATTATTGTTATGATTAAACTGTGAAGGTTAAATGAATCATTTGGGAGGGCTGAGGCATACTGGTATTAGACCTACTGGGGAACACAGAGGGAGGAAAATGCCTTCGTGAATTCTCTCCCTCTCTCTTATTAATAGTGTTCTCTTCCCCAAATAGGTCTGCTTTATGCATTTTGGTACTTTCTTACCCTTCAAAACAAAAACGGTGCTGTTACACATGTGTTCCTGTGAAGGCTGACATTGCCCGTTTGTCCCCATCACAGGAGATATGAAATGCTGCTGTGCTCTTGATCCAGCAGCAAAATGTCCCCAGGAAGCCCCAGCTGCCCAGAAGGGCAGAGGACAGAGTTCTTTCCTTGGCGAAGGAGTCTGAGATGGCTGGCTCTGGGTACAGTCCCTGCCAGTACAGTGAAATAGTGTCACTCGCAGGTGTATGCTGCTTACTCTGTCTTACTGTGCTGCCGTTCAGCCCACATATTCAGTCTGTACTGATATTTCAGGCTGTAATTTTGGCTTCCATTAGAGTGAAAATCTGTTTCCACCTGAAGTGCAAGAAAGCTCATTCCTGGCTAGCAAGAGAGTTTTATTTCAGATAAACAATAGGGAAAGAAGGAAGACGCTCTGTGGTGGCTTGTTGTTGGGTACTCTTTTTCTTCCATAGCTCTTGTACCTTTGTTCAGAAAAACTGAAAATGTAAGAAATCCCTCTCTCTGTGTGAAGACTGTAACATGTTTGTGGTTTGGATTTCTAATATGTTCTCCATGACTGGGGGTTGGGATGGGTTACATTGGGCAAAGCATTTTCCTGCTCATCCCCAGCTGCAAAATGGAGATACTGAGACTGTTTAGAGCCCAGGGATGTATGAGTGGAAAGCAATATGAAAGAACAGCATATTGTGAGATATAAGGTTTCACCACATCATGCGTTAAGGGACACGGAACTGCTAAATGTTCTTATGTTTCCACAGATTTCTCTGAGTTCAGGCTTATCTTTAACAGAGAAAGTGGCTACTTTACAAGCAGGAGTTGCACTCTAGCGTGCAGCTCTGCCTCTGAGAAGTAATTGGATTTGGTACTTACCTTCCTTTGGAGCCTTTAGATTTATTGTCCCAGATACAGACCATTGGGGGGAAACTATTTTTAATCAGACTGAATCAGATCTTAATTTCACCTGCTTGCACTAAAAATTGTTTCACTGATCATACCTTGAAGTAAACATGACAAAATCAGCTCTTAATTCTCAGTTAGGCTGCTGTCTGCAGCAGGAGAACTGAAGCATCTCTCTCATGCCCTAAGGAAAACCTCCGTGTTTGCCCCGCTGTGGTCAGAGCCTGCATGAGCAGAGCAGGGAAAGAAAGATCCTGTCTGTTCTGAGATTGCTAGCCCACGAAGGCTACGTGGTGAGAGACTACGTGTGAGAGAAGAGCCACCAAGGCTCTGCCTGTTTTTTGGTCTGCACTTCATTTTCTTCTGCCAGCCAGCTCCCTGCTGAGTTCCAAACCGTAATCTTCAAATTAGCTGGAAAAAAAAGAACAACAACCCCCCCTCCTCTACCCCCCACAAAAAAACCCCCACCTGCTTGTGTTTTCTTAAAGTAGTCTCCTTTTTCGATAAACAGAAATTAAGAAGGCTGATGCAACCTTTGCTGATTTTTTATTATTTAAATTTTGCACATGAACGAGTGATCACCACTGTTCTTCCTGTGCCAGCCCTTGACAGCTGCCGGTTGTATGTTCTGTGTGATGCCTTCAGGATGTTGCTGATCATAGGAGCTGAAATCCTGAGCACCTTTCGTTGGTGAGAGCAGCCGTGTGGTACCTGCACCAAGAACTTTTGTTTTTCTGGAGGTTCTCAAGCCACGTCACTGCTGAAGCATTGCGGTGAGTCCTTAACCTCCAGCAGATCTTCCTTGGCCACAGACGAGCCATGTCTGAGGGAGCTTTACAGCCCGTCCCACATGGGACCCTGCCGCAATACGGACGGGTCCCTTGTGCTGCTGCTGTGCCGGGAGCAGAACTGCTGGGATGCTCGGGAACCAGCCGTGGAAGGACAGCCCTGTCCTCGGGGCACGGCGTGTGATGCAAATCTCATTTGCAATCAGAAATAAAGCATGGGAGGCAGGGGAATGCAAACACCAAGGAATTGCATTTTAAAAGCTTTTGACCACCTATGCAACTGATGCAAATTGATTTCAGCGGGGATTCACTAGCCTCAGCTGAAAAGCTGGCTCTCAGTATTTTAGACTAAAAAAACCCCAACCCACAGACATTAAAACGCCCAGATTTTCTTATAGCTTTGCTATGACATTTCATAAAGCAGATAATTGCAGAGGAGATAAAAGCACCTGGCATTCTTGCGCAGAGAGAGTGGAGATAATTTGCATATAGGTCAAGAAATACCAATGTTCATTCCTTAGTTTTTGACTGAGGTGCCTCAGTAACACCCAGAACCAAAGCTGAAAACAGAAGGAACGGAGCTGATTCCTACTGCAGGCTCAAGTAAAACAACACGGCCTCTTTTTTTTTGCTGGCACATTATGAAGCATTAGGATGCTGTTAAAGCAACTTAAATCAGAAGAAAGGGAAGTTGCAACAGGAAAATAGGACAGCATTGTGTGTCTGTAATCATGTCAGTTCTAACTGGCTAATTGAGTTATAAGTTAGAATTCACTTTGGACAGCTTGAGGCACACATCAATGCAAATCAGCATTATTCAGTCATCACTAGCTGTTTGCAGAGTAATCTGATAATAACAATGAACTAGTAATGATTTCCTAGATTATTGCATTTTACACCCTATATGCCTTCCAAGCATTTAATTTGCAAGGTTTGTCAGATAATACCTCCGTCTGTGCTGTCAAAAATTCCCTCTCTCCTCTCACAGTTTATTAACCTGCCAAGAACGTCCAAGACAGCATCCTGTATCTCAACACATAATCATTGCAGAAACAATTTTTTTCATAAACAGAAGAGCTTTGGAGAGTGGCTGTTTCATTTGCAGTCATTGGAGTGATCAGAGCAGGAGAGCTGCCCTTGCTCCCTTGGCCTCTGTGTAGAGGAATTGCACGTGTTGCCTCTAAAATCACGTAGCGTTTAGTCCCAGACCTCTTGAATCCTGATCCAACCTCTTACAAAGAAGTCTGGTCTTTACATTTAAATCAGGTGCACGTAAAGCTGATTAAAAATTCCATTGAAATTCTGATAGGAAAAACATCTTGCTTTTAAAAAAAATAATCTTTTAAAGCAGCTTTGATGAGGGCAGGAGCTTGTGCACCCGAATTCCACGCGGGGAAATTTCCTTCCTTGCCATTACCCACAGGGGTTTCACTGTGCAGGCTGCGGAACCGAGCCGCCAGCATCTCCAGGGGGTTTCTGTTTTATTTGTTACCGCTCTGCCACGAGCCGGGAGCGGCCAAAATGAATGAGAAAGGGAGGAAAAGGCAGGGAGGGAGGGAGGACCTGTACTGCAGATATCAGGTGGAAGGCGCTCCCGTTTTAGTTTCCTTGTGGCTTTGGGCTTGGAGTTTGCTTCGAGTTTTGCCACCATTGCTGGTCCGTGCTAGCAAGAACACCAACAATATTAATTCAAATGTTCCTAGCTGTTCTTGTGCGGTGTTTAAGGCTTGTGCATAAATGATAGGCCAATGTATGAACGCCACAGTGTCCCTGACCACAGAAAAAACTGTGTTTGGGACCTGTTGTCATTTCTATTTCAAGCTGTTGGGAAATTCCCATTTCCTGGAATGAATCTTTTTCTTGTTCCGGGAAGCGCAGAAGGTGACCCACGTTCAGGGCTTATTACCAGCTCTTTGATGAAAGGATTCCCCTGTGTCTGCAGCTCTGGGTGCAAAGAAGCAAACGAGGAAATAGAGGGGAAAGGAAATCTGTGCCTGGAAACAGGCATAAGTGATGACAAACGGCCAGAGCCAAAGTTGCCCGAGGCACAAGGGGCCTCCCCCATCCCTCTTGGGAATTCACGCCATTTCCTCAGGGCACCCATGAGGAGACCAGAGGAGGATGGGAGGCTGTGGCATTAGGATTCCCAGCCGCTCTTGGAGGCTGCTGGATTCCAATATGTTCTCCCATATGCTTTAACACTTTTGCATTTCTTCCATCTGTTTCTGGGAAATGTGAAGGAATTTAACGATCTTTTCTAGGGTTATTAAACCAACAGCTGTTGTCATTAATAGAGGACATTCTTTACGGCAGCGCGTGAATTCCAGTGATAAATCCAGCCCTGCCACCCTATATTTCTTTTTAATGAATACAGCATTTGTACTGAAACTGAGGTTATGAATACAGTGGGTTCTTAAACTATTATTTTATGATATAGCTTTGGCATAAAAATAGGGTGCATTTTTTCTCCTCTTGTTCCTTATTGCTTTTGTCATGAAATATATTTTATGCTGCGTGAAACAGAATTTTTTTTCTTTTGTTTTCTTTTTCCTTCCTCCTCCCTTCTCCCCTTTTTGTTCTCCCTCACAAAAAGCAGACTGAAGAACTGTGAAAAAGTTACTAAAAAAAGAATGGAATACATCACAACTGAATAGCCATCTTTTGGTGAAGTTTATTTGCAGGAAGAAACCATATTTTCCTGTTCATTTTAAAGGTTCCTGTGGCATGCAAAATTGATGGTGACTTTTATTCTATTTGGAGCGTATTTTTGCCTTCAGTGACTTATTGTCCTGCATCGTAATGAAGACTGTAAATATCTGCCTGGATACACTTTATGTCTAATTACACACTATCCTATTTTTCAATAATTCCACTTAATACTGTATAGTAATGAGCTTTTTTCCTGCATCACTCTGAATTTCCTACTATTTTTAAGTAGTAACATAACCCAACATAATTATTTAAATTTTGAGCTCAGTGAAATACATATTAGGTAATGATAGTGTATGTACTTGCATAGTGGCCCCATATCTAATAATTAAAATAACTTTTCTTGAATATTTAATATTCTCTTGAAGATTTTGAGAGCTGCCTAGCACCTGCAAGTGGGAAAGACAGAATATTCCAGGGCAGCACAATCTTCATTGGGCAGTCGTCTTTGTCAGGGATGGCTGTCATTCCCGGCTTGTGAAATGCAGCAACATTTGGTGTCCCAAAACAGGATTCAAACTGAGATGGGATCTGAACTTATGTCCCATTTAGTCTGGATTCATAGAGTATCTGGCTGTACTATAGGAGTCAGAGTAAATAGGTTTTGACACATTCATCTTGCTGGGCTGCAAATCTAAGTAATTAAATGGTGGAACTGTAAAATGTACCTGTTTATCGTCAAATACTGTTTGTCACCAAATTAATTTAATTCTGGAGCAGGACAGGTGGAGTCATGATTTCTGCAGTTTTAAGACTCCAGCAGAGACTGCTCTAGTCCCCTTCACCACCTCCCCAGAAGCCTGTTCTGCTCTGAGACAACCCTCTTGGTAAAGAAATGCTTCCTCCTGTCCCCTCTGACCCTCCCCGGGTGCAGCTTTGAGCCGTTCCCAGGTGTCCTCTCCCTGGGTCCCGGGAGAAGAACTCAGCACCTCCCTCTCCAGCAGGAAGCTCTCCCCCCTCAGGAAGCTCTAGGGGACCATGACGTGTCCTCTCAGCCTCCTTCTCTCCAAAGGACACCAACCCCGAGCCCTCAGCCCCTCCTCAGAGGACGTGACTTCCAGCCCCTCACCAGCTTGGACATGTTCATGGACCTTCACCCCCTCTGGAATGGTGGCCCCAGCACCGCACACCACACGCCCGGTGAGGCTGCAGCGACACTGGACGGAGCGGGACAGTAACACCTTCCTCTGCGGCTGATGTTCTGGTGCGGGAGGTATTCGAATTAAAGCAATTAACAGTAGAAAACCACTGTTTTCTAACATCACTTTAAAGTGTTTGAAGTATTTCAACTAGTGTTGGAGTTGTATACAAACAGCCAGGAGACGTCTGATGAATTTCACTTAGGAGTAATCACTGCATTTGTGTCATTACTAAATGAAAACAAGAATAAAATGAGTTTCTGTTGTCTTCTGTGGCTTATTCATCCTGCACCTTAAAAAACAAAGCACACAACAAAGTAGTTTTTCATCTTGACTGAAATGCATTTTAAAATTAATTGTTTTACTGGCTTGAAAGCTTCCTAAATTGGATTAGAATCCCATATATATACACCAGCCACAGGTAATGGGTGATCTGGCCTGTTTGTTATCTTTCTAATGATTTTCTCACCTAGCATTTTAATTAAAATAATCCCTCCACTGACATCATAAGCAGAGATGGGCAGGAGCTGAAATATTCTCTCTGCCATGGGAGAAGATTTGGGCTGAAATTACCAATTTAAGGGGGATTTACCAAACCTGCACTAAATGCAGATATTGGAATCTGAATTAATTAGCATGGAAATGACTGAGCATGGTTAAATGCATATGTCTTGTTAGTATTCAGCATTGCTACCATAAGAGGAAAGAATAAGAAACGAAAAAGATGGGATAAAATGAACAAGAACAGGAAGAGAAAAAACAGATTTTTCTTAATCTGTGGTAGTCCTTTCAATAAACTTGCAGACTAACCCAAGGAAGTCATGCTACTAATTCATAATAAATAGTTTCATTGCAGGGTATCTATGTCCAAGGTCTTCTGGCTGCATTAGAGGTAATTAATAAATGATTATTCATCGGTCTAGGGGCTTCATGCTGCCACTTAGCACTGTAGTCTGTGCCTTTTCTGGGAAATGAAAAGCGATAACTGAAATTTAGGGGTCTTCACAGACTCTTTGGTATATATTATATGTTCTTTTTTGAGACAAAACTCTGCATTAAAAGCAGCAATCCTTTTCCCAAAGAGCAGGTGCTCAGACATTATGAATATGACCATCCTATAACTTCATGGGTGTATGGATGGCAGGAGAGATGTACAGTGACACAGATGGATGGATTAAATGCTTGACATTCACCTCTGCAGAGAAAGATCTGGGTTTGAAATATAAAGTGGAACTGAAATAGAACTAGAGCCTGTGTGAAATTTCAGCCCTGGTGTGCATAGTTACTTTGAACAGAAATATTTGCTACTTTTTAGACAAGCTGCACTTGCAGTCTTGTTCTTTTCAAAGGAGAGAGAAAGCAAAAGAAAAAAATGCAGCTTGTCTTTAAAGACCAGCAGGAACTCTGGATCATTTGTTCCTTATAGCATATCCCCTTAAATGGGACTTTTCTGCGGATGCTTTGGCTGAGTTTTTAAAATTGGTTCTGGGCTTTGTTTTCTTGCCTCATTTAGAGGCAATTTTTCTGACAAAAGTGGGACACTCAGAAACAGAAGAGGGCAAGGCAGAGGCTTGTTCTCCAGGGACCCTTCTTCCCCGCAGCCGGTGGCCGTGCCCACCCCTCGCTGGCAGGGGAAGGCGGCTGCTCCCGCAGGGAAACCTCTGGGCACCGACTGCTTGCCCGGGAGCCGAGCTCGCCTCGGTGCCCCAGCCAGCATGCGAGTAATTTCCGTACTTTTATCCTCTCTTGCTTGATTAGCTGAAGGTCTCCGCAATGCCCATCGTGGCATGTGCGAGTGGTGCTGAGAAGCTCTTTCTCCGAGGGGTCCCTCCTGTGTTTCTGGAACACAGAAACGTAGCGGTGTTGGTATCTGAGTATTCTTCCCATCTGAGCAGCAGTTAGGAGAGAAATAACCTTTTGCATTATGGTATTAAACAAATATCTTTGTTAAGTGGAAAATAGAAGACAGATTAAAACCATCAGCCCCAATGTTGGAAGAAAAAAGAATGTGTCCATGGGCTGATCTGATTAGAGAAAAGGAATTAATGCAGTGTCAGACTCATTTTGCTCTCTGATTAAAACACTGAAGTACAGAATATTCTTGAGAAGAGCATTTGGAGTCTCATCCCTTTGAGTTGAACTCTTTTGCCTCCATCGTGCTTCTGACACGAGTGTGCAGCTTGTGGAGACAAGGACCACGAGTGACAATGTGGAGGTGGATGTTTAGAAAAGGAAAAGTAATCAATCCTGCATTTTATCCCTTCTGGCTTGATGCTAATTAATGGAGTGGGTAATGACAGTTGGTGTGGTTTTTGCCTGAAGATGCCTCGGGCCTCAGGAGGAGCAGGGTCCATGTGACCCCCCCCCCCAGCTGCCCCCAGTCCCAGCAGCCGCCAGGAAACAGCGCCCGGGTCCCTCTTGGGCAGCGATAACAGCAACGAACCCCGTCCAACCCAGCCTGTGGGTCCAGACCCAGGGAGGGCTGTGAGACTTGGAGCTGTGCCTGTTGCAGAGCTGATGCTGTTGCAGGGAGGACCCTCCAAAGTTGCATAAGATTCATTGCATTTGAAAAATGGAGAATCAGTCCTGAAAGGGGAGATTGCATTTGAAATATATCTGGGCTTGATAATGTTTTGAGTGTAATCCCTCCAGCATTTTTCACTTTCAAGGTGACAGTAATTGAAAGATGGATTCCTGCAATTTTGACATTTATAATTCAACTGAGAAAAGGTCAACTTCTTCATAGAATCTTGTTTAAACTGGTAGAATGGCACAGAAATGTCACATTGTCTTTCTGATAGTGTCACCAGTGCTTTGGTTAACAATAGGTTCAATCTGTAGTGCAGAATAAAACCCAAATGCCATAAATGGCTCAATAAGAGCCTACTCGAAAGTGTCTGAGAGATCAGTAGAAAGATTTCCCTTCATTCCACTGGTTTTGGGATTCGGTCTAACTGAAACACTAAGAAAAAGAGAAATCAGTGGCATTACTCAGAAATGCATTATTTAGGCCTGAGGGAGTCAGAACCCCTTCCCCCTTGTTTGGGAGTCCAGGAGTTGGAGAGGATCCCTCTGTGGGAGGAGCCCACAGGTGCCCTGGGTTGCTCATGGCCCATCTGGCCCCAACCAGCCTCACCTGGGACCCCTTGACCTGCCTGGCCCATAGGGCTATTTAAGCTCAGCCTGGGGCCATGCTCTCTTTCTCCTCTGTGCTTTGGGAGTGCTGGTCCCAGCTCCACCACAGCCTGGTCATGGGTGTCACAGCTGTATCACCTGCTCTGCTGGAGGTTTGCCATGGGAGCTGGTGAGTCACTTGGGTCTCCTCCTGCTCATTTGTCCTGCTTTGGCTACTCCTTCCTCTGACGGTAGTGGCACTGAGAGGTTAAATCTGAGAGAGACTTGTAAAATCCTGTGCTGGAGGCTACATAGCTATGTAGGTCTAGGAAGCTGCTGTGATGCCCTTCATGTTCCCAAATGGCTACAAGGGCTGGGCTCCCCCGTAGAGATTTTCAGTGTTAATTTGAGTTGCATTGATTCTCCCTCTTTTCCTGTGAGGTTTCAGTGTCTTTCTGAGGAGACCTCATGGGGGGAGCATGCTTGCTGCCTAGCACCTGCATTAAAGCACGTTTCTGGCCCTGGGAAACATTTCTTCAGGTGTCTCAGCAAGGCTCTCTCCTGTGCAGCTCTTGCTCTGTTTGCATGTCCTGTGCCATTGCAGCAGGAGGCTGCTCCTGCCTCCTGCTCTCTGCAAATTGAGCTTATGCTTGCTTGACTCTTTTGGCACATAATGGTATCTGAAATGTGGCTATGCGTTATTGGATGAAGAGTGTGGTGATGGTGATAGAGACTGTATTGCTATCTTGGGACCAGAGATCTGGATAAAAATTGGTTTCTTGGGTTTGTGTTGTTTCCTGGGAGGTCTGGTGGCCAGGCCAGACTCTGGGAGCCGGAGGGATGGGCCCCACTCTGCTTCCTGTGCTGTGGGAAAACTGGGATTTTGGAGTCACAAAGCCTTCAGTGCAGGTGGAAGTGGAATTTGATTAATATGATTCTGGTTTCCCATAAACTTCAGGAAGAGCTGGGCAGTTTGCAAGGTATCTGGTGAAGCAAACATCAGCATTGCAAAGGACCAGGCTATTAAGTTATTGCTGGCTACACAGAAAAAATACTGTGGCACCCCATGACAGCATATGCCAGGAAACTGTACAGTCTTCTGCACATGTACCTTCTTTGCTGGAATAATTTTATCTGACAAAAGTCAACCTTCAAACATTTTCAGGAAAGAAAGTAAAGTGCTGCCAGATAGGGGAGGCTTCCTGCTGCTTGAAATAATCACTTTGGATAATATTTTTCATCAACTGGCTTTTATGAAAGACAGTATCTTGTTGCAATTGTTTATCTTCAATTTCCAATTTTTAGAATGATTGTGAACCAAGTATCACATGTTGGGAAACATTTTCCTACTGACTTAGTGCTGCATGTTTCTATTTATAGATTCACTGTTTATTTCTAATACAATTTGCTATCAAATCCTTTCAGTAATTCTGGAAAATATAAACATCAAAAGTTGCTGGGCATGTTAGAAGCACGATGTCTTGAGGGTTGAAATGTTTTACAAGGAAAATCACCTAATAATAGAGTAGAAAAAGCTAAAGTGACAGTTTAACAGGTTAGAAATTTATATCTCAATAGAGTGGAGGTCCCAAGAGCACATTGGGAAAGTATCACTATAAACTTACTACGGCTGTGTGTTTTTCCTTTTATTGGTATCCTGTGACCCTCAGTGTTGCCAACTTCCTTGTCATGAGTTTTTTACTTGCTTGAGTATTGTGGTAATCAGTAGAATGGATGGATAAGTACAGGTTTGCCTGTCAGCACCAGATCAGGAGAGCTTTGGGCTCCCACTTCCTTTGACCCAAAAGGTCTGAGACTTCCTGCTCCTCTGCACTGTGAACACTTGACTTTCACACCTAGCATATATCATAATGACAAAATTCTTGACAGCTGCTTGCTCAAATAGTCAACCAGCCTTTTCCAGCAAATAGTTGAGAGGTACTTGATGTTGAATGTGTAATGAGGCTGCCTCTTGTTGCAGGTGGGGATGATTGTTCCCATTTTTCTTCTCATTTAGATAAAATATGGAAGTCCTGCTATAATTATTCATTTGCATAGACATGGCTTGAATTGGAGTTAAGATCCTGAAGTGCAATTTGAATTGCTCTGAATGTAAGTCTGTTTACACAGAAATAAGTGGTTTGTGTGCTTGATGGTGAATGGAATGTGTCATCTTCCCTAGGACTCTGCTCAGGGGAAGGATGGGCTGATGTTTCACAGTCTCGTTAATTAGTGTCACTGTTTCTTAGGGAGACTAGTTATTTGCAGCGGAAGGCCTGCATTCCTCTCCTCTGTCTCAATCCCTTCAGGACAAGCCATTCTTTTGGATTGTCTGTACAGCAGCAGATATTCCTGAAACTTTCGGGAACGGACCATAGACCTTGTTATTTTACATGGTAGAAAAGCTGTACCTTGGATTGTGTCATTGGATGGGCATTTTTGTTTACAGATATTTCTAATAGCATGAATATTCTTACTGACTTGTAATGATTTTAAGAATCTGTGCAGTCTGAATAAAGCTGCCTTTATTCAAGATCCATGTGAAGTGCCACACGACCAGAAAACCCGTATCCTTACAGGTGTTCTGCCTGTGACCAGTACAACCTGTCAACTTGGCAGCAGCTTGGATTGTCTGCTACAGTGCCTTTTATCTAGGAAGTGCTTTTCTGTGTGTTGCTGACTTCCTCATTGCTCCCACTTTAATTGCTGGATGTTTCTATCTCCTTTTCACATTCCAACAGGATTTCTAGTACCGCCAGTGATGCAGGTGAAAGGCTCTGTGTGGGGGGGGGGATTCAGGAATATACAAAACTCTATAAAACTTTGTGAACTTCTCTGTCCTGCAGCTCACTCAGCTGGAAACATCTGAGCCTGCTATTCATGAAGTAAACTAATAGTTGAAATGTATTCCTGAAATCACCTGACAAATATCTTAATTAGAGCTTTTCAAGAAAAGTAATACTCTAAATGAGCTGCTGATAGCAAGAACACTTCAAAAAAAGTGTCTCAGTGGTAGGGGGTTAATCTCTCTCCTGCTCTGATGGTGTCAACTTCTTAAATGGGTAGCACATAAATATGCATCATTACATGCTTCTAGTAGAAGCTATAAAAATGGACGCCATGCAAATATTTATTAGGGCTAAGGAATAAAGGGACCCTTTCTATTCCCCACTGCTGAGCAGTGAGGGATGGATGCAGTGTCAGCTCCCCCAGAGAGCAGCAGCACAGGGAAGGGGTTATGAAGAAATACATGCCTGCAGTGGAGGGAAAATAGATGTTTAAGAGGGCCAGAGGAAGGATGCTGAAGCTTGACTGACAAAGTCCCTGGACTACTGCAGATGTGCATCTGAACACTCAAATATTCAGAAGATCCACTTTGAGCAGCTTTTGGCCAAAGCACCTGCTGTCTCTGAATAAATGAAGAAATGATCATTTAATGACATCACAGTGATCTTGAACTATAATCTTAATTTCTGTTCTGTGTCTATGGTTTGATCAAAGGGACACCAATCTCTGACTGTTAGGTGCTACAGTAGTAAGCACCATTAACTATTAGTGATTACATTTTTTTGTGGGAAGCATTGCCACTGTTACTGCCAGCTGTTTTCATTCCTTTCTGCTGTTTCTAAATATTTGAGCAAATACAGGATAAAATAATCTAGGACTTGTTACTTTTAATAGTTGTTTTGTGCTAACTGGAATGGTTTGAATGTAGGTGAAATGAAACTTCTAGGGAAAAGTCTTTTCACCTATGGGATGACTAGTTAAAAACAAAGACTGAAAAAATTTAGGGTATGAAACAGAGGTATTAAATCTGCTTTTAAGAGAAGGCTGGAAGTGCTTTGTTCTGTGCTAGCACTTGAGTACCATGTGATCTGTCTGTGGTTTTGTTTAACCTCATCACCTCTCCTCCAGCTGGTAGTGCTCCCTCCTCTTTGCTTTTCTCCATAATGCCCTTTCTCTGAGATTATCCAATTAACGCAGTGAATTTAAACACAGTAAACTGTATTTGAGGTTTGCGGGTCCCATTTGTACCTGGGAACGCTGGGCTGCTGTTGTACTGGTGCATGTATGTAGCTCCATTTTAATTTTAATCTCTGTCATGGATTAGAGCCTTGGTGTAGCTCTGTCTGGGGTAAATGACATTTTTTTTCCTACAGTCAGTAAAAGTGTGATCCAGTGCAGAGTGTTCCACATATTTAGCAGGGGAGCAATCATCTCAGCTTTTCCAAGATACTATTTAAGTGAAAGAAATGTTCTGTATTGGATAGCAAAAAGTGGTGGTTTTGAGATGCTCTGCTGATTTGTATGGTAAGTAAGCTTTAAGTTGTACACCCACTTTAAAAATACAATATGCAGAACATATTAATAGCTCTCAATGAGGCATGCAATTTGTATGGGACCTTCAGGTTTTTGAGATTTTTCTTTTCAGCTGACCTAGGAAAGTCTTGGTAGAAAATAGTCTCTTGGCATGTTCAGATTTGAAGTGTTACTTAATTTATTGTAATATGTAGTAAAACTTAGTTCTGAAAATGTTAAAACATACCACTTTTAGTGCATTTTTGCTTTTTTTCCTTAAACTAAATTTCAGTAAGCATTACACATTTGCAGTGCATGAGAGATTTTGGTAGAACTGGACTTCTTAGTGGTGCTTCTGACTTTGACCTGCTCAAGGAATGAGGTGTATAGATATCCCACTCTATGGCTAAGGATGGTATTCCTCTTCCTTCCAATGATGTGTCAGAAAGAAGCACAATCAGTTTGGAATTGTGGAAAAAGTCTTTCCTGGATTAGACAAGTAAAAATTTTTAACTGAAATTAGCAAAAGTGAGTAATATACATAATGCTGAAAACTCTACCTGATATTTTGAAGTTATTGCCTTTTCTGAAGGCTAGAAATGTGTAGGTAGAACTAGAGGTAATTCACTACTTTTACCCAAATTATTGCGAGTCCATTTCCATAGTGCCTAATTCTCAATGACAATACAATGTCTCCTGTATTTTTCCAAGAAAGATTGAATTGTTATGATTATTAGTCAAAAATAACTGCACAGAATGCTGATTCACTGTTTGGTGTCTTAGACAAGTGAGAAAATGAAAGACTGGCCTTAAAGTGACCTGATGGGCAGGAGTGGTCTCTGTTCCTGCCAGTCTGTGTGACACAGGAGCTCCTGCCCTGCACAGCAGCTCATTATCTGGCTCAGCCTGACGTGTCTGGATGCACCGTTGCTGTTCTTCTGCTGTGTACTTCCAATTTTTTGACATCAATACCTGTATGGTTCTGTTTCTAGAGGTGGTCAGCCATCAGGAACAAGCGTCTCACACAAGCCTGTATGACATTAAGTAGTACTTTTGTAGACATCAAACATGTTGAACAAAATACTAGCCAGCCTGAAATCTTGACATTTACTGAAATGGTGCAGAAGGGATCATTTACTCAGAAGGTGGCATTTCTGAATTAACAAAAAGCACTCCAGTAAACATCAGGAATCGAGTATATCACCAGACTTCAGAGATCAATAGCGTAGAAATCCCAGACCTGAGCCTGATGTATCGATTCACTGAATTTTTAGTGTCTACAAAGAGAAATAAACTCTGTCCTGCAGTTCATAGCATCCTAAGGTAGACCTTTAAATTGGTGAAATGACTTATGCTCTAGTGTGCCGTGCCTGTTTCTAATTGCACCATTGATTAGGAAGTCATTTGAGCTAACCAGCTTGGATGTAGGTTTGTGTCACTGGTGTTTTGAAGCCAGATTTGAAGCCTCTGCTCCAAAAGGTACTTGATGCAAAGCATTTTGGTGAGTGGAAGATTCCCCAGGTGTACCCCAGTGTTTGTTACTACTCTGGGTCCTGTGCATGAACTTTTGGAGACTTGTGGTAACTGTGTCAGCAGATAAAAGGTGGAATCTCCCAGTAGGATAACTACTTGTGCACCCGCTGATGTTCTCATGGGAGTTTGAGCCTGTGAATCACTGTTAATGGTGTGGAGGACACATAGAATTCTTAGCATGTACTGAAGTGTTATCAGTAAATATGTGCTATTAATATAATCAGCAGTTGGTACATCATATTTGTGTGGATGGGTAAGATTGAGCAATTGCAGGTCTTAAAATAATGCTGAAATACAGACTTGCTTTTCTGTGATCCTATTAATTACCATGTGTAACTTCTATTACTGAAGAGTGTAAATGTACATGTGCTATGTAGACATCCCCACATTTCTGAATCTTTCTCAACTGATCAACAAAATAATGTTGTGTTGAGATTAGATACAAGAAGCTTGACCCTTGAAGGGTAATATTGTTTGAATTAATTGGATGATCCATTGGGGAATTTCTCAGAGGAAGGTAATTACATTTCTTTTTCTGTAAATTGAGTACTTTACTAGTTTAACAGATTTTTTTTTTCTTTTCCTAGGGAAATATGTGGTAGAATATAATCTTCTTTAACTCTTTCAAAGAGCAGAAGCTTTCTCCTTCTGTTGAGTTGGTGCTTCAGAGTTTCTAGAAGCCATTTTCTTGCATGAGCATTTAGACATAATTTAAGGCAGTTTAGTGTCTGAACACCTTCAAAAAGTGCCCTTTAATGTTACTGTTAGCTGCTTTTCCCTCCTTTACATCTGTACTTGACCTCCTTAGTCTTACTCTCTTTAGACTAAATTGTTCTTTCACCTGCGTTTTCCTAACAAATTTTTGAGACCTCAGATTGCTCCCTTTGGATTCTCTCCAGCTGATGTTTTGCAGCAACTTCATGTTGCTGACTCGCGTTCCATCCATCAGCCATGATAATTGCCAGATGCCTTCCTGCAGGATGGCTGCAGGAGCAGTTGGTTCTCATCCCCTGTTTGCACAGCTGGTTATTCCATCCCTTTTCCTGCTGACCCTGGGGGGGGGCAGCCTGAGGTGCAGAAAAGGCCTTGATGCTGTGCGAGCGCTGCTGGGCAGCAGCTGAATCAGCACTGTCTTGGTCACAAACCCAGTACGTGGCACCATTTGGTTTTATGGTATCAATTATCCATGTCTTAAAAAGATCCAGAGGGAATAATGAGCAAGATCTTCTCTAACTCCTGTATTGTCCTTTCTGTGGCTTGGATAAAGTATAGAGTCTAATGACAGTGAAAGTTATGGTGTTAATCACTGCTAACAAGTCAAATTGGGGGGCTACAATTTTGCATTTCCTGATAGTGAAAGGATGTGATTTAATTTGCCTCTGAGGTCTGAAAGTCCCAGATGCCTGCTTGTACCATGCAAGATGATGTGACCTCCTGCCTCTTCCTTGTGAATTGGTCGCCTCAAAGTGGAGGGAAGAGTTCTGTTCCCAAAATAGCTGTGGCTGAACAATAGTAAGTGGCTTCAATCTTGAACCTCAAAAGCAAAGAAACACGAGGCAGGGATATCCTTTGTATTCAGCATTTATATGCTCACCAAAAAATAGCTTTCAAGACTGAGCTTTTTGCTGTGCACCTATCTGCAGTGCTGTCATACAGATATGTCAAAGACTAAAACTAGATAATGCCAGTATTCTCAGCACGGGCAAAGCAGCTGAAGGCACAGATATTTAACAGATATTTGCTTTCCACATGAAATTCCCTGTGTCCATATGTACATGTCTGACAACATTTTTGAGAAGTAGCTTTGGTGGGCAAGCCACCGTTGCTCTGGTGAAGGCAGAGCTGTTACAGACTGTGACCTGGCTTTGGTAGGTTTAGGGTGGGTTTCTGTAGCAGCTCAATGTGTGTCTCTGCTTTCTAGGGTGCAGTTAGCAGGGAAACAAGCAAAATCTTTGACCAGCACAGGGTAACCTAGCAACAGGGTAACACTTAGGAATAATTTTTTCCTCTTTAGCATCACACCTGTGTAATGAGCCATTCTGGAGCTGGCACTTTGTGTTTTTGTATTACCTATTTGTAGAGTTTTTTTGAATCCTGAGTGCTTTGACTCCTTATCTCCAGCAGAAACACCTTCATGTGGGTCTGCTGTAGGTATCACTGTGATGATGTGTGATGCCTTGTAACAGATCTCAGCGCCTCTGCTGTGCCTGCTGTGCACAGTGAGCTGCACCCCACTGCACCCCAGCATTAGGGCTGTGGGGGGATTCCCAGGAGCTCCATCTCCTCTGAGCACTGGTGGCAGCGGACGCTTGCCTGGGAGGAACTGGGATAATCCAAAAGTTCCCAAACCCACATAAGAACTTGTCCTGTGCAATACTCCATCCTGAAAGGCAGCAGTGTCTGGAAGACAAAGTAAACAAAGCAGCTTTGCATAGAAGAAATCACAACCCAAAACCTTTCCAGGCTTGTGTTTCCAACCTTGTGTTTGATATGGTATCCAAAGGGGAGAAATATGGAGAAAAAGTTTTAAAATGGCTAATCAAAAGGCTACAATTCAGAGTCATTTTGTGCTGAGAAGGACATAATTGGAGCGAGCATTTGAAGGTCAGTCTGAGCTAATGTCTCAAAGTGTTTTGCTATTTGCTGCAGTGCAAGGGGAAGCCACCTGGAGTTGTGAGTGCAGAGGGCAGGGGTATTGCACCGGGGTACCTGGGTGGCACTTATGGAGTAAGGTGACAGGGAAGAGACTTCTAGAGTGCAAATTACAAGGTCATGCACTTAATGACTGGTAACACTGCAATGAATGAGAAGCTGAGGTCTAGAAAGAATATTGAAAATCCTGAGTGTATGAATCACAGAGGAATCTGAGAAAACAGAATAGTGTGGTACTGGAATAGTCAAATGGGGGCCAACAGGGACATCACCAGAGACACAGGACAGTTGAGTGACACAGCAACTGGTTTTAGCCCATCCCACTGCAGCTGTCTCAGTGCTGAGGGTAATTCCCACACTGCAAATGGAGGTTGGAGTTGCAGTCCCTAGTGTGACCGAATGGTATAGACATCTCTTCTGTTCCTTTCTCTGGGATAACTGATACTCGGTTTTGATTCACCAGTACACAGACAAAACCTCTCATTGTGATGCAGAGTTCATTATTACAAATCTCCCCAAGCTTGCAAAGCACAATAACGTAAGCCTAGGATATATGTCCTGCATGTAGTGTCATGCATATCAAGGAAGCAGTTTAGAAAAAATAAATAAATTAACGGTGCATAATGCACTTCTGACATCTGGGTTATTGCTGCTTTGCTGTGTTTGATGGCAGTGAGCAATCTGACTCTGCTACTCTGTTTATTTTGCAAAGTCAGGGGGCAGTGAAACACCACTCCTCTCGTCATGGCATCCCTATGACAACCTTCATGAAGGCAGAAACTGAGGTTTGTGATCTGCCTTTTAGGAAGCAGCCATGACGACACCCACCTTTCCCAGCAAGATGGTGACGTGTGCTTTTTTTGTCCCTGTTACTGCTTTGCATGGAGCTGGCAATCCTTCCTTTATGGCACTGTAAGGAAATTCACCATTAACAGCCCTTGATGATGGGGCTTCTTGGCCAGCAAAGTCAGCTGCAGCCAGTGCTTGCTCTGCAGTCAAATTGTTTCTTTGGATAAATTATAAGGCCTCTGGCTATACATTAATATTGACTGCATAAAGTTGAATTTCTGAATGAAAATAAATAAGAAAAAACAACTGAATTTAGAAGTCCCAAAAGGTATAGATCTCAGGTTACTCATTGAAAAAGACTTCATTTTAATCTATGGCTCAGGCCTCAGTCAATAATCACAAAGTGAATTGGACATTGAACATTGTTAGTTTTGCCTATTTTATTATGCACAGATGTCTAGTTCCATTTCATACCCTATTATAAGCCAGGTGCTAAATTGCCTTTGGCTGCCTTCATAGGCATAAGAAGTTCTTGTGGCTATCCCTAATGTAATTAAACATTTACACTCAATTAAATGAGAATTGTGTAGCCACATCATGCTAAGAGCTGCTGCTACTTCCACCAAAATTCTGCTTCTGCATCACTTAGGTTTTAAAACAGATATTGTACAATTTTCAAGCATTTAGGTAGCAAGCAGAGCTGTTAAAATATTTACAAACTGAGGGAGGGGATACAAGTGTGCCATCACTCCGTCAGCTGGTGCTTTTAGTGTGACAGAGCCGAGGGGAAGCCTTGAGCCAAGAAGGCAAAGGCAGAGCTCCCCTTCCCAAGTAGCCAGCTGAGCTCCGTGTGCCTTCACCCTCCAGACTTCACAACAAAATCGATGAACTCTTATAGCAATGTCATGTCTCTTCTCCATGGTGGTGTCAAGGCCTTTCTAGCAGCTGGGATGGCGGGGTGACACCCCGGTGGTGCTGCAGGAGGCACCGGGGGCTGGTGCTGCTTCCCCTGGCCGTGCTGGTGAGAGTGGGGGCTCTCGGCCGTGGGGCTCAGCCCTGGTCCCAGCCCGTCTGCGCTGTGTGGCAGATGCTCTGGCCATGGTGAGAAATCCCTGCAGCTCAACTGGCCCTTTCCCTCCTCTCTAAACCACACATCCAGCCAGGTAATAAGAGTCTAAGAGGAGCTCAGGGTTTTTAACAAATAGCATGAGAAAACTGTGACTGGGACATTAAATCAGGAAAACAAATCCGTTTTCTGGCACTTGGTCTTTTAAAGCTCCTTGGAAGTAAGCCTTGTGGGGTTTTTCCTATGTCCTGAAATATTTCATGTTGCCCTTGATGCTGAGCTCAGGGAGTGCTGCCACTTACTTCCCCAGAGGCAGAAAGACAAAGAGTATGCAATTAAACTCGTTCTCTACAGGAGGCTTTACAAGGATTTGCATGGAAAAAGAGCTAGAAATGAAAAGCAAATGAAAGGAAACAATTGTATCTAGAAAACAAGCTGGGCCGAGCCATGTGAAAGGCTAAGAGGATATTAAGAGAGCAGATGTCCTGGATGCAGATCTTCGTGCTGGATGGTGGCCTGCGTTTAACAATTTGCCTGTTGATGGGGCTGCTGCACCTGCGGTACAGCAGGGCACAGGGATGCGGGGCTGGTGGCTGCGGTTTGCTGTGCGGGGAGGGGAACCTGCCACTGTCCTGGCTGTCCCCCCGAGGTGGTACGGCAGATATGAGCGTCTGTCTGCATACACTTGGGGGGTGTGTGTGTAAGTGGGCACAACGTCAGCTCGAGAGGTGGCATGTGGGGGATTTGGGAACTGTTCTGGTACATGGATGGCATTCGCTTAGATAATAAGATCCTTGGGGAGATTTTTGTCTGACATAACCTTGGTCTGTCTTGGAGTCCCTCAATGACAGGTGAAAGCATGTGGTAGTTAATCCAGGTGCAAAGAGAAGGATTAGGAGTAATTTTTAAGAAGATATGACCAAATAATTCACATCAGAATTAATCATAAATGTAGCTGAGTTGAGAGATGGGCTAATTAACTTGTCCCATTCCAAGGTAGAAGTCCAACTTTCTAAAACACCTGAGATTTTCTCCTAGGTGCTTTCTGGACTTACTTGTGGAAGGATGATGGTAGAATCCCTGCAGCTGGGATGCACAGCTGCAGAATTGGGCTCGTGTTTGTCTGAAGGTTTGTTTTTAAACTTGACTCCCTTCAGCTATGAATACTTCTGTAGCTCTTTACAGACTGTACCTGTTCTGAAGGTGTGGGACCATACAGGCGATAAAGACTCCAGTTGTTTCTAGTATCTAGACTATGAAGCCTATAGCACAGGCATCTAAGCATCTAGATAACACCTTCGTATCTCTAATTTAGAGCTCCTGGCACAAAATGTTGGCCTGGGAATCTCTGTCTTGTGCTGGACAGTCCCTAAATCAACAGGTTGTGCTTGTGTTGTATCGCACAGATTTTCCAATATCCACTGGTATTTTTATGATTTCTGCTGAATGTTGGTTTAGCTGCAGTTTTCATGAGCATTTGCAGCGTGTGCTGCTGTGTTCGGCCACGACATTGGAGAGGCTGAGCCTGAGAAACTGGTGCTGAGCAGAGAGTGTTGCTGCTGGAGGCTGACTATGCCAGTCGCATCCACAGAAGGAAGGAGGAGTAAATTCTTAGCATTTGCTGGCTTCTGCAGTCAGAGGCACTGAGCAGTGAGAAAACAGCCGGTTATTATCTTGTCTTCTGTGGGTAAAGGCTTTTATATAGCATTAAATTGTGTTCCACAGCCAATCTCATGCAGTTGTTTTGTTAATGAATTGGCAGGTAAGCAGCACAATGAATAAAAATCGCTCTGGTAGGGGATGGCTGACCAGTGAAACCCTGTTTCTTTGCCAGCATTAACTTTAATTAAAAGGGTCCCAGAGCTCAGGGGCCGGGAGTGGCAGCTGGCAGGTGTTGGTCACACAGTCGCAAGAAAAGCAGGAGAAGGCAATGTGGAGCTGAGCCCAGCAGCCTGAAGTAACGGCAGGGGATGGAGACTGAAACTGCTTTATCAACAGGTTCTAGAGAATGAGATGCCTGCCCTCAGCCGTGCCACAACCAGGGTACGGTGTCTCTGCACCCTGGCCTTGAGGCTGCCTGGCAGGAAGGAACTTTTGGTGAAAGTAGATGAAATGGATAAGAAATGAGGAGGGCCATGCAAAGAGGTGAGATGACGTGCCTGACTGAAGTCAGAGCGTGTTGGCACCAGTGTCACGCACAGCGGGTCCCCTCGGATCGCTCACAGACTGCTCTCTCTGGAGGGGTCTGGGCTGTGGATGCTGAGACAGACTTTGCTGTTCAAATGACAGAGGTTTGTTTTTATAAATCTGTGTTAGCTTCACTGCTGCTGTCAGGGTTTTAGCAGCAACTATATCTAACAAACTGCCATGTTCTACAGTGGGCTTCAGACAACACTACATATTTTTCTAGTATTTTTTTTCACAGATGTATTAGTGTATACTGGCTAATTTCTCTGGACCTCACAGATCTAATAGATGTACTTCCAAAGATATCTACATAGTTTTGAGTACTAAACCACATTTATCTCCAGAGTATAATTCACTTGTTCTTTAAATTCACATACAAACGTCGCTCAAATGTTAACTGTTAAGGAATAGCTGCAAGTAAGTATGCAAACTCTCATTAAAATGTTTAACATGCTGCATTATGGTTTATTTGCCAATTAAGTGTGACAGGTTTAGTAGTGTTTCCCTTAAATACACCTCAAAGAATTAAACAGTACTGTAACGTAGCTGATAAGAACTAAACAAATCAAGTAGTGCACAGAGATAATCGAATCATTTTTATTTTGACCAATGCACATTTTGGGATCTTCTGAGTAGCACTTCGGAGCACTGAATTTGTTTAGAATTGATTTCAAGTTTAGCTTTCTAGCCAGAAGGGATTGGTTTAGGTTTGCTAGACAGTTGGCTGTCCTATGCGACTCTCTCCTGCGCTTAGATACTTGTCTGATAGTATCAAGAAATCTTTCTCTAGGAAAATAAGTAGGTTTGCTAATTTCGTTAGAAGAACAAAGCACAAGTGAGGTTTCCATTTCTTTCATAGTCATTACCTGCAGTGGTACTGATGCTGCCCTGGTAAATGAAATGCTGTGTGCTTTGCTGCCTACAGTTCTGTTCCAAACCTGTGATCCCGTGAGCGGAGAAAGCGTAATGCTACCTGATAAAAGCATCCAATGTGGCACTGCAGCTGCTATGTACTCCTTCACTGCAGAACATGTGATCCGGGCAACCTGTGACAAGGTTAAAGCCTTCTCCAAAATCTGCATCGTTAATATCACATCTGAGTCCTCAAGCCTGTTAATATACCCCACTCAACTTCTATGCTTTTATCTTATGAGGTGAGAAGAGCGCAGGGTCCTGGTTTTGCTGTGAGGGGTTCTGAGACATGGGGTGGGAGAAGAGGACAGAGGATACAGAACTGTGTGGGGTGCAGGGCTTCATGTGGGGCTGGCAGGAAGGAGGGGGGATGGAGGGGAGCTTGGTTCAGTGCTATGAGTAAGGGTCAGTCTGGACTATATGTACCCTCTGCCTTTGTCCTAGCAGTCATCAGTGCTGCTGACCATGGGACAATTCCTAGATGAGCCATGACTTTATGTGCAGGAGTACAATGTTTGATCAGGCAGATTTAGCTGCACCATCTGTGCTTGCAGGCACATGGCACTGAGCCCCCAGCATCTTGTGCCCTCTCCTCTGTAAGCAGGCTTGGGGATGGGGTGATGTGGCTGTGGCCGCAGTGATGGTGAGAGGAGGCTGGGGGAGCGTGGAAGCATTCCTGTGGCTGAGATGTGCTCTGCTCTGCTGAAAGGGGATGTTCTGCCTTGAAATGGCTCTTCCTGGGAATCAGCTCCATGTGGAGAGAGAGGAGTGTCTGATGTGTTGGACTGCATACTGGGAATCTGGAAGAACGTCTGAAGTAGAATCATAGAATGGTTAGAGTTGGAAGGGACCTTAAAGATCATTGAGTTCCA
>JAOXJM010000006.1:3341109-3422102 GCA_026413425.1 Tringa solitaria
GATCATTGAGTTCCAACCCCCCTGCCATGGGCAGGGACACCTCCCACTAGAGCAGAATGCTCCAAGCCCCATCCAGCCTGGTCTTACACATTTCCAGGGATGGGGCAAAGTAGCTGTAGGTACGTGAGAAGATGGCAAGTGGGTTTCAGCAGAAATAAGGGCCTGTTGTGTCTTCCACTGTTGTTAAGTATTGACATTGTCCTCTTTCCGGTGCTCAATCAGAATGCATTTCAGTACATCTGTAAAGTGGCTGAAGATGCCAAAATGAAACTCATCCAAGCTGCTACTTCAAAGTGCTGTTCCGGCTATGTTATAGCACACAGAGAAAAGAAAGGCTATGCAGAAATATTGCCTGTTGCTAGCATAAAAATGTTGTTTCCAGATCAAGGAAATATAATATGGCAGCTTCCTTGCTTTTAATAATGTAGTGTGACAGGTGCTTCATTCTTTCTCCAATATGGCAAAGAGCTTTACATAATAAAACCCTGCAATGAAATGGCACCACTATTTTATAATGTCATCATTGGTGGGGTGATGATACTCTTGGAGCTGTCTCAGATTGACTTTTTTCAGGTTTTTTGGGAACTGAGCCTACACAGGATTAGCAAGTTTAAGGATGCTGAATAAGCACCATGCAGCTGCAGTTACTTGTGCCTTTGGGGCCCCAGGGCATTAAGTGGAGTCCATTGAAAGATGAGGTTTCCAAAAAATTCTTGAATCATACTCAAATAACAGGCTTCTTTCTTGATACTCTTGACTCTAATATCACCTTTATTATGTTTTCTTTTGCCTTGTCAGGTGTCAGCTAAGGATATTGCTGCTTTCTTCCCCCCACCAAGGACTCTGTTCTACCGTGGAATAATGTTCTAGACATGGACCATTGCACTTTAAATGGCAGAAGGGGTGTGTGAATGTCATATCTGAATGTCCGAAACAGCAATTCACCCAGCATTCTTCTTGATTTCCCAGCGTGGATGTGAAGGGGCAGTGTTTCCTGGTTTCCTCTCTTGTTCTCAGCTTTGTCCCAGAAAGGCTGGGTAAGCTGGAGGAAGGCTCTTTGTTTTTCCATGCCTTTCTTCCTGCCTGTGAAAAGGGGAGAATAGGAGCAAATGATGTGCATAGCATTCAGCAGTCTTTTGGGAGGCTGGGGATCCCCACTTTTCTGCACACTATGTGGAGATAATCAGGAACTCTGACAGCAACTGGAATTTTACATTTAGCATAGATGGATACAAGCCAAAGATGCCTGTCTGCACAAGTTGCACTCTATCTGTCATGGACTCAGTGCAATAAATCGATAGTTCAGGTTTAAGACAGCTCCCAATGTCAGCTCAGTATTGATTCGGCTGCTAACTTTATTGCCAAAGGAGTGACATTAAAGAGAACCTTTGGGCTGGAGTTTTCTAAGAGTTAAAGGGTGTGGGGCTGGATCTGCAAACTGTGTGCATGGTTTAGGGTGCAGATGGCTAACTAGTGGGAATTCCCAGGCCACCTAGTGAGTTAGACACTGATTTCTGAGAGCAATCCCTTGGGAGCTAGGCAAGTAATCCATTTATTGTGAATTTTGAAAATTCTTTTGGGCACAAAACTACAGTTGAAAACTGATTTAGGGTGACTGCTTCTCGATGACTTTTAAAGGGGTTTAGACCCTGTCTTGCAATTTCTTCTTGCATGCCTTCTGGTTTAACCTTTACTTATTACAATTATTGTATATTATTTGAGCAGGAGAACCTAGGGGCTCCAGAGGAGGAGGAGGCTGTGTTGTATTAGCACACACAGCAATCGAAGGATGAACCTTGGCCTGAGGGAGCTTCCTGCCTCTCTTACCAAACTTTATTAGGTGGCATTTGATAGTTCCAAGTGTTAGCATTATTAGTTTAAAAAATTAGATGGAACATAATCTGGTTCAAAAAGAATGATTGTCAGACAAGTTAAATGGCTTTAGATGATACTTTTCTGGTGGTGTTGAGTTTGAAACTTTGCGTGTGGCTCATGTGAAAGACATGCAATAATGTCATGATTGCTCTGGATGTGCAGTCGTGTATCTGGGAAGGAAGAGCTGGTTGCACAGCAGGAATATACTGGCTCGGCACAGCTGGACTCTGAACAGCAGGCTGCAGTCTGTGCCAGTCCTCTGAGCACTCACAGCAGCAGGTCTGCCTCCGGGAAGTGCAGAAACAGATGTGCCAGCTCCTGGAAATGTTCAGGTCTTGGGCAAACAGGGCTTTTTGGTGCTGGTTGGTCTCACTGATTTTGGTTTTTAACATGCCATACTGTAAACCTCGCACTGCCCCAGAAGCCAGCACTTCATCAGAGAGCTGGAAGAAGCCTGGGCACAGGCTGACTGATAGTGATATTGCTGGTGCGATGGTGCCATGGGAGAAACAGTGCATCTCCCAGGAGAAGCTGGCTCATGCTGAGGAATCTTCGTTATCTTGCAGGAAATTGGTCCTAGAGAACTGTAAAAACAACACCCAGCCCATGGCTAGGGAAACTGGTCCAAGCAATGTTTTAAGAGTAAGCAGTTTGGGTGCCCAACTGCACTTCTGTTCAAGGTTCATCCCTGAAAGAAATGCAGTCCCTGGGCATCTCACTAACAGCAGCTGAACCACACAACGGTGACTAGCAAATCAAACAGTGGATCTAGTATTTCAATATCTTTAATTCTACGATTGTCAGTCATGTCTAATTCTACAAATTAGGAACTGTGGATGAATAATGGGCTGTTATTGGTGGATCTGGAATTCTGGGTGGGTGACATGAGTAACTGTATTTTGCCTTTAAGGCCACTTACTACAAAAACAGTACTCAAAGTAAGGACGTTAAACTCATCAGTAACACACAGCTTGGTTGACACAATGGGCTGGAATATGATCTTAAATAATCCATTTCCTCACTTCTTGGCCCCTGTTTTGCTATTGGGCAGTTTCCTGTGCTCTTGATTGCCAGCATTATTTCAGCCCAAGTAACATTACCTCACCTCAAACATTTTATCTTCTGAGAAAGTGTCAAAACTGTGATTTTAAAAAAAATAAATTTAAAAACCCTGTTTGAGACCCATCAATTCTAGGCTGAGTCTCTTAAAG
Source organism: Tringa solitaria (assembly GCA_026413425.1). NCBI lineage: Eukaryota > Metazoa > Chordata > Aves > Charadriiformes > Scolopacidae > Tringa > Tringa solitaria. Next base: position 3,344,196 of record JAOXJM010000006.1, read on the forward strand.
CACAGTTATCACAGTTATAACAGATGAGCTGGCTCCACAAACTGGAGGTGCTAACTAAAGATAATTCAGCTGTCAGTTCCTAGCGTTAATCTTGTGTGGCTTAGAGATGGTGCACCACCAGAGCTCTCTTTTCCCCGGGATAAAATGAGATTGCTTTCCTTGTTTTCTTGATGCTCATCCTCTGCCAGTCTTCTTAAGATGAGGTTCAGCAGCCACAGCTTACAAATTTAATTGATCATTAGAATGTCCCTGAGGATATGTCAGTTGCTGTCATTTAACAAAATGTCAGCTGTGGAACAGACAGTCATTAGAAAGGATATAGTGAGTCATTCATCTTGGTCAGCAAAACTGCCTGAAAAGGTGGAGATGGGAAGGAGGGAATGTCTGATTTCCTATGGCTGCTCCCACTCCTGAACGCTGAAGCCCTGTTCTCGTGTCACGATGGGAAGTCAGTTGGAGGATGGGAGTCTGTGTGTGTGTGTGTGCAAATGTGTTTATCTGCTGGAGGCATGGAATCAGCTGTGCTCAGGGTGTGAAACTATAGCCTGGAACTTCCATCAGTTTCCCATCAGGAATCTGTGTGACCTTTCTCTCCGTACTTCCCCTTCCTGCCTATCGCGGGGAGTTAAGAAATCAGCCCTGCCCATGGATTCTAAGATAGGTAACTCTCAGTAGTAGTAACAAGGATCCTGTCCCCAAATGGACACTCTGCTCTGGAGATAAGCCCCCTTTCTGTCAACTGACGGCACCTAAGGAACTGGCACGTGTGAGGATTCCTGTCCAGCACCCATCATTTGGAAAGTTGTTTGGGTAAAACAGTTGCTTTAGGTAGACATTACTCAATATGACATTTCACTAATAACAAAATATTTTTCGGAGTATGAAGTATAACTCATAGAAGGCTGGTAAACGGAGACACATTAAAAGTTCAGACTCAGTTTCAGAGAGCCCAGTTTTCACAGAGATGTTTAAATAAGGGACACTTTCTCAGAAGTGCTCAGTGCCCTCCTGCTGTGTTAATTGACTTGAAAATTTGATGGCTTGACTTTGTGCTCAGCTGGGCATTGAGTGGTTCTGAAATCCCAATTTTCCTTTTACCCTTTGAAGCCATGGGGAACAAAATCACAAAAAGCCCTGTGAATCTTAACACCCTCCTTCCTGGTTTAACAGCCCTTGAGCCACTGTGTGCAGCTGTAGCACAGACAACTCACGCCTGTGCTGACATCCTTTGTTTTCTGATGCTGTCACTGACTGAGACGCAGCATCTGACTGTGGTGGATGGCACATTGTTGTCAAGAAAGAGCAAAGATAATTTTCAACTTGCATGTCTGTGTGAGCAGGAGATGCTGATATTTGCATTGACATTTAGACCATGTAAAGCACATCAACAGCAGCAGGCTGCAGTGTGTTTAATGAGATGACCCCTTAATGGGATGAGAGGAGGTGGCAGTGATGCTGAGATGCCTCCATACTTTCCATGGCTTTCTTTTCAGGCCACTAACTGGTGATTAGAGGTTGCTATCAGCATAAGCACAGAGTATCTGAATTTGTCTCAGATACTAATATGTGTAGTTAAGTGCAGAATTTGTAGAACTAGCTCCTTTCCCTCAGTCCAGGTTGCCTGTTCCTTCTCTTGCCCAAGGCAGGCAGGGCAGAGTGTCTGGGTTTGGGCTGTGCATACACAAACCAGTAACTCAGAAGCTGTGTGGAGTGAGCTACGTGGAACTGGACATCTTGGCAAAGCCCAGTGAGGTCCTTGGACTTTCCTTGGTTTCACTGGTCTTTGATTCAGACTCAAGGACTTAAAGGTTGCTTGTATCTTCTGTCTCTCACAGGGCTTCTTGGCTGGTCCTTAGGTCAGATCCTTACTTGTGTGAACTAATCTCCAGTGCTCAGTGAAGTCAGTGGAGCCCGCAGATGGTCTGAAGTCTGTATTTGTGTTTGAACAATTACATCAAAGCATGGCATTTTCTTCTGAGACTGGTTTTGCAGGGAATTTTTGTTAGGTTTCTTTTGTCACAGAGACAGTTAAATAGTGCTATTGAAATTTGCTCAAGGGAATGACTAGCTTTTTCCACTGTTAGCCATCTATGCTTTGTGTCCTTATATCCATTAGAATTCTTCCTTCCTTTTCTTTTTTCCAGCATTGGAATAATCTATGAAACACTGCAAATCATTATGTGAATTGAGTAAGGGACAGTCCCTGCAACTGTGTCTTGTTTTCCAGAAAGCTCATTCAAAGACAGAAAGTGTCTTAGTGCATGTTCCAAGCAATAAATGCCTCCTTCAACCACAGCATGAGTTAGAAACATAGGCAGAGCAATAAATCCTGCATTCTGATAAGCCAGTTAGTGGAGGTATACCCATACCCATTTAAGTCCACAAATTGAAAATCCTAACTGAGAAAAGAATAAAGCTTATACTTACTAATTTGGACATTATGTCCTTTTTATTATTGGGAGAAGGCTCCTCAATGTAGGCATTATCATTACGTAGTGCCGTGTGTGCCATTATGAGATTTAGATGGCCACTGTGGGACAATAATTCACACCTTGCTGGGGCTGGAAGCTGAAGTCTAATACGCAAGTTTCTTCTGTGAGGTTTGGAAATTGATGCCACATTGAGATCTTGCACTTACTGAAGGTGGTGTGAGAGGCAGGGGCTGTTTCAGGGTGGCTGTTCTCCATATCGGGGCCTGGCCCTGAGCAAGATGCCTCATTCCTGTGAGCACCTCCTTCAGTTCCTGTGCCTGCTGAGCATGGGGTAAAAGGCAGGATGGTTTTTCACTTGTGCTGCTGTCCGGGGCATGGACTATCTCTTGTAGCACAACTAGGACAGTGGGACCTTATCTAGCTTAAAGTCTCCATGTACTGGCTGACTTCTAAGCACCCAGAGAGGGTGATGTCAGCAAAAAATAGCATATTGCAAGTTACACCTTCTGAGCAATGTAGGGGTATAACATCACTTAGTACAAGTGTTTATTTTAGCAAAACATTAGGGACAAAAGCTGACTTTAATGGGAATGATTTTCTTTCCTTGCATGTTGTGTTTTCAGACTGGAGCTCTGAACCTCCTCAGGTGCCGGGGGCAGAACGTGTTACTGGCTGCGGCCGGTCCTCCCTATGTACCCAGCACTGCATTGTAGGCTGTGTAATCAGCAGTAATATTTCTAATTGACTTTGCACTAGGCAATGGGTGCATTGCTATGCAAGAGATGGAAGAATCGGACCATGACTTGTTAGACATCTGTAGTGCCCCTAGACTGTGATAAACAGCAGGTTCAAAGCTGGCAGCCAGATAAATTGCTGGAGTGAAAGCTCTTGGTCTGAAATGAATGGTTATGAAGTAAGAATTGCTATTAATATTCTCCCACTGATATAATTAACCAGAGTGCAATGCTGAAGTCTGACCCAGGAAGGTTATTTACCAAAAGGGTTTCCAGTGTGACACCAGGTGCTTTGAGCAGCAGAAAGAAGCCCTTCTGCCTCAGGTGGCAGTTCCCAGGAACCATGTTCAATGGATAGAAGGCTGCTCATGACAGATAAAGAGACAAATTTCAGATGGAAAGTGTTTTTGACTAGCTCAATTTTTCCTGCTCTCACCTGCAGATTATTTGTGAGTGGTATCAGCTCTAACAACACTGAGATTTTGGTGAACAAAGACATGGATATTAGGTAGCGTGTTTCCTGCAAATTAGCATTTTTCAAGATGTAAGGTTAGGAGAGAGTTTGTAAGTACCTTCTACATCTTGTATTGACTGAGCAATAAAAATTGGGATGACTAGCTTTATTGATGTCAGCTAAAGATGAGGTTTCTGCTATGTATTGCTTCAAAAGTGGCAGGTAGGCTTAGACACTGTCAGCCCAGTGATGTCTGCTCCATGTCACGTCACAGCCCTGGGATAATATATATTCAACCATTATCAGGTAAATCTTGAACTTGCTTCTAGTAAACATGACTGACAGTTAATCTTTACCTTAATTAATAACAAAGGATTTTATTTACAGAAGTAATTCTAATTGTCCTTTTGCAATTTCCTTACCATTGATTATAGTGTTAGATTCAATTTTTTTTGAAAATTCATTAGCATGTTAATTCTTGACTGCTGTATGCCATTCAGCTTTCTGTTTCATCGAAGTGTGGGCTTGAGTTCTTGTAGTTGCTGGTGACTGGGGAAGCTGAAAGACAAATTACAGGAGAACTACCTGTTTTTCAGAAAGGCAGTAAGGAGAAACATATTTTTCATGAACTTGTGTCGAAGGCTAGAAGAGAACAAAACCCCCAAAAAGCTTCATTTCAGCAAGACTGTTGGTGCTGAAAAAGGCTGAGACAGAGAAAGGCAGGAAATACACCCAGCTATTGTGCAAAGCCATGGGCTCAAGAGTAGTGATGTAAAACCAGACCAATCTGGGAAGTGAGGACTAAAATGAAATCTTACAGCCAGATTCTTACACCTTTACTCAAGCTGAATCTAATGTCACTTGACAGACCACAATGAACCAGGGATATGCCTGAGAAGGCAAAGCGTGCTTTATTGTGAGGCAACTTAGAAGCTCCTTGGCCATGAGGTTTGGCACATGGAGGAACTTATTAAACACTTTTCTGATGTTCTCATCTCGATTTTTTTTTTTTTCCATCAAGCTTGATGTTTTCTTTAGATGCATGGATGTCTGTGCCTATAGAGTTTCATGAAGCTTTCAGAGAAAGTGAGAAAAGTTCCTCTTTCCATGATTGATGTCATTCTTGCTTGTGTCTCTACTGTGGACTCTGACACCAGAGTGAAGAGATGTTAGCGCTCCGTCCTTTTGTTTGATACAGTCTCCTTTTGAAGATTCAAAGAGGAAGAAGCCTTTGAGTATTATCTCCGCAAACAGCGGGCAGATGATAGGGCAGCCCGGAATCAAGGAACACTCCCCAGTCCTTGTAAGGATCATTTGGGGTTAATTTTGAGGGTAGATTTTTTTTGTGTCACTTCAGGGGACACCAAAGAGGTTCATAATAATGGTCCGTGCTGGTATCAACAATGGCTCCCAACAAAACATGGACAAGCTCAAGCAGAGATGAGGCATCAGCAGTTACTTCTAGGAGTGCTTTGACTTTTATCATTTTTTCTGACATAAATGAAAAGTGTGAAGGAACACAGTTAAAACAGGTGGTTTTCACCAGTTCTAAGAATTTAATAGTAGCATTTTTTTTCTGTAGACAGTTGCTCCAGTTTCAGCTTTGCTAGTTGCAATTTTTTTTTTTTTTTTTTGTGGAGTAGGGTATTTGACTTTCACCACCAGTTCTACTCATTGTGAGAAGTTCTGGGTTTTTTTCCTGGAGGAACTTCCTATACTTGCCCACCACCTGGTCTGACTGGTTTGCAGGTCACCTACTTCACTTCAGGAACAGATCATTAGGATGGTTTCAGATGTCTTATCTCTAGAAGGTAATGCAAATATAGTCAATGTTTTTGTAAGATAGGAACTGGTGCTCTCTTTAAAGCAATTTTCCTTTTTGCTTCTAGCTGAATGAGTTCTCTCCATGAAAACTGTCTGGGAGCAGTGGGTGATACCTGAGTAATGGCTGAAACACCGTCCTCCTTTTCAGCCACTTGCAGTTGCAGCACCTTAGTAAGTCTTTCTGGAGAGAAATACTGAAGAATATTTTAAACCCTATGGATATTATAAATGGGGCCTGGCTGAATTTCTGCTGAGCCATGGATATACAATAGAGAACTCTAAGAGGCAAGCAAATTACTGTCTACATTTTATATATATTCAAATACCTCTTGTATTTGTACTTTTACGATGAATAAAAGGAAACAATTATGTAGCATCCATGCAGATGAGGTGCTTCTACCAGAGGAGCATGTCATTCCACTGAAGGGTAAGCATCATCCTGAAAGGAACAAAAGACCCAAGATGTAGTATATTTAAACACTGGGCAGCAGACAGACATCTAAAAAGAGAAAAGACATCGCTTACAAGCAGGTACTTTATGAATCACTGTGATATCTACAGGGCTCTTCCTATATTTAGTAGCACTTTGGAGCTCTGTTCCTTTTCATGAATCACTGTATATGCCTTGAACATGGTAAAGAAGAGTGTGCTTGAACTAAGTATACCTTAGGGCTTTCATTAATGTTGTCAGCATCATCTCCTCAACAGGAGCTGCTGGTATTGTGAGTTCAAAAACAGATTTTAGGATTTTCTTTTAATCATGCAGTCAGTAGGTGTTGGATCAATACAAGGGTATGTATCCCTAAATGAATTTAAATCAAATCATGCATCATTCATATCTAAAGCAGGTTTCTTCTTGCAAATTATGGGGAACAAGAAAGTGTGTTGCTCTGTCTGCAGCATGGATGTTTAGGTGGTGAGATGCAAACATCCTTGACAGTCTTCCCTGGGGCATCTGGACCCTGAGGGACAATGTCCTGGCCCTGTTGATAGTGACACCAGAGCCCTTGCTGACTTGTGAGATGAGGAAGTATGGGAAGATCCAAGCTTTAGATGAGGAAAAACTTCAGTAAGGCCATCCAGTGTTGCTTGATGTCAGTACTCTGACAGAAACCAGGCTGTGAGAACAAATTCACTCTGGTAGCTTGTCCCTTGCTGGAGTTCCTAACTGTAGCAGACAATCCCAATGCAGCAGTATTGTTAGGAATTAATAGAATAAAGACCTGGAGTCTGGTTCTTTTTGCTTTGTCATCTCCTATATCTTTGTACAGAAAGCATTAAGTGTTATAGCTTTTAGTTGAATTTGAAATTCAGCTTGAATAGTCCTTGATCCAAAACTAAGAATGAATTTCAGGTGATTATAGAGAGCCAGACTAGGTGTAGCCCAAGGTATGATGTTTATTTTAGGTGCAGGCTCAGGGGACTAGGTGTTGGTGTTCTGCCTGGCTATAGGGCAGATGAGGAGGTTTTTGAGGACACCCCCCCATGCCTAGGATGCAGGCGAGAGAGATTACTTATTAACACAATACGGGCTGACAGCAGCCAGTGTAGGTGGTATCTCATGTACCTCCTGGTGCCAGGAGGTGACAGTGCTGGGTGACATACAGCATATTGTGTTGTCCTGATGGTGCTGAGGCTCAGGCTCAGACCGGTTTCTCTGCTTTTATACCATCTCCTGCTGTTTTATATCCCTTCCCCTGTCACATAAATAACTGCAGCTGCATTCTGCTCATGCAGAGCTAACTAGCATCAAACATGGCACCAGGCTCCTTGTTCTAACAAATACCTTCTACATTTCCACTGCAGTTGTCTATTTGCACCTCGGGTAAACCAGGTCCTGTGCATCAGCTCATCCTGTTCACAATTCCGGCTGTTTTCTAGGATAGTTCAGGTAGTTATAGATTTTTTTTTATTCCCCCAAGGAAACCTTGTTCATGGGTTGGTGTTTGTTACAAGGTCAGGGGCTGAGACATTACGGTGAATACACCTGAGGCCATGCTGTAGCCAGAAGAGAAATGCCATTGGTAGCATTGGCCAATAATGTGCTGCTTTCCTGGTGTGACCGACACTGGCTGCAGGTGTGGAGGAGAGGATGGTGCTGGAGTCAGGTGCTCCTCTGATGGACCTCTGCTTGCTCATGCAGAACAGTGTCCTCAGTGGGGTGGGAATCAAAGGAGAGGTGAGGTCCCTGCTCACAGCTCTAGCCTATGCTCCAGATAGAAAATCTTGGCTTTTTCTCCTTTGCTCTTTACATTTTTTGATGCTGTGCTGTCTGTGCTAATTCAGCTTTTCCTGCTATTTCCATGCGGTTTGCTTTCTTGGCTTCTCTCCGATTCCGTAGGCCCTCATCTTACAGAATGGGAAACTAGTGTGAGAGAATATATGCCAAAACCCTCTGTAATGCTCCATTGTTACCTCAGTTATGCTCTCTGTGTCTGCTAGAGAGCTACAGGCCTGGCAGCACCGATAATCTCTGCAGCCGTACCCTGAATGTGACTTTGCTTTCTATGGTGAGACCTGTCAGTATCTGTGGGGTGGAGCTGCTGCAGTGGACATCTGACCCCATGGGAGAGGTGCTTCAGGGAGAGACGGTGGTGACACCTCAGGCAAAACAGACTCATCCCAAAGGGGCACCAGGTGAGCAGAGGATGCAAACCCCAGCTCACAGCAACCGGCTCAGTCAGCAGCTGCGAAGACAAAGAGCAATGTGTGAGCTGCTGGGTTCTGCACCACACTGCCTTGTGTCACTGATGGCAGGTCATCTGTTTTCTGGACCACATTCATTGCAGCGATAGGCCGTAAGTCATCATTGCCAAGACAATTTATCTGTTTTAAAGGAAGTGAGGTATGGTGAAGGGAGAAGATTAACTTTTGGGAAGTGTGGTCTGTAGGAGAGCTGTTCTGTGGTGTGGGTCTCCAGGACACTGGCCATAGAGGAGCGCAGGAAGTGATAATAAGACAGTGGTCTGCTCTGTTGTAGGAATTTTACAGATGCTGAACAGTAAATGGATAAACTAATCTGGGAAAACTAGGACTGAGTAAAGTTGCTTAGAGAATCACTTCATATGGAGTTTGGCATTTAGGTAGGTTACATTCTTAAGAAGTTGTGTCTGTTTCCCTGACCTCCATCAGAAAATGTATTTTTTTTTTATCTGGTGTTGCTATTTGTTTCTGTAAGTTACAGTGTACAGAAAACATTTATGTTCCTTAAAGTGTAAGTAGTTTGCTAGGCTTCTTCTCTTGTTCTACTTTTCAGGCAAAAAGTCTGAGACCCTTCTACCAAGTGGAGTGGTGAGTTGCAGGGATAGTATTTTATTTAGTGATTAAGCAACCAGCCTTGGATTTCATCCCAAATTTTTGTGTTGAACCTTAAGGGATAAATTGTTTCAGCAAACTCCTCAGATTATAGGAAATTACATTCTGATACAGTCTTTTTAACACACCAGATTTTCACAGAGTATTTAATCTCAAGGCTGAAATCTTGGCAAAGTGCTGACAAGGTATTCCCTATTGCTGAGGGTACGATGCAAATGCTGCCAGGCTAATTGCCTTCAGGAGCTGGGGCAGGGAGGGGGAGCATTTCCCCTTCCTGCTGTATGTATTCGTCTCAAACCTCTAAGTGGCATTGTTGGCAGTGACAACAGGCGGTTGAGGCTGTGTGGGAATGCACTATTAGTTGCACAACAGCTGCAGCTCCAGGCCCCATCAAGGTTAATTTTCTTGAGCACATACATGTAACATACATGAGAAAAGGCAGGCTGTCCCATTTGTGTTACAACTGAGCAAATGGCTCCTTTTCAGTGACAAGGATGGGATCTGCAGAGTTGACTCTGAGAACCTGTGCTGTCTCATGCAGGCTGGTGTCCTCATCTCTCTGGACCTGCTGAGTGCCAATGGATGTGAGGCTGTGATTCTTGGATGTAACTGGGGTGTTTGTGTGTGGAAAGAGCCTGGATTGGTTCTGTGATGGAAAAGCAAATTGATGCACTAATGTATGCAAGAACACCATTCGTCTTCACTGCGAGATGGTTCTGCTTAGTGCGAATGGCTCTCATGGTGAATGTCTTTAAAGAGAGAATACAAAGCAACTCAACATTTCATTTGAAAGATATGGCTCTTGCTCACCTGCAGCAGCTTCTTGAAAGATTTTGAAGTTTCATTTTGGCTTAACTCTTCTCTGTTAGCACTGGGACTCCCATTGATTCCAAGGAGAGCAGGGCTAATCCAGTGTTGAATGGTCTTAAAAAAAATCTCACTGTTGCAGAAATTCATTTCATGAGCTTTCTGCTGGGTTCAAGAGAACTGAAAAAGGACACTGACTTTTTTCTTTTTTTTTTTTAACTGAAGGCGATGCAGAAAGCAATCTGGCAGTATCAGGGGTGGGGGAGCAGGAATAGAGTTAGCTTCACTTGAAAAAGTTTCCACCTCTCGGCTCTCCAGGTTGAAAGCTGCAAAGGCTTTTTATTCTTTACATTTTTCATAGCAAAGGCAATCCTCTGAGTATTTTTCCTGTAATTAGGGTTTATTATTCAGTGCTCAGGCTCTACTTCTTTCTCAAAAGCAAACCTCTATTTGTTATCTTGTAATAGATAATTATTCTAAAATATTCACATGGGAATATTCAGAGGAGGTTTCTTTTTCACCAAAATAATAGCAACCAGCTACTTGTGGCCACTAAAATTTAGGGCAATTCTTGCACTCTCTTATAGATTAGAAACAAAGATTCTTGAGCTGTTTTCTCTGAATCCTTGGTAAATAAATGCCTTTCAACATTTGATGGGCAGCAACAGCATAACCTTGTAATTTGTTTACCCACAGTTTTAATCTCTCTTCTTCTTTCTCCCATTAGCATTGTGTGAATAGATTGTTTCTATGGGCAGGGAGCTTGTTATTAATATCAGGTGAACCAATTCCTGACACAGGAGCCAGTCGAGCTGCTTGAGTGTGGAGAGATAATGAAGCCTGGCATTTCAAACCCAGTGACCTCCTTTATCTAAGCTGCAGTGATTCATAATGGAAAAATCCAAGCAACAGACTGAGGAAATACTTGTCACCTTCTTAAACACTGCATTTTTGAAAAAATGCATGGTTCTCCTGTGCCCCATTGTGACTTCTCATATCTCATTGAGAGACTGGAGACAAAGGCAAATCTGTATTGCTAGTTGTGAATAAAATCACCACCACCTGCTGAAGTGAAATAAAACTGCTTGATGCAGTAGAGAGCATATTAACACTTCCTCACTACTTTAAATGAGAAATTGTCAGGAATTTTTCAAATACTCTCCTTCCCCTACCAAAAAATTGGTGTCTGAGTATCTGTGTGCAGAACAGGAAGAAAAAGGTAAGGACCTTTTAGCATATTCTGGGTCTGTTGGCCATTGAAAAGCTGGTTTTGCTGGTATACCAATGCCTGACTAGAGGACTTTCAGTAAACTTTCCCATGATCAGTGTGAGGAAATAAGTAGCAAGTTTAAAGGCCCATTTTTGGGGGGGAGTGAGCGTTCTCCTGTACTTGTGCATGAGATCTGACCCCCATAAGCGTGGGGGGTGTGTGTGCTGGGAACTTGGGGCTCAGCTCTTTCACTGCTGCCCAATGGACACCCCCTTTCACTCTCCTCTGAACCATGGGCTCACTGGGGAGCTGTGCACCTCTGGACCGTGCTCACAGGCAGTATTAGCTTGTATTAACTGCAGTGCTCCAAAGGACTTGGAATTAATATTTTGTGCAAAAACCTGTCTTAATATCCTCTGAAGATTTTAAAAATGAAATGTAAAAATTGTTTTAAATATTTGTATGCAACAGGCGCCTTCATTTTGACCAGAAGTGAATATACTAAACTTTTAATAGGAGGGGAAATTCTCAGGAAGGGAAATTAACCAGGAGCAAATGCAAATGCTGTGCTGTTCCATCTTTGCATTTACATATAATAATTGAAAAATTTAAAAAAAAAGCTTTTCTTCCCCAGATACTTAGAGCTATGGTGGATCATACCAATCTTCTTCATCATTGTTCTTCTTCATCATTGTTTTAATAGTCTTTTGACTTTTTTTTTAAATGCCAACCTTGGAACCAGGTTATTGGGGGAGAACTGTGAACTTTATTTAAAACATTAGTGTTGTCATGGAGTTCAGGCAAACATATGCCTAATGCAGCATCCTGTCACTACGGTGAGTTTCTGCTGAACAGGTTTCTGGTGCCTCTGCAGAAAAGCCTGACCATTACTTGGTTGTAATCTGAAGGCATCAAAGCCAGAAGAGAAGTGAAAATAAACCTCCAAACTTTTACTCACCAAAATCCCATGTTTTTTTAGTGACAGTTTATTTTTCTTATGTTTCTGATGTATCAGAAAGTAAAATGTAATTAGCAAGTTTAGCTTGAGCTGGGTTTGTTACTGGTGCCTGTCCCTGTTCCTGCTGCCCTTTGAGCCTGTCAGAGGGTAAAGCACATCCCCTGCAGCTCAGGCATCTGCTGGTATGGGATTGTGATGCCAGGTGTCACCCGAAAGCTGCTGGGGGGGGGGACCATGCCTGGGAAGCTCCAGCTCCTTGGTCTCCAGAATCTCCAGGGTGAAATCTCAGTGCTGTGGGGACCCGGTGGCAGTGTGGGGCTTGTGCCTGGGGGCTCAGCATCACCCCTTGCTTCGTCTTCTCTTGGTTTGTAGCTCATTTGTCCAAGGTCACTGTGGAAATGAGACAAAACCCCATATGAGCTGTGGGCAGGAGCCTGACCCCATGGTGGGCAGGAGCCCCTGGGGAAATGAACCCAAAGCAGTGGCGCAGCAGGGGCTGTTCCCATGGGATGCAGCTCTGAAACCTCCTCTGTTGTGGAGGACTCACCTCCTGAAGCGTTGGAGGGAGTTATGGGCCACTCAGGAGTGATTGTATGGACCACAAAACATGGAAATGATTTGAGAAAACCACTTTATAAACTGGAACCCGGAATATGATGATCAGATTTTCAAATGGTTGTAATTCACCTCAGTATAATTTGGGAAAGGATTTCTTGTAAGGTTTGTATATGTACAATTTTCTCCTTGAATTCCAGTGTGTTCAGGCTTGCATTCATCTTTACAGGCAGAGAATATTTCACCTTCTGGCTCCAGTTTAGAGCCAAGAGGGCGAAATAAAAACTTTGCTTTGTACATTAATATAAATTTGATAGCACTACTTCTGGTTGCTAAAATGAAATTTACCTTTGCCTGCCTGCCTCCCCCTGCAGCCATTTCAGTGCATTTAATTTTCCTGTTTGTTTTGGTTTTTACCCAAATATAACAATAGGAATAACAAGCTGCCCTGTGAATATTTTCCTGAATTCAGCCAAACACCTGATTTCATAGCCTATTAAGTTCACCAGGACTAATCCTGTTAAAATATATGGTTAGAAACCTTGTGAAGGCTACATACTTCATGAAAGTAGGTGATACAAATAAACACTATTTTCATTTGGCAAATTAATGGATAAATGTAAAACAAATAATTCAAAATAAGACTTTGGGTATGTGTGTTACATACAGGATAAACTTGCATTTGAAAGAATTTTTCTGGTGTTGTCACTGATTCTAGAGGAGTGGAACCACCTCTGTCAGTGTAGCGGAGATATGAACCCAGCCTCTTTGGGGCTGCATGTGTGTCTCTGATTGTCCAGCATCAGGAAAAAAATGAGCAAAATAGCAAGCATTCCAAGTAAACTTACTGAATGACCTAAAAATTTCTGCTTTGTGAAATAGGCTACATGAAAGAACAGAATTTATTTGCTAAATTGTGACATGTGAAGTTATAGATATTACAGATTTGAAAATATTCTACGGTCCATATTTCAGTAGCCCATTGCAAACTTTAAAACGTTGTGCAGAAGGCATCCTATCTTGTTTTTTAGTCCCTGGTAATGAGAATTCTTTCAAGACATGATTTTTGGTGCTGTAGAAGGGCACAGTAAGTGTTACTTTGCAATGTAATTGGTTTTAATTTCCATGTTGATTCTCATGTGAATTTCAGGCACTTAATTATAGCCTAAAGGTTTTTAAAGCTATTGACCTACAAATTCTTGATTAACACAAATATCATCCTGAATAATACGTGTAAAGAATTTTCTGTGGAGAAGTTGCCTTTACTGACTGTTCTGTGGAAAAGCGTGCCCTCCTTTGCCCCGAAAGCTGAGGGGAGGCAGGGGGTGTCTGTCCATCCTCAGAGGTCAGGTTCCCACAGGCTGGCTTCTGATGGGTGAAATGTCTTGAAACACCTGAATATCTGTCTCCTGCTGCCTCTCCCACTCTGCTGAGGCTGTGTGCATTCACAGGGCTGAGCAATTACCCAGATTTTAAAGCATTCAGTATAGGTATTAGCATTTAGCTGGAACATAATTATCTGACTTCACTTTGACTGCAGGCCATTGAAAGTGCAATAGTACAATGGATAAAACATAAGCCAGAAAAAATTTTAAAAAGGAGTAAGGTCCAAATAATAAGTGAAATTGTAATAAAAAAACATATCAAAATGGTAAGGTGTGTCCCACTCCGCTCCCCACAAGCAAACTGTAACAATATTACATGGTTCCTTTTAATTCCATTTTGTTGAAGAGCTGTGGCATAATGATTAATCAATGAGGTGCTAAATGGATTTCCATTTCTGATTGTCTGCCACAGGGAAGCATCGCTGACTGCATGTGTGTTTAGAGCAAGTATTGTTCAGCAGGGCTTAATTCATTTCTGTGTAAAGGTCCAACAGTTATTAAAATACACTCTAATTAGTTGTAGTTTTAAAAAAACATTAGTGAAAACTATGTATTCACTGATTCTTCTCTCCTAAAAAGTGTTTGTGTCTCATGGTACCATCACCCTTCACCTTGTGTTGTGTGTTCTTGCTGCACCACAATGAATGCAGGAGATGCTCGTTTACCTCTGAATGTGCTCTGACAGTCCTTGGACCAGACATGGCTGAGGAGCAGCGGTTGGCTGCAATGGGGAGCAGAATTGTTTAAACTTCTTAATAATGTGCTTAAGCAAACCAGTGCCACAGCTGCTTCTGTGCCTGCAGGGACCAAGAGATGCAGCTGCTCCCTGCAGGCTGTGTCCCCACCTGGCTCCTCTCTCTTAGGGGTTCCTTATCTTCAGTCTGATCTTGATGCCTTGCTGACCACTTCGGTAAAGTACTTTGATTTTATGTTGAATAAATTGAATTTGAATCTCCTCTTTGGGTTCCTTTTGTTGCTCTTTCTTCAATACCCAGTGCTTTTTTGCTCAGGAGCAGTTTTGTGCCCAAGTGATGAGTAACCATACTGTCAGAGCTTGAATAGCACATGAGGGATGCACTCCTGCTCATGCACAGGACACTCATGGTGATAAAAAGGAAGACGAGTGGCATTGATGCTGGCTGACAATTTTTCCTTTTCCCTCCCTCCTTTTTTGTTCCTAAGTGGTAATCTCAATGAGGCTTTAAAGCTGCTTAGTGTTTTATTAAAACAGCTTCGCTAAAAACCCGTTATTGTCAAGTGCAAATGCATCTTCTTCGAAAGTCAGATGAAATATAAATGTTGGCAATTCATAAACCTTTCAGGATGTTAGGGCTGCAGGAGCCTCACAGCTGGAGGGATTTGGAGCAAAGGGCTTGGTGATGGAGACCCCGGTCTCTCTGGGGAGGCAGAGTGGGCCCAGTCTTCCCAGCTCTGAGGTGGCTCCCACAGGGTCTGGGTGGGAGAAAAAGGTTCTCACTGTTCTCTTTCTCCACCATCCAGGGCTGCCAGAGAGCTCCTGTCACAGGAATTGCAGCCTTGGTTGTCAGCCCTCTAATTTGTGGCTGCTTGCCCCTGCAGTCCTGCAGAAGATGCTGACACAGATATTTGCTATTAGTGGTGATGCATTTTGCTTGGATTTTTAACTGATGGCTCAGCTGTTGTGTGTGAGAAGTGCTAATAGGGCTGGCTAATTTTGCTCCTCAGTTGCATTATCTCCTCTGTCAGTTACTACCTTCTCTTGTTCAGAAGTTTTATCTGATTTTCCTCTTCTTCCCTGATAGTGTTTTATCCTTACTGCTTTTAACAGCTGCTTCTGAGCATTTAGTGATCCTTCATAGAAGGATCCTTGAGAAGGATCTGATTTTTGTACTGTTTGTGTGAATCTACTCATTAAAATTAATGAGAGTTGAATGTAAAATTCATGGCAGTTGAATGCAAAGTTGTAAGCAATGTTTTCTGTGCATCTTTCTTCTATATGCTGTTTACTTTTGAACTTGGAGATCTGTGGAAAGCACTGGATTGCAGCAATACTAATTTTTAATGCAGGAGATGGAAATCCAAGTAGAGCTGGGAGAAATCTCCCTGGGTACCACAGATTTCCCTTCTGGTTATGCGGACTCAACACAGGGGCCTCAAGCACCCTTCCCGCTCTGCAGAGCGCATCAGAAACATCTGAAATGCTTTCACTGTTGTTACTGAACCCAGTAAAGCAGATAAAACATCTTGTAAGATACTGAGCATGAGCAAGCTCCAATTTAACTTGTCCATCTGTGGGTGGTGCGAGACAGGGAGGAGTGTGAGGTGGCTGCATGAGGACAAACAGACTGGAGGTCGTCTTGGAGAGCTCCAGAGTCAGCAGATGGCAAAGAATCTGTTGTGTGTGAAGATTTTCAGTGAGTGGCTGAGCTGGGGAATCATCAGTATGATAGCAAAACAAGTTGTACCCACAGATACTGAAAGTTCACTGCACATTAGTAGCTGAGAACCTGGTCTGACATTAACACATGGTCTCCTGTGCCCCTGGACAGCTGCAGATCCTACTGCAATGAGCAGGACTGAGGATCCCCACCCTTAACCTCAGGCTCTCATCCATCCAAGGTCAGAGGCTTGGGGGACATGCTTTGAGCATGTTATGTCTCTGCTTGCAAAGCATTTTGAACTGGTAGAGCATCACTGACTTCAGGAAGCAGCTTTAAATGTTTGTCCAAGGAAAGAGGATTTCTTGTCACTACACGGTCTCCAAATGGGAGAGACCAGGACTTCACACATTCTTTGCCACTGAAAAACTTTTTTGCCCCCTTTACCCTCAGGCACTGCATTCATGGCAGCCCAGCCCCGAGGGGCAGGAGGCTCAAACCTGGCTGTGGGCGCACGCTGTCCTGTCCCCACGCCGAGCTGCTGCCAGCTCTCATGGCACTCCGTGGCTGCCCAGAGAAAATACAGCCGTGGTTAGAGCTGTCTCCCCTCCTCAGCTGGCAGGATGATGGGGTGACTGATGTTTCACCGTGCTTTCAAACAGCCCTTCCACAGCCTCCCAGGGGTTTTAACCCGTGGGCTGATAAATGTTGTGTTTGCCTTCAGGGCCTGATAAAATGGACAATTAAGTTTGGAGGAAGATACTCATTAACTCCACTGTGTGTGGAATTGTGTCCTTGTGTGATTTGCCAGGTGGGATTTGTTCTGTTGTTGTTACTGCCTCTCCAGTCACCTTCTGCACCAAGGAACAAGCACATTTGGTGCTAGAGATGTGTATGTTGATGGGAAGAACATCCTTTTGCCAGACTTGTATTTCAGGAAGGGTCAGTGTTTGATATCCATAAATCTCTTCTCAAAAATCATGAGTAGTAATTGACCTACAAGCCATGGACACTATCTCACAGTTGGCAGGCTCCTGACAAGGGAACCCACAGAGAGCCCTTCAGGACAGCAGATTCTGTAGACTATAACACAGGAGGAAACCCAGTGAGAAAGTCGGTTTGGCTGTTATTTTACTATTACTGACTTGGGTGGAGAGCTTCAGGCAAATAGCTCAGTGCAAGGGGTTAAGGCATTGCTGCAGAGACCTTGGTCGTGGTTGTTCTTGAGCAGCCCAGTGGAAAGTGGGCTTGCTGTAACAAGGAACTTACCTGTGTGTAATGTGTGTTAAAACTGGAGAGTATCTTTACAATGGTGTGCAAGTTGGCACACATTTAAATAGGAAATAAGTCAGTTGGGGACAGTCTGTTCTGGTGCATTGGGCTTATACCTGGAAGGATCTGTCACCACCTCCTTGACTCCACGGCTGCTGCTTATCCCTGTTAAAGACACATTGAACATACTCCTGACTCTTCTGGCTTGCTCATATCATGGTGAATGCACTCTCAGCTCTCCTGTGTTTACTTCATTTTGGCTTTAATGGCTTCCAAGGGTCCCTCAAGCAAAACTGGAGCAAAAATAACTGACTCTACTTGTTCATTAAATTGTAGTAACATAGTGGTACAGGACCACCATTCTGCCTTGTTTCACCTCATGTTATTTTGATTAAAAAGAATAGCAATAATAAATGGTTGCTAGGAACTTTTTCTTTTCTGAATTATAACTTTAGATTTCCTTGTGCTTCCCTTTTCTTGAATATTATGCACTGACTTGATCAAGCTCAGTCACTGATAAAAAAAAATCTGAATTCACTTGATCAGCCTTTAAGATCAGGCTGGGTGATTTGTAGAATAAATTTTAGTTATCACCCTCTTCTGAACGTGCAGGTTTTTATTTTTCTTTTTAACACTTATCTGTGGGCAAAGCAATGCCGGAGCTCAGCAACCATAATTTTTCAGACTGGAGACCTGAGCCTGGGGGAATTTAGCCAGCTCCTTTTAATTCCCATGTGTATCCCGCCGCTATCAGAAGTGACATCTGCGCACACGTAAAAGCAAGCATTATCACATTACCTCTGTGAGCTGGGTGAAAGTTATTAGGAATGACAGCTTCATTTATCTGTGCGTTCAGACCTGGAGAGATCTGACTTTGTGGGAAAGCTTCCAGGTCATGCTTTGCCCTTGAAGGCACCTGCCAGGAGATGCAGAACAACAACATGATGTCTGTCCTATGTCAGCTCCCTGCCCTGGAAGGGAAAAAATGCCCCTTTTCACACTCAGAAAAGATGGCTTTGGACCCACCCCATCTAGTTTTACTTTATTTCTTTAGCCAGCAGAGATGTGTAGGTGCATCGAGGGGGAGGCTGAGCCCTCCCCTCTGACACCCCTTGTGACTTTGGTGACCCATTCATTGCAGAGGGGGTCTGCGGTAGTGTATTCAGCTAGCCTGAATGTAGATGTCTTGCAGCTCTCATCAGCTTACCATGAACATCCCAGAACTTTTGAAACTTTGCTTTGAAGTATGTGATTACAGAAGAATGTAAAAGTTTTTGTTGAAAGCATCTTTCTTGCTCACACATCATAGAGAAACTTTGGTTCAAGTTACAACCTCAGACTCAGACCCTGGGACAAATAGAAAGAAACATAAATGCCTTTTTTAGTCTTTGTAATCTTTTGGCTTGCAGTCTCCAAGCCTTCACCTGAGCTCTGAACCTGCAGAGCAGGGATGGTGTATCCCAGCTTCAACTCAGGGTATGGGGCGTGGGAGGGTCTTTCCTACAACTTCTGTGGGAGCAGGCCTGGCAATAGTCTTTCTGCTACTAGATCTAGGAGATACCAGAAGATTGGTTTTGTACATCAGGCAAAGAAAGAGACAGCCTAAATATTTTCTCTTGTCTTGTTTGGCATAGATGATCATTTTTCTCACTGCCATATTCCAGAAGTCATCTACTGAGGAAGGGCAGCTGAGCAATTTGCATTGTCTTCTTTCTCTTATTCTCTTTTTCTATTTTTCCCCTATTTTTTTAATGTAAAAAGACTGCAAGTACATCTCCTGGCATATTTATCAAGTCTATCTTCTACTAAGATTAGTCTGTCAGCTTGCCAGACAACCCAGTTAGAGATACAGAAGCAATTTAAGGATGAATATTTCAGTCTAAGAATAGTACCAAGGAAAAAGTGTGCCTGCTTTCCACTGTCTTGAAAAGTCCTATTCACTGGAGTCCTTTCACATCGCTGCTCACAGCAAGGCACAACTGAAGCCCAGGATCTCCGTTTGAGGTTTGGACAGGTAACCTCAGAGTCAATAGCTGAATTAAGGTATTCCAGAAAGACAGTTGAAGTGCTTCATCTACTGAAACAACTGCTGTGCCTTTTGGCAGTCTGGCCTTCTAGTTCATAATTAAAGCTACAGAGAGTTTTCTGATGGGACATTTTTCCTTTGGGAATTGTTATTTCATTAACACTAGAAATGAGGCTGTATTAATATCACAGAAATGGCCAGTGTGGGCAATTACTAGGCTTGTTGGTGCTGGAATAGAGAGATTGAGTTTCAGAGCTGAAATATGCTTTTTCCCCATTCTGATGTGGAATTAGCTGTACTTTGAAACTGCACGACATTCTGAGAAATGGAAATTCTGATGCCTGCATGGCTTTATTTTTACAGCTTAGGTTCTATTTCTAGGGTTTTTGATTGTAATTGTTTCACCTACCAAATCCTGTTGTACCATTCTGTGAGCTACTTGGATGTTCTTTTGTGCCAGACATATGCCCTCTTAGGTGGAGCTCATGAATAAATTACTTCCCCCTTAACAGTGGATGTTGGGAACAAAATGCCACTTCTTGCTTTTCTTTGTATGCATGTAACGCTGATGACATGATTAAAACCATTTCTCATTTAAGTTCCTCATAGCTCTAGTTTGCACAAAGCAAGGAGAATCTGTCTGTTTTAATCAGGGGTGGGAACGGCAGGGCTCTGGTCGTGTGGGTGTTAGATGGCTGTGGAGCCGGGGTGCACCCAGCTGTGCAATCCTGATAATTTAGATTGGTTTGGAAAGTCAGAGGAAAAAAATCTCTCAGCTCTAAGCCTGCTCCCCTTGATGCAATTGTGGATGTAGGAAGCGCCACAGGAAGGAATGGAAATACGTGCACAGTCTATTGTTAAAAAAATCCAACCTCTTAAGTTTTCCTTCTCCTTTCTTTTACTGTAAGGAGCAGCCTCTCCATAATGTGCTCGTTCAGGCATTCCCAACACAAAGGTAAATACATGCTAAGATCATGATGCTACTCCTGGAAGGCTTGTGGGAAAGAAATGAGACTCGTAGAAGGGAATGATTTTAGATAAGGCTTTGCTTCATGTTTTGCCAGCACTTGCTTCTCTTTTATTCATTTTGGTTCTGTCCATAGTTGTCAGGCTTTCCTCTGGAATTTGTGTGTTGCAATCTGAGGGCTCAGTCCTGCATCTAATTCTCTGCCTGTAGTACAGGCCACTGTACACAGCACATAGAGACAGGATGATGCTCAAACATCGGGTTGGACTACAGCCAGAGGAAAGTGGGAACAAGATGGAATCTAGAGATACTGTGAGAGTTCAGAATTACTTAGTTCTCAAAGGGGACCAGGTTCCTGAATGTGACTTATGCTGGACTGAATGGTTTTTTTTTCAAAGCTTTTCAAATATTTAGAATTAGGGAGCAAGTTCTTCCTTAGTCAAGACAAATTTATGATAAATATTAGTGGAATGGTATTTGGGAAATGGTGAAGTGAAAGACACCAACCAGATAACGATCTCAATTTTGAGTGAGTTCATGTGGTACCTGCAATTAGCCCTTTGTTTCTTGTGTGCTGAGCACTTCTCTCCCTCAGCATGTCTGGGTGATTGGTTCTGCATCCCAAATCCATGCCTATGGCAAAATATATAAAAATGGCTCCACTTGTAATTCTGTCTGCAGTTCCTTAGATGATCAACATATAAAGATCCTATTTAAACACAGCTGAGAGAATATTTGTGTAGCGCTCATCATGTCAAAGGGATCGTTTTCCAAGCCATCAGACTGTTTTAACCTGTGAAGAGAGTTTTCTCTCCTTCCCCCTTACAGGAAAAAAAACCCAACACCAAAACAACCAGAAAAGGTCAGAGGAGAAAGAAGCTGGATGAGAGGTCAGAAAATGGAAAGAAGAGCAATTCTTTGAAAAAGACACATCTCTTGGTATGTGAGGGACACGTACAGCAGCCCCCACATGTTCACACACACGCTTTTGTGAATGGGTTCGGACTGAAATCATGGAAACAAGGGCTGTTTCTCAGAGACACCTGTTCTCTGACCTGCCAGCACATGTGCCAGGTTCAATGTCCACCCTGGGCCAAACCTCAGGGCACGTCCCTTCTGGAGGAGCTGTAGGAGGATTTAGTAGTTCAGTGACAAGATAGACCGGAAAATAAATTACTGCTACTGTAAAACATCAATCATTAGACCACAGGTGCTATTCTTTCTCTCAAGAATAGCTATTCAGAAAAGCATGTGACTTGAGATTTTTATGGACAAGAACCAGAAATACTCATGTTCTCTCAATTGCCTGTAACTATTGTGAATTTCCTTGTCCTTCTAATAATTATTGGTACTAGTTTTCCTTTATGTTGATGTCTATTTGTAACTGTAAACAAAAAACAGTTTATGGCAACTTTTCTGTATTTCTTTTTTTATAGATTGTGCTTGGGGATAGGTAATTGTAACTTCAGTGTCAGAGAGAGCTTCCATAAACTTTGCTGTTGCATCTCTTGCAGACTTTCAGTGTGATGCAATGCGTTTGCTCTCCATTACTACCAGACTGAATTTCAAACTGTATTTAATTCCTACTTACGAGGGGTATGAATTTGACAGTTAATTGAAGTGGGTCTGTTGTTTTTGCCATGAATCTACACTGGAGGTGTACTGCCACTAATGCTAATTCCAGGTTTTCAGGGTTTTGCTGAAGGAAAATGAAGTCCTAGAAGCAAATTCCAACTATGATGAGATAATCCACAATTTTGCATTCCAGTCATAACCTCACAGAAGTCACAGCTGTCAGAATTCATCACTGCAATTCTAACATAATTATTATAAATGTAATCTATTTAGTGCCCCAGGACATTTGTCCTGACAGGCAGGGAAATGGCCCTATGGACATGCTAGAGACAGCATTTTTGTGCCACTCTTTTTCAGATATTGTTCTACAAAATCAAGATGCCTGTCATTCAAAGCCATGCTTCTGGGAAGGTACTAAGGCTATAATTTCTTTAAATTAAACTGCAGCATTTTTACCCATTAATGAGAAAAAACAATATCTCTTTGCATATTCCGAATGCCTAACTGAATTGATCATCTCATTGATCATGCGCTGCCATGTTGGCTACACGGAGAAGTTTCTGGGCAAAGCTGTGATCATGATGATATGTTTTGTAGCAGGTTTTCATGAACAGACTGTGATCAGCTTTCAGACAGCACATTATAGTGTTTTTAATTATAGCCAAAAATGAAGTGCTTGAGATGATATTGGAGAAAGCATCACACAGATACAAGAAAACTTTGAGCTGTAGACCATATTTAAAGTATTATTGGTACCATTGATTTTCAATTAATATTCAGTATTGACCATTACTGTAAAGAAGACAAAGATACTGTAGCAGATTTGTGGATTTTTTTACATTGATTTTTTTTTTCGTACTATGCAGCTGTTTCCATCAATAAGGCACACATAGAAATATTCTTTAAGAATTTGTTTCTCCACAGTTCAAGGAGACAGTGTGTGAGAATCTGGTTTCTCTGGAGATGTCCTCTGAATGCAAGGCTATTTGTCATCTCTTCATCCTGGGGAAGCAGTTGGGGTCTCCAGGCTGAGGTGCTTCCAAGCTGCTGGGGAAGTCTGTGTAGTGAGAACTCAGGCTTCCTTCTGGCCACTGTGTTTCTCTGGTGTAGTCCTGAGAATTTCCTCTGCCTGGAGTAAATCCTTGTTATTAATGTGGGAAGTTAACAAAAGGTGTATTTTCAGAGGTCAATCTATAGTTGGCTAATTTGAAGTAAGGAAACTTCATGTGCTGCTCAAAGAAATGGCTCCTGAGAAAGTCGTGTAAGTCTCTGTTGTAAAAGAAAACAGAAAACTTGAGATGAGTATCCACAAATGCTTTTAATCCATCAGTAATAACAAACATACCAAAAAACCACCTCAAATAATAATTGCAATATTGATTAGAAGTTTAACATGGGGTCTGGGAGAACGTATCTTTGATTCCTGGCTCAGACAAAACTATCTGTTTTGAAAAGTATATTGAAGTGAAGTTGTGCAACTGACTTTTTCGGATGCCTTTGTTCTGTGGAAGGCCAAGCTGCTTTCCATAGGACTAAGTAACTCATCCCAGGAGGGAACCAGAACTGTGGTTCTGGAAAAGAAAAGCCGCATCAGAGATGTCACGACCTGGTACAGTCAGGTCAAGTTCTTAAATCCATAATTAACCACTAGGAGCATCCTGTTTCCATGTGTCCTGAGCTGCTCTACACTCTTAAGTTTAAGTTTCCAGTTGTGAAGGAAAAACACTTTCTGGACAATAAAATTGCAGTCTGCTTATTTTTCTCCTAAGACTAGGATTTCTTCTGCTGGTCTAGGTGGTTAGTAGGTATTTGTCAATTTTCAGCTGCTGACAAGCTAGATGAAATTGGAGTAACCCTATATACATGTATCTGCCAATAGTCCCTTTTAAATATGGATAAAGCTGTCAGGGCACATCAGCTGTCCCTCCTGAACAGAAGAACAAAGCTAACCATGCGAGCTAATAACAAGCACTGATCTGAAAAATGAATAGATGTCAAAGAGGCTTAGTGAGGATAGCCTGCAACAGGCAGAAATCAGGCCCTATGTCTTAATCACATTTCAAGGAATTGGGTTATTCCATCCTTTTATTACAGAAGAGACTGGTGGAAAGTAATGTAAAACATCAGCCTCAGCTGTCCCTGGTCTGCCAGTGAGTAGCTTCTGGAAGGTGGAAGCTTCTCCTTCCCTCACCAGTGTGTGGTGCTGCCTGCCTGGTCCCAGTGTGTGCGAGATGGAGATGATGGAAGGGGCTCCACGTTCAGCTCTTTTACCTCCTGCAGCAGCATCACAGGCCATGGGTGCCTTGGGTGCTGGAGCTCAGCTTTGCTGCATCCCCCAGTGAGGGGAGTTTGTCCTACCCAGCACTGCTCACAGTGAAAGGTCTTATTTTTCCCTCTCCAGAGTGTGAAAGCTGGGAAGAATTGATAGGTAACCAAGGGCATCTTGTAGTGTCATTCTCTGCTTGAATGCTCAGAGAACACTTGTGAGGTGAACAGAGTGAGAATGAGCAAAGCTTCGGGTTGTTCTCTGTGTTACACTACTGACACAGTAAGAAGCCAGCTAGGTTTCTTCTGACTAAGATCGTACAAATCAATGTATAGTGAAGAAAAGCCTTTATTGAATACAGTACTTCAAATATTATTAAGGGAACAGCTCTGCCAATGGCAAATCAGCACTTGCTCACAGTTTATTACTAAATGCTGTGGGTCTCACAGTGCTATGTTATAAAGATGATATTGTATTAAATGTATTGCAGTGTGTGGCTTTTACAAAGCCCAAGAGTAATTCTTGGAAAAGTAGGCTCGTTCTGTCCCTGTAGAGATCACAATTTACAACACCAGAACTGCAATATTGTAGTGAGGGGTAACAACTGCACTGTTTATCTTCATCATTTTGGGTCATTCTATAGCATTCAGGCTGAGGAAAGCAACAGAGTAAGAAATCTGCATGTCAATTTATAGCCACTTCTGTACTTCTCATTATAGATCTGCTCCAATTACTGCAACTCACCCAGGCTGTGGCAGCAAGAAGCTCAGAAGGCTTGTTCATGTACAGGCTTTTTCAAGGGCTAAAATATTTCTATTCTCCTGCAAGTTCGTGCTTTGCTCAGAAGTGACCAGTTCTTTGTTGCTGCACTTCCCCACTCCTGAAACTGTCCTGTGGGAATGGATCATGGGCGGTGGAGCACGTACTTTGCCTGATGTCGCTCTGCTGATGTCAGTAGATTTGCTTGGATTTACTCTAGCTTGGGATCTAGTTTGGTTTTGTCTCTCTCCTGAAGGCATTAGGATTTAGGCTTGTTTCATTCACTACCGTCCTTGCTATCAAATACTACAGCCTAATTCTAAAAAGGCTGAAATTTGTCACTGTATCATATAGGTTTTTACAGTAATTTCTATGTCCATTGATTTTGAGTCCTCACAGCTAGAACTTTAACATATTTTTGATCTGGAAAATGACTTGCTCAAAACTCTAGCTTGTTCTTTGCGGATGCTGAACAGAAGTCATGCAATGAATGTGGATATAAAGGAAAAATTATCTGGTTTTTATGTCTTTCACCGTATGATGCACTTGCCTTGTTTAATCCCTGTCATCCCATGGATGCACTTTTTCAGTTGACACCTGGATTAGTTGTTTAATTACACAAATGAACCTTTTTGGCTTTTTTTTTTTGCTTGTCCATCTTCCTGAGTGTTTCTGTAACTGGCAGGTACGATCTGGCCTGGTGGGGTACTCAGCGTGATGTTTCTATCCAGCCAAATCATTGCATTAGTTTTGCCTCAATGCGGAAATTCCAGGCTGAGCCTGTCTTCTGTTTTCCGTCTCTCTGGCATCAAAGACCCAGGGTTTGCTCTCTAGTACCTGGAGTGATGTCAGACTTGCACAGCATCTGGATGACATAATACCAGTTATTAAGTCCCCCTCCTTAATTTCACACTAGGGCTGCATACCCAGGTGAGTGCTGCTTTTGTCCAACGTTAATTAGAGCGCAGTTCAGTAGCTGCCCCTCAAGGATCCCCCAGATAGAGCAAAACAGCCATTCCAGCCAAAGCCCACTGGTGTTAATGGGAAACTGCTTCCAGGCTGATGCTGTAATGCACCGAACTAGATCAGTGTCCAGTGTCTGCTCTGTGTGACTCCTCACTCTGCTGTGAAGGGAATTCACAAGGTGACACCATATCGGCAGAAAAGTTTGTTTATTTTCCCTATGAAGACTACACGGGAAGGCTTAGGTCATATTTGCTTTCTTTAATGGATTCCCAGCATGGAACAGTGCATTGAAATGTTTTTGTGAACTCTTTTCTTAAAAAGCGGATCAAACTCTAAAGCTGTCGATGGTAATGGGCCGGGAATGATGTAGGTGGGCTGTGCTGTGAGCTGACAGGCGAACGGCCGCCTTCCCAGCCTTCCTCGCTGTTGCTGCCCTACGTGCCTGTACTGCTTGTATTAAAAGCAGCGGTGTTATTGCAGGAGAAATAAATTTACCACCATTTAATTTCCTTTTGGAAACATAGTACTTCATTTGGCTCTGAAGCCTTTTGCCCTATTCTGCTGACCTTTAGAGCTATTTTGCAGAATTCTCCTTTTCTGTAATCTTAAGCATTCGTTTAAGCAGTGTGGTGGTTGTTCAGGGTGTTAGCAGTTAGATCCTATGCTCTCAAAGCCCCTCACCCTGGGGAAGGAGTGATTGCTCCGGGCAGGACTGTGCCTTTGGCATTAAGCAGGTGCCTGTTACTGAGACTGTATTTCAGGTTCTTCTTTGTGATATGAGGCTGTTAATATATTTTAAGAGATTCCTTATTGCTGTTGCTATAGATTGTATATTTTAGCACATTACTATAGTGTTAACTGTTCCTAAATACTGGGAATAATTAAAAAATTTTTTTTGTTAACTATAGTAATACAGAAATTGCTTTGATAGACTATGTGAGTGTTGCTGCTGTACATTGTATTCATTAGATAAACTGCCTACTGAGATAAAAAAATGTTCAGTTAAATGCTGAAGAGTAATTTCTCCTCTTGTAGATGGCAGAAATAATGCAATTTTAAAGTTCTCCAGATATGTGAACATGGGCTGCTGGTGGCCTTGTAGGTTTGGCGATTTACTAAACTGGGACCAACAAAGAAACCAAGGTGAAACATCCTCCCAGCATATTATACTACATTAGCTTTATTTTAGCCCTTCAGCTCTGGAAGCCTGCATGCCCTGCTTAAGCAATTCAGTGTCAGGGTCGTAAAACACTGGTGACAAATGGAAATGTTTGACATTGGTGAACAGACAAGCTCGTACGGGCGGGGGAAGCCTGAGACTCTAGAATAGGGGTCCTTCCATTTACAGCCTCACTTTTGCATGGGAAAAACTCTCTAAAGCAGCTTTCTGTACGTGTAGGACTGATGATTCTGTTGAGAAAGGTGTCTTTCAGTCCAGGGGACTTGCAGTATGATGGTCCCTACTGGTGAACAGACCCAACTGGGAGAAGGGG
Source organism: Tringa solitaria (assembly GCA_026413425.1). Taxonomy (NCBI): domain Eukaryota; kingdom Metazoa; phylum Chordata; class Aves; order Charadriiformes; family Scolopacidae; genus Tringa; species Tringa solitaria. The sequence continues at coordinate 3,371,551 of JAOXJM010000006.1, forward strand.
AGATGTCTCGGAGTCCCATGAAAGGCCCCGAGCTCATCCTGAGGAGGCTGCAGGAAGGATCCAGATGATCATATTGAGTTTTGGAAGAGAGGGTGCTAGGTTTTTATAGGGTACAAGCAACAGGAAAAAGTAGTAGATCTTTTCCAGGGATAACTAAATGCAAAAAAAAATTATAATTGCTTAAATAGGGAAGTCAGAGAAAGTCTGAGAGTAGCTTGAAGCTGTTGAAAATAGAGTGAGACTACAATTAACAATTGTAAGGGAAGTTCTTGTGTGCTGATCACCAGACAGAGGATGGTCCTGTCCTGCTCTCAGGCTGGGGCCCCTTGGGGTGCTCTCATCCTCCAAACAAAAGCACGTGGTGGGCTCACATAGTTTGCCTGTGTAACACTTCATTAGTCAGACTGAAATAACCAATTCTGCTAGAAACTTAATAAAAAGCTGTTCTAGTTTGGACTGTGATTTGGGAAACATCCAAGCTTTTTCCTTCTGAAATGATAAAGTTGAGGCAGAAATATAATGTGCTTTATCATGTTTAAATTTAGCAGGCAATAACAGCAGAAAAAAAGATTGTTTCTGTTGTCTCTAACTGCATTGTCAACCCTATTTGCTCTGATTCTTATAGCCCATGTGCAGCAGGACCCTGGCGAAAGGCACCTGCAGCTTCTCTGTGGTCTTCAAAGGCTGGGAGCAGGAGGTGGTGCCCTTGTCCCAGGGCAGGGATGCCCAGCCCTGGTGTAGCTGGGGCTGCTCAGCCTTACCCCAGCCCTGGGAGGCTCTGGAGGGTGCTGTAGCCCCTCTGCCTTCCCTGTCCTCCGTCACCCCACAGGAGGCACTGCCAAGCTCGAGGCATATGCTTAATGAGCTGTACGCAGCAGCACGGGGCTTGGGAACAACTGCCAGGAGAGGATCAAAGCTGAGGATGCTGGAAAAGGCACATGGGATGGTGTGGTCTGAGGTCACCTGTGTGAAGGGTTTTTATCTTTCCCTTTCTGTGGATGGAAAATATCCTTTATGAAAAGACATTTCTGCTTAATTTATAACTAACAGTAATTTGATAAAAACACTTGCCTGCTCATTGAGAACAGGAAGATTTTCAGGCACAGCCTGTCATTCATGATGTTTGCCCCACACCAAACACCAGCTGAACCATCAGGATAACTCAGCCCATGGTCCCCACTGGAAATAGCTGGGAGCATATTCCCAGTGTGCTGAAAGCCCCCCAGACTGGGTGGCCCTGGGCGAGAGCCAGGAGGGAAGGGCAGGCAGGGCAGTCCTGGGAGGAAGAGCAAGAACATTCTGGCTCTGGCCTGTGGTTCCACACTGGCACTGGACAAGCAGTAAGGGGGGCTGGTGGCTCTCTAGTGGCTTGTGTGAAACTGAAGGACCAGTTTATAGGCATGGATTTTCTCTCCTTACCTGGTATTCTCCATCTTTCACAGTGAGCCCCATTATCAGCGGCCATGCTGCAATGTCAACATGAAAAATAATGCTGATGTCCAAGGTGCTCCTTCCCTTGCAGGCTTAGCTCTGGGTCGCAGGCAAAGCGGCAGGATGGTGTAGTGAAGAAGCTTTGGTTAACCCTCTGCACAGGTTGTTCTCAGGCATGTTTATCCTGGGGTTGTCAAAAGCACCGTGGCTCATTGAAAAAAATCATCACAACGAAGGAAGCATGAACTACATTTAAAATAGAAAATGACTATTATTAGCATATTTTTGGAACCAGAGTAGGTGTGGAGTTTGAGGGTCAAAGTCTCTCACCGTTGCTTCTGTGGAGCAGCAGCTCAAAGCCAGCTTTTGCCTTCGGTGAATCAGTTGTTAATCGCAGTTTTAGGGCCTTGCCTCTGCGTCACCAGTTTGTAGGCTGAAGCATATCTCGTCTCTGGAGGGACCTCAGCAGTCCTGCAGCTCTCACAAGTTTGGCACTTGATGTTATGAATTACATGGTGTTTGTCCCTCTCACAATTACATTTGATTTCTTTATGCTATTTGATAGCTCTGCGCTATGATGATAGTGTTGTTCTTTCCCCCCTTGATGATGATTATATCTCCTGTTCCCTCAGCTCTCACACATACAATGTCTGACCTCGAATTGAGCTGGCGTCTTCCAGGCAATGTGTGTTTGTGTCAGTCAGGAGGGTGCAGGGCTCGGCTCACACGTTTACGCTCCATTACTCACCCCTACATTGTAGGGAGGAACGCTGCTTCCTTCTGTGCTTTTCTCTGGGCAATTGTAATTCTACAGCTCAATAGCTTTGAATTTATTCAGCCTAGCTGGATATTATCAGTTTATTTTTATGTGTGTGGAGAGACAGAGCCAAGGAGAGAAAGGGAGGAGGAAAAAACCCTGTCGCTCTTGTAGGGCTTACAGTGGGATTTACACCAAAGCATGAAATTCTTCATATAAATATTTTAGGACCCTTATCTCTGCAGAGATTAATCTTGGAAATACTCCCAGGAGAACAAGGGCAGCTTGTTCTCAGTCTCTTCCTCCCCTCCCCTTTCTGCACTGAGGGCTGCAGGGGGTTCCTGTGGCTCTGGCTGCATCTCTGGAGGCTTTTGTGCCCCAGTGCAGAGGGGTCTGAGCAGGGGCCAAGGCCAAACCTGGGTCACTGAGCGGTGCCTGTGTGGCCCTGTCCTATGGCCCGTCTCCACAGCCCTTTCTGGAGCGGGTCGGCAGAGTGGCAGTGGCTCCGTTTCTCTCCTGCCTGGAGTGGAGCTCCTGTGTCCTGTCCTCGCTGGGAGAGGGGCTGGGTATCACTTGTAAGTGTCCCCTCAACCTTTTTGGATCCTTGGGGTTGAAGAGGTGTGGGACAGCCAGGGCAGGGACCTGCTCAGGCTCAGCTGATTTCAGACAGTATGTGACTCTTGAGACCAGAAGTTTTGAAAGCACCACAAGCTAATTAATGTTTAAAATGGCCAGTGTCAGATCTGTGGTTTGCATCACAGGTGACGAAAACCGCCTCAGTGATCTAGCACTGCGTGAGGCTCATCAGCTGGTTAACAGAGAGCTATGAAGCTTTCTGAGATGTGAGATGTTTGATGCTTCTTCCACTCCTGAAGGGTTACTTGTGATGGGGCTGTTGGGAAGGCAAGCTCGGGGTAGCACTGGTTTGCTGCCCAGCAGTGGTGGGGCTCTACCCCGTCACTGCTGGTGGGTTCACCCCAGAGGCTGGGGGTCGGGGGGTCTCTCACAGCTGTGTGGGCTCCTCAGGCATGGCTGTGGCACCGCTGCTGTCTGAATGGACGTGTTTCCTCCAGGGCTTGAAATACAGCACTGGAATTTGTAAGGAAGCTTTAGTGTTTAAGCAGGGCCTTGTGAAAGCACCTTTGTGTGGAAATTCCACCTCGGGGTTATTGATGGGTTCAGATTTATTCATGAGATTAATAATGTTGTCTGGGTCATGCAATCTGTGCAGTCACAGCTCCAAGGATTCATGGTTCATGGTCGTCTTCCTTCACGCTTTGTAAGAGGAGAAAAATGAGCCATGCGACAGGGAAATCAGAAATAATACTAGAAATTTTTCAAGGATTTAGTGAACATTCAGAGCTTCAAGCCCTTCTTGTTCCACAATAAACTTTTGAGAGAGAAATATAAAATGCATTTTTTGTACCTCACTGCAGAATGAACAACTTGGAGCAAAACAATCTGGCAACCAGGTGTTGCTTTGTTTTTGTTGCCTTCTGTAAGAATTCTATTTGCAAACAAAAGGGAAAAATTAAGACTAAAAAGATAAACAGAGCAAAGACCAATTTAGCAGATAACTGTAGCACAAAGATCTAAGGTTTTGCAGGATTGCAATGTAGCAAGCAGTTTGGTAGGAAACGATTCTGCTCACAGGGGTGCATTGCAGGTATGTTTAAACTTGCAGGGGTCTGAACTGTGCCATTGGATGTGATTTAATGCACTTTTTCTCACGGTTCACCCCCCCCCCCAATAAAGGAACACAAAGGTCAATGCAGAGGTGTGTCTGTAGTGATACTGGTGCAGGAGTGATTGGAAAATGTCTTTCCATGGTATGGCTGGAGAAATGCTACAGCAGGTGCCACAAAAAAGCGGAGATGTAAATCTGGGGTGGGAATTCAAATCTATTGTGCTGCTGTTCTACCTCAGGTCTTCAAAATCTTATCTACTATGTGTTGTTTCATGATCCAGCAAGTGATATTTTTCACTGCTCTTGAAAACTTCCTCTTTTTTTTCCTTTGCTGAATGACTGTGATTATTGGTAAGTCACCCAAAATAGTTAATTTGCGTCCAAAGAAGCAGGCTGGCTACGAATTGCTGTGATGGAAATCCTACACCATCTGTGACTATGTAAGTGCACTTTGCAGCACAGAAGGAGCCATAAAGATACTTGTCACAGCAACTGCCCTTGGAGGAGGTGATGGGAAGAGCAGGAGTAGTCTGGGATGGGGCAGGTCAAGCACCCGGGGCCGCATCCCATGGAGACATACATGGCCATGAGGCACCTTGTGTTCTCGGGTCGGGCTCCCAGACAGCCTGAGCAACCAGCACAGGTGGGAAAAAACCCACAGGGCACCCAGGAAATTAATTTGCAAGATATAGTGATGCACCTTCTGGGTGATGCCCCTGGAGCTGGCTCTGTCGCAGGTGGAACAGCAGTGTCCATCCAGGCCAGCGCTGTGGCTCCGCGGTAGCAGTTGGTGGAGAGTCTGCTTTCGTGCATCTTTAACCCGCCACAGGAGGCAGACTCTTTGTGTTTGCATTTTATTATAAATAGAAGAATGCAAGGTTTTTCAAAAGCAAGGGGGCATTTAGATGCTGAAACTTAGTTTGGAGCTAATCTGTGCCTTGTGCAAGTTGGTCACCCTCTTGGTCATCAGCAGACCATGGAGCTGGGTTGTGTCATCATGTACGAGGCACAAGGAGGCAGTGGAGGTGCCAGGGCAGCATTGTTAGGGAAATGCCAACCATCCACCATGGCATTTCCAGTGGAGAAGCATTCATCTTTGGCTACTCTCGTGACTTTTTGCTGGCTTCAAAGGAAGCTGGCCAAGGGAAGTCAGTTAACAGCAGTCTGTTTGCTGAACAGCAGGAAAACAAAAAGTCAACAAACAACAAGAAACATATATTTAATAAATAGGATGTCATTTCTACACACCAGTTGCTTAGGTAAACATTGTAAGGTAGGTGATGAGGATGAGTAGGGTTTAAGGGCGTGTTTAGAAAACAGTTACAAATGTTTGGAGAGGTTAGGGGCTGTTCAAGGCAAAAGACTACCTGACCTCTTTTCCTTGTTGTTCCTCAGGAAACCAGCCTCGTAATTTGCAGAACACCTTCACCACTGGCCTGGTTTACTCCTCCATTTGCAACGGTTTATCTTCACTTAGCTCACAAATAGCAGAGTGAATTCCTTTTAAAGAGCCATTTTTGCAAAACATGAATATCACATAAGAACAAAATTGATTGCTGAAATAAAGGATGATAGCTGCGATATTTTATATTTATACACTACTTCCAAGAGATCTAGAGAAGAAGTCACAAAACCTGAAAAACATGTGCGGTTTACTGAAAGATGGATAGTCTTTTCAGTGTTTGCAGCAGTATTAGTTATTTATAATGTTTTTCATCCATTACATTGAGAGTTTGCTCATTGAAAAGCAGCTTGCCTTCTGGAGAGCAGAGCCATTTGCAAGATGGAATGAAGCTCAGGTTACAGCAAAGAAATCTTCTTGCATAGCAAACGAGAGAGAGAGAAGGCAGAAATGCTTGACTGGAAAAAAAAATATCTTAACCTCCCTTCCCCCAGTGTAAAACTACTGGAAAAAGTACTTTCTCACTAGGAAGTGTACTATGAAAGGAAATGTTAATGAACAGTGCTCCCCACAGCTGAGCAGTCAGGGTAGAATAAGAGGTGATCCCGTGGTTTAAGCTGTCAGATTTTTGATTCGAGAGGGACTTGCTCTGATGTGTCTTCACCCAGAGGGGCTGAGGGGCCTGTTGTGCTGTGCTGGTGGGGTTACGTGTCTGTACCCTGCCATATGCCTTTCTGGGCACCTTCTTGCCTTGCGTCGTCACACTTCTGAGGTCAGATATGCTCATCTTCACCAACCCCTCTGTTGCAGCCGGAGCTGATCCAGCTGTTTGACAGCTGTGCAATGGGAAGGGAGGCTGTGTGGGCTGCGGGCGCTGTGGGGAGGGACCCGGGTGATTCACACCTCCTCAGTGCGGATGCCCCCCAGCCCCAGCCTGCTCCCTGTGCCCGTCATGCTCGTACTCATGCCCTGCATGGTGACAGCTCCTGGCCCCATGCTCACACCTTCCCTCTGCCACCCAGTCCCGGCTCTGCCTGTCCCCGGTCCCCTCCCAGCTGCCCAGGAGGCTCCGTGCTGCTGCCGAGCCTGTTTGTCAGTGAGCATCATCCCCTCACCCTGCCATCAAAATAGCTGTCTCCCGGGAGCCTTAAATCATTCTGTTTTAAACACAGCATTATCATAATCCCAGCTTGCTCCCTTTTCCTCAATGTCACTTCATTAAAAAGAGCCTGAACAGTCTTAAAAGCTGCCATAAGTTTTAAGCTGACCTCCAGGTCCGCTGCCATGCCAGGACAGCAGAGGTTTTCCTTGTGCCTGAGTTGCACAAGGAAATGCTTATTCCAGCTGTTCGCCGAAGCATTACTCAAAGAATGTGCTTAATTTCTATCACGACTTCAAAGAGACTGAAGAGCAATAGTAACAGTTTGCTTTAGGGCTGAAACATCTGGAATATAAACCTTCTCCTACTGCTCTTGCTCTTTTTCTTTCTCACATCTCTCAGGCCCAGAACTGCTGCTGGTTTAGATCTGAAATCCCTTTCTCTTACCACAGCGGGACTGAGAAGATGTGGTAAGGTTTGTTCTAGGAGGGATTACATTCCTTTTCTTGTTCTCTGAAAGAAATAATTGGAAATTCTTTATGAATCTATGCTCTTTCCAGTAAGAATCAATGGAATTACTTTACCGGATTTTAAATAAAGCTCTGTCATTTTTCCTCTTTTAAATGCAAATAACTTCCTGAGAAACTCTCATTTGAACTAAGGTGGTTGTTCTTTTTACTTCAAACTTAAGTCTAATTTATTCTAATATTTGCTGTGAGACTGGAAGAATTGTGTAAAGTGCGAGAGTCATAAACATCCCCAGAAACCTGATGGCAAAGTGTAAAGAGGGAAGAACCACTACAGTATTTACTGACCTTGTGTGGTGAAGATGCTGTGTGTGCTTTGAACGTTTGCTGTCCCTCAGCTGGATCATTGCTTGTTAATTTAAGAAGGGAAGTTCTTAAAAGTTCCATTTAAGGAACAAATGAGCTGTGAGCTCGTGAGAAGTACAACTGTCCTGGTCTGGAACGCTTGGGTGGAAAAAGAGACAAAAGCCTGATGTTGGGGTTAATGAGCCAACATTGCAGGGCCTTGAGAATAACTGCTATGTTTGGTGGGGCCTGGCTTGGGGAGGTGGTGAGATCCCCCTGACACACGTGTGTGCTGCGGAGAGAGGTGAGGGTCTTCAGGCGAGTGGAGCCGGGGTCACCTGCCTGTCCCCCTGCCACCGAGAGTGGTGGGAGAGGCAGGGGTGTCCCATCTCCCAGCACCCTCTGCCTGCTTAGCAGCCAGATCTGTAAACAGGGAGATTAAACGGAATTGCTAAAAGCTCATTTTGTATTTTAATTAAGTGTGTATTAATTTGACTTAGTTACTGAGCACTGACTACTTTATGCATTCCCAGTTTAATGAGCTAATGGTGTGGGAATAAATAATACATGATGGAGTGTATCTTCACAGTGTTAATTTTTTCTGTTTTACAACAATTTTAATACATCTGTGTACAAGTCAATTAAATCCACAGTTTATTGCTGATTACAGTGATTATTGGGCTTCTGCACATCATGAAACCTAACAGAAAAGTTGCTGTGGCAAACAGCAGGCTAGTGAAAGCCGGCTAAGACGAAGGCACACCCTTAGCAGTATCTAGGATGGCTTGAAGCTCAGTGTTTTATGTGAACGTTGGTTCAGTAAATCTAAGTTTCAAAACCAAGCTCTTATTTTTTTGTCTCTGCACTTAAGAAACCTGGAAAGCTGAAGTACAGCTCAGCCCGGTGATGGCAGTTTTGCCTGCTTGCATGTTAACACAATTAAGCAATTTTGAATTGAAAAAGCAATTTTGAGTTGAAACTACCCAAAGTTGTTTTTTATTTTACTGAGCTGAAGGCACAATCCGGCAAGAATAAGGGGCGTAACACATTGGGAAAAACTTTACCCGGTAACATCCTTAGTTTGCTTAAACCTCTGAGATTTTGCTGTAATGCTAGCATTACAATGGTTAATTTCCATCACAAATCTTTCTCTCCTGAAGAGGATATATTTTTCTCTCCAGGTAAAACCCTATGGATTTCAGTAGGTGTTCCAAGAGAGTTTGCTGCCACTGCTACTTAGCAGCTGCCGTGCCTGACCGGTAACTTGGGCTGTGAGCCTGTAGGGGCTAAAACCGCGCGGTGGTGGAGAGATGCGGCTGGCGTTAACTGTGGGAAGAAGAGGCTATTCCTCCGCTGGCTTATTCAGGGCAGGTGCCTGGATCTCAGTCAGGCACTGCTGGCTTACACCAGCCGAGGATGCTAGGATGGGTTTCCTTTGTGCTATTAACACGTTGGCTTTAGAACTGTACATCGCGTTCAAGTCTAAGCCCTTTGCAAAGCACTGCAGTGCGTGACAAATAATCTTATACATCAACTTGTCAAGATGACTCCTTTTAAGTAGCATTAAGTTATTAATTCAGAAAGTCAGGCATTTCTTCCCCTGGGGCATACCAGCATACAGCACAACCTGTTGTTATTAACTGTGTTGGTAATAGAGAGACAAACGTGGGCCAGGGAGGCCGGGATGGTGACAGCCGTCCCCTGGCAGCGCTGTGCTCGAGTGGGAAACCCACAGGCACGTGTGGGGAAGGCATCTGTCCCACCACAGACGCTGCTCGCCCTGCTCTCTGCCTGGGTTTAATCACCGTCCCAGCAGCTGCAAGTGGTGAATGGGAGGAGAGAAGAAAGAGTAAAAGAAGATAAATGAATATGTGGGAAAATAGAGACATGGGAGGGAGGAGTATCTAATTCCACTCCAAACAGATGGTGAGTTGCTCAGGTTTAAAGACTGCTACAAGATGGATATCCTATTGGCAAATATCACTCAATCTTCTTGTCGTGTTTTGGGAGGAACTTCATGCATTTTCAAATTTGTACTGATAATTTGAAGACATTCATTAACATTTTGAGTGAAATGAAAAATGGATGTTTCTTTCCCAAGCCTACTAACTGTGCTCAGGCAATTGCCCGGCCCTTGTTCTGTAGGAAGCTGCTGCTCCCTGCTCTTCCTGGTCGCAGGGTACCAAGCAGTTCTGTGCAATGATCAAGCAACTTGTATTTGCCATCAGGAGAGAGAACACAGAGGAACACTGGAAATACTGAGACCTACTCTTACCCTGAGGCTGGAATCCTCCCTTTCCAGCTTGCTTCTGGAAAAGTTTTTTCTTTTACCCCGGGTTCACAGCAGATTGCAAGCAGCTTCATGTGCCCCCATGACACTGCTGCAACAGTGGGAGCAGTGATGTTTGGCTGATGACTTGGGAGATGGGAATGACCGTGTTTTGGTGGATAATTTCTCATGGCAATATCAATGTTGTTGGATTTGTTTCTATGCTTTGATAAGCAATTAGGCTTTGACAGCTGATGGAAAATGTTTTTACACTTTTTCTTGTTAAACCGGGTGCTTTTTTTATTCAGATCATCAGTGTTGCAGTAACAAACTGAAAACCCTCCTGCACCAGTTGGAATGGCCAAGGGAATGGCCATGATTCCTCAAAATTTAATGAGGTTCCTCATCTAGGAACTAGTAATTTCAGCTCTTGTGGTGGCCCATGGGAATCAATAACCTGCTTCAGTTTTAGATGGCCATTACAGTTGTCTATGAAGCACCTGAAAATACTGTATATTGGTTTTGTACGCTGGGGCTGAGCAGATGCCCTCTCCTAGGGAGCGTGGCACTGTTTAGAGTTACCTGGAGAATACTGAACTTGGTGTTTCTTTAACATTTATTGTTTCCACAAGACAACTGGATGTATTTTGTCTCTGTATGTGAGATCCTAACACTCTGATATTTATAAGAAAACATGGGAACACTGGTACTTTTGAAATGTTGCTTTCTTGTGTGATTGTGGGTATTTAAAAAAAAAAAAACAAAACCAACTTACAGTCCAAATGAAATGGGAATCTATTTTCTAGCTAGCTAGAGGAGATCAACAGGGAGGCTTGAAGCTCTAAAGCTATTTGTGAAGGAAAAAGACACTGCTGTGTCAGGAATTACTCAGCAAAAGGTAAAAGAACTGTAGTGGTTGTCCTATGAATTCATGTTTCTCATGAAATAGAAAAGCAAAGTGGTCAACTTAGTTTATATTTGTGTATTAAGTTTGCGTGGTGAGGTTTTGGTAGCCGGGGGCTACGGGGTTGGTGAAGGAGGGGAGTTGAGTTGTGCTCAGTGGCTTACAACAGACCTTGGCCCATGTGATGGAGAGTGTTGTTTTAAATTTGAGTTAGTAATGCAGCAGCAGAGGATCAAGTGCTGGATAGTTCTTCTGAAGTTAAGTCAACACCGTAAATCAAACTGCAGGAGGACCATGATTTAATTCATTAACAGTTAGAAGATTAATTAGAGCACTATTAAATATTTGATTAAATTAAAACTAAAGTATTCAAACATTGTTTTTCAAATAATGTTTGCTCACTTATTAGAATGGCTAAACATTCAAATTAATTAGACGTCTGGGTTGTTGGTAAGAAATAAACCCACATGCATTTCCTTTCCTGGGGTGCTCTCAGACTTTTCCCATGGCGCTACAGAAGAGGTGACTAATCGTGGCTGTCACCTCCCAGGGGCAGAGCTGTGTTTTTCCGTATCGGTGTGTGCAGCCGGGCTTGGAGTCTCAGACCAAATGTGCCCTGGGTCCATCTGACACCCTGGTCTCCCGGCACCCTATTCCCAGGTCTGTTTGCTCATTTGTGAGATTAAACACCTTCCAGAGTTAATGGCCCTGTGCTCATCACTCCAGGAATCCTGTAATGCTCTTGTGAGGGGTGACATCATGGCAGCTGGTGGCAGGTACCGTGTGAGAAGGACGCGGGAGGAGGATGAGGAGGACAAGAAGCAGCAGGTGCCAAGAGCCCGGCATCATCCTCTGTGCCGCTGGCTCCCCTCCCCAGCACCCGAGGTGCTCCCCCCACGCTGGCCTTCTGGGGTGTTTGGGAGCCCAGAGGCACACGAGGGGGGGCTACATGTCCCCCAGCGGTGCCAGCTGTGACCTTGCCCCGGAGTATCGCTTGTGCGTGGAGCTGCTCTGAGACCCCTCCATGCTTTGGCCCCTTTGAGCACCCTGAGAGCGTCTTGGGTGCTTTGACTTCTGAAAATATTTAAAATCAAGGAAGTTCATTACCTCCTGGCTGTCTTCACCTCAACAGAGGGGCGGCCCTGCTTTCAGTGATGTAAAGACTTCTCAGCACTTAAAGGAGCATAAAAATGGGATTAAATGCCACTTACATCCATTATTACCCACAGGATAAATGCGAGTTCTGTGCATAAGGTCAAGTGCTGGTAAAGTTATGCTAGTAGACGTTTTGCCCATAATTTTTTTAGGAAGGGAGATATCCATCTTTCTCTAGAGATGTGGAATTCCCAGTCATCTGAAATGCCCTGTGGCACAGACTGCTTGTAATGACTGTGGCTGGGAAGCACTGCAGGTGACACAAATAAATGTCAAGCAGAAAGCTTGAATTAAGAAAAAAATTCTTAAACATCTTGTGTGTATTGTTATATAAAGCTAATAGGATTACTTCAGACTCAGCACCAGGCTCTTAAAATGTAATTTTCTATGTAAGAAGGTAAGTGTGGAAGTCTTACAGTGATGGATGCCTTCACAGCCATCCAGAGGATGAGCCATTTTTCCCTGCAGAAGTCAAATGCAGGAGGTGGAAAACGCTTCTCTGCTTTCATTGCACCATTTATCATTAGTACAACACCCTGCATCAAGAGTTAATTAAGACTTGTATCTGTTCTGTCTGAGCTGATGATCAAGACCCAGGCATGCAATGGCATGGTTTGGGTTGGGGTGGCTTATCACAGAATCTTCATGCTTGGAAGAGACCTTGGAGATCATTGAGTCCAACCACAAAAAAAAACCCAAAAAACAAACCCGAAACAACACCAACCCAGAACACAACCCAAACCAACACAATATTTTGCTATCAATAGCACCTCATGCCTGTTACAGGGATGAACGGGATAAATCCTCCTAACAAATTCTTTCCCCTTTTCCCTTTATTGCATCCCTCTGCCTCTCTCTCCCCGTGGCTTGCTGTCGCTGCTGTAACGGTAGCCACGGCAGCCCTTGCCCAGTGAGCCCCTGCACGGCCTGTCTGGGGGTGCTCTCCCCCTGCACCACTGCCTGATGGACACCCCCAGGATCTTGCACCCTCAGGCGAAGGTGTTAGGGTTCTGTGTTACCAGATGAGTAACAAATGTCTGGAATTTCTTTCCATGTAAATGAGGTCCCAAGGAGCAACTCTCAGAGTTAGAGTAATTCTAAGTAAATGGAACTTGAAGTTTAGAACATACGGTATATTTTAATTAAAAATTTATTTTATGACCTACTAAATATGGCTGGAAGCACCAGCTTCATTGAAGCTCCTTCCAAACCTATGTTCACTGGGTGCTGTGGGTTCACCAGGGTCCTTCCCACCACTGCTGCTGGTTTGAACCCAGCACCCGGAGGGGCAGCGCCTCAGGCTCGTGAACAGGTCTCACCCCCCCTGGGGGCCAGGTTCCTTGGGGAGCTCCTCTGTTCCTGAGCACCAGCTTGGATCTGAGGACAGAGCTGAAACAACAACTCGCACACATATTCTGAAATGCCCAGGGATTCTTCTGGTCAGTGGGGGTTTCCTCTTGTACACTCCCCCGTCTTAGTGCAGATTGACCTGGTGATGACAGATCCACTCCTAAGAATTGCACTCCTTGAGCTTACCCACCTCCCACTGCTGTGCAAGAGGAATTCCCAGCCTTTTGGCATCTGAAATGTTTTCTTTCTGGGTGTTTTATCTGCTACCCTCTACTGGCATGAAACTGTGCATTTGCTGCTGTAACCATGGGAAGACCGTGCGAAATAGTGACAGACTGGGGGAATTATAGGTTTAACTGAGGATGGTGAAGAAATGCCTCTGTGCCCAGATTCCCAATCACCTTCTTATCTAGTCTGGAATCAAACCGATCTGTTACCCACCTCCCTGCAAAACAGCAGCTGCTTGATCTCTCCTCCCATGGAACGCCTCATGTAAATAGCAATGTTCGTGGCAATGCAGTGACTCTTCCTGTGCTCTGTGAGGGAAAGGCGAGACAAATGAGAAAGTAGGAGTTGGGGCTATGTAACAGTGTTGAAAACCAGACCATAAACATCCTCCTTTTTTTTTTTTTTTTTTTTCCGCCCTAAAGAATAGGTTTTACTGTCAAAATTTGGTTACTGAAGCCTAGTAAGCATGCTGGTTTCCATGCGTTGTATGACCTGACTTCCTGTCAGCACAATACTAAAAAAATAAGGAAAAAAAAGTTGTCTGACAAGCAAGAGGAAGAAAGGCAAGAGCAGGCTTTGCCATGACATTTATTTCTTTCCTTTGACCGATTGTTCCTTCCCTGCTACCATGAAGTGGTGACAATAGCTATATTGAATTACACCACGTGTCAACAGGCATTTGATTTTAACAGAATGAATTATTACCACATCATTTGGACTTTTCTGCTCTATTAATTTTGCTGCATCTTCTATTTTGGTCATTTGCCCTACGTTTTAAAAAGCAAATTAGTGTCCCACATTTCCTCTCCGTTGGGTCGAAAGGTTCTGTTCTCCACTGTTCCCCAGTGCTTCCACTGCAGGCGTTTTATCTTACTCTGCTCTATTAAGCAGCTGGACTTAGGGTCAAACAATAAAATATGTGAGGCTAGAATTCAGTTCATTTTCACTTACATTCGTTAATTATTTACATCTAGTAGTATTTTGAGGCATCTCTTGCTGAGTTCTGCTGTCACCCCATGCACCTGGGGACTGGTATCGTGCTCTGCAGCAGGTCCTCAGGCAATTCATCATCGGTATCTGCTCAGTAACTACTTCTCTTCAACACCTCTGGAAGCAGCCGGTGATGTCTGTCTGGAAGAATGAGTCTTACAGTGACAGGCAAGAGTCACTGCTATATTTAATTATTTCACTGCTTAAAATTTGGTTTACATCTATACTTTTACAAATTAATGATGATATTCTCCATAAATTCTCTGTAACAACAGATTGTATATTTATTTCTTTCAATGAGAGTCACATAAACAAGGGGTTTGGAGTGTAGATGGACAGGAGTCTGCTGTGCGCAGCTGGAAGGTGTCGGATGAGGTGTATGGACATGCTCATCCATAAATCTCTGCCTCTGACAGCATATTGAAATGGAATCTATTTTCAGCATACAGAGAAATGTAGTGTCTTCTGATGACTGTTAAGACGCTGTAGATCCTACTTGTTGCTTTTTTTTTTTTTTAATAAAAAACCCCGACAGACTGTACGCTTTTCCCAGGAAGGTCAGTTCATCCTGTGTCACTGAGTTTTTGGAGACAATGCAACACCAGGATGGCAATGTTTTGGTCATGAGATGTCTCAGGCACTTTTTAGTGTGTTCTTTTTCAGTAATTACATTTTATTTGTCTTCAGTGTACTTGAATCTAAACCCAACATCTTATGAGGGACCAGGAATTTGCTTTTCCCTCAAGTGGTTATACTGATTCATGATTTTTTCCTTTTAATTCAGTATTTTCTCCCATGAAAAAATCATACTTGGATTGACGGAAATTATTCAAACCTGCACTGAGAACATTACATTATTTTGACAGAAGCCATCTACATTTTTTACAAAGTTGAAACATTTTCGTTTCCACACTTTGTTTGACAAACCAAAAAGTAGTCTCAAGGGTAAACACGATTTTGGTCTTGTTCAAAGAAAAACAAACACTCAAACTTTAGCTGGTAAACAAGATGTTTCATTCAATCTCAACTATGCATTTTCCTACTTTTTGTATTACCTGGAAAAAAATGTTTATTGTTTCTCCTTGGTCAGTGAGCTAAAAAATCCATTATTTTTATGGCTCCACTCTGTCACTCTCCAGGGCAAATGCCAATCTCACAGAAATAATGGGATCGATGGAAAACTACGCCTTTTTGTGGCATGTGTGGTTATTTTTTGCCAGCTTCACTGGTCTGGGTTTCTACTAATCCGATTTCGCCACCAGCTTTTCCTCATCCAAGGCTGCTCTGGTGTCGGGGCTGTTGTGGACATCCTGGACGGGCGTCCCGAGGGTCCAGCACCTGGAGGTCACGAGATCTCTCCTGGTGCCTCCAAGGAGCCCCTCTCCCTTGGCACAAATTGGGCTCTTGTCGGCGTTCATCACTTTCTCATGCTCGTTATCTGTCTATCAGGGCTTTAAAAAGTGTTACATATTATTTTAATGGTGTCTCTCTAAAAAATAATTACTTCACTGTGCCCATGATCCAGTTTGCATTTGATGTGTCACTTCTAATCACCAGCAGAATTCTTTTTCCTACAAGAGACCTTATTTGTCACATTTCTAACAAAGAGCTCGTCTCTTTTCATTAAAAACAGGCTTTTCAGCTCAGTGACTTAAAAATAGGAAAAATAGAGTGTGTGCTGCAGGGCAAACTGTAAAGTAAAGGCAAACTGTACATGAAGGGGAGGGAGAGCAGCACCTGATGTCTTGGTGGAGTGTTCCTGGGATGCGGTGACACGCCTGGGCAGTGGTGGGCAGACGGGACCCACTGTAGACCCTGCAGAATGGGGACAGTCTCCTCATCCTCTGCTCGGTGTGGCCTCCATGCCAGCAGCCCGCAGCCCCCCCCACCATCACCAGGCCCAGGGGCAACCAGATTCACTCGCCCTGAGCGCAGGTTTCCCGAAT
This sequence comes from Tringa solitaria, assembly GCA_026413425.1. Lineage (NCBI taxonomy): Eukaryota > Metazoa > Chordata > Aves > Charadriiformes > Scolopacidae > Tringa > Tringa solitaria. Next base: position 3,387,581 of record JAOXJM010000006.1, read on the forward strand.
GCAAGGCAAAAACATCGGGGAGAGGCTGGCTTTGTGCTGCCCTCACCTTTGTTTGAAGATGTCATGCTGAAATGAGTCAGAAGGCTGTTGATGTGAGGGGGAGTAGGAAAAGCATGTATGACTAAGCCGTTTTTCTTCTGTACTAGTGGATAATATACTTATATGCAAATTAAGTTTCATGAAATAACATCCAGATCATTTCGTGCAGTCATGGCTTTCAGTTTTGTTATTCCTGCTGGGGATGGGAAAGAGGAAAGACGTGTCTATCCATTCTGTAAAAATCAAGGGTGAATATTATGAACAGAAAATCATTAACGTGAGCATTACAAGAAGGGAAGTAGGTTTGGGTTTTGTGCTTACTCTTTTGCTGTGGGTCTGTGTTTTTTTTTATTACTGTAACTTATGTCACAGCATCTACGGCTTTTGAAGGACCTAATGCTCAGGATCTCTGCTCTCAGACTGGGAGTCACAGGACTCCTTTCCCGTGGTTGGGGGTGTACTGGGTGACACCCAACCACTGGTGTTGTCCCAGTGCACGTGAACTCTCTTGCCCAGAACAAGGGTGAAAGGTACGGAACAAACCCTTGTGCATGATGGTTCACAGGGCTGTGATGTACTCATCAGAGGCGAGGGGACCATGGAAGAGACGGCAGGACCCCTCCCCAGCTGGTGTAAATGCAGCATAACCAGGCCCAGCTCTGCTTCCCTCTGTGCTGACCGACACTGGCCACTATTTGGTCATTATTATTTCTGCGTTACTGGCTTATCCCATTGGCTTTTGCATGGAAACAGGAGTGCCGTGTAATCACCTCTCACTGCATATATTCCCAGTGGAATAGCTAATCTTTTGGTTTTGACATCATAATTAGCAAGATAGAAATTATTGTGTCCCCAAACCAAAGATAATTTCAGAAGGGGGAGAAAAAACCTGCACAAAAAAACTCAGCTAGAACTGATAAACTTTGGATGCAGAAATGTAATTTTTATGTAAATGCCCTAATTAAAGAAAGAACAAGACACAGCATTTGTGGGAATAAATGCTACACGAGCAGGGTTGTTTTCAGACAGAACAGATTTTTTCTGAGCTCTCCTGTAGTCCCAGTGGGTCTGGGGGTCCCTCGGGATGCGCAGCCTCTCAGGGTGCAGCGGGCGGTGATGTATTGGCAATGGTAGTGGAACCGGCAGCGACACCGCAGTGAGTTGGAAATGTGTCCATCAAAGCTGCAAGGGCTTAAATAGAAAGGATGAGGAATCCATGTGTGGGAAGCTGGCCCAGCTGCTGTCCGTGTTGGGTTTGTGTCTAATAAATATGCCAGTCCTTAGCTTCCATCAGCATCAAGCGTGTACAAGGGACAAGCGCATATGCTGTCTCTAATTTCTGCCTGTTATCTCAGTGATTTATTATGCCTTTACTAGAGTCCTGGCGACATTAATTGCTATATGCGATTGCTGTGATGGTGACCACAGAGTTTAGAGGCAACGGCGGGGTGTCAGGGCCTCGTGACACAAAGCCTGGATAAAGGCAGAGTTTCCCAGGGGCTGCTGAGACTCAGCTCCTGCCAAAGCGGGGCCCAAAGGTGTCAGCTCTGGGCTGCAGCAGCTCCTGAGACTCTGTGGGGCTGCACGTGGGATGAGATTTATCTCATTAAAACCTAGGTGTCTGAAGGTGAAGCACTTATTCTAAACTAGTTGTTGAGGGCTGTCTCCATCGTTAACAGGGAGAGATCCCATTTGGAAGGAGATGGATCTGTTTCTGGGCAGGGTGAATATGCAGCACTTTCTCAGGAGAGGGGTCGTGAGCTCCGAAATACGATTGGGCACAGGAGTGTGTAAAGGCCCCTGAGAGCCCTTGGGGTTGTCATGCCTCAAATTTATTTTTTCACTTTTAAATTGCTATTCAATGCTCATCCCTTTCTTCTCCCATTTCCAATGAAACTGAAGGTCTGATTTGAAATGGAAAAGGAATTGCTTTAAAAGCTGCTATGTTGAAAAAGACCAAAGGTGCTGCTACTCAATTTTTGTCACCCTGACACCTTGGTGTCTCAGTGCAGAGCTGAGGGGCTGGTAGCCCGGGGCTTGCCAGAGGAGTAATGGTGCAGGAGGCTGCAGGGGGAGCAAAGCCCCACTGTCTCTGCTTCTGTCCTATGTTCTGCAGTAAATTCTACCCCCCAATTCAATTGAATTAGTAAAACCAAAAAAGCTCAGAACAGCCCTATTTATGTTCTTCTTTTCTCTATTTTTTTTCACCTTTACAAACTCCCAGCCCCTCTCAGCGCTCGGGAGGCTGCCCTCCTCACCTGCCTCATCCAGGCTGTGCTGAGGCCGGGGTCTCTGCAGCATCCCAAACCTCCCTTCATCTGGACTCACTGGCCTCAGGGTGTTTATCCGGGTGGTTTGGGGCAGCAAATTCTCCTGCTGAGGGTGGTGGGAGCAGGGGATGCACTAAACCCTCCCCTTCCCATGGTCCCTGGAGGTACCTGGGTCTCAGGCCCAGCTCTGCCACCTTGGCCACCATTTCAGCTGTCCGTTTCATTTCTGTCGCCCTGTCCCTGCCAGGGTCACTCTGCATTGGTGGGAGGCACCAAAAGCTGTGCGGCTCCGGGCCCCGATCGGCAACCGGCAGAAAGGGGACAGGGTGTCTGTGGTGGCCCTGTCCCAGGGTGACAACAGACATCTTGGCCAAGGCCCTTGTGCCGAGCCCACACGGTCTGGGGGATGCCATAGTTGTGTGTTGGGAGGAGCTGTGTTTGATTGTTGTCTGTGGTTGATTTCTCTGTCTCCAGCATTTAGGGCCAGCGTCTCCCTATGCAAAGCAGCCCAACACCAATTTCCCTCCGGGGTGACGGTCACTGGCAGCATTTCAGGATATGACTTCCATTTACAGGGCCCTGCTTACCCTCTTTTGAGTGTGTATATATTTATTTAAATGATTCATCTACTGATATATGGCAGCTTGGTGAAATGAGTTGTTAGCACATTAACCTTTCAACCACTTAAGTCTAGTTTAAGTGATTATTAGATCAACTTTGACAGAATATTGGCTATTATCACAGCTTATCTCCCATCTACTGTAATACAGCATTTCAGGTTTTTCCTGGAGCACCACCAACATCCCAGCATTTCAATCAAAACGTTGGTTTTCTCACTCTGGTCTCCAAACAGTGCTGTTCCAGTCCACCGCCTCAGCCGGTGTTTGGAAGTCTCCTGGCTCTAGGGACCAGAGGTGCTGCCCCACCGACGCCAGCCCGGCTCCCTTCCTCCAAGCTGCTAAACCCACACGCAGTCCCTTGGCTTTTTCTCTCTGTGAACGTATTAATACCCTGTAATCAAGTCACCTTTAGCCTTCTTTTTAATAAACTAAACAGATTGAGCTCTTTAGTTGCTCACTGTTTGATTCCTACACACCTCGGTAATTTTTTCATGTCCTTTCTGAGCTCCCTCCAGTGTTTCAACCATCAGCAAACCTGAGCCTTTAAAAATACCTGAGTATCATCTGTAAGCTTCAGTCACATTGCATGAACTATGCCTGGTGTTAAGGAATGAAAAAATAAGAAAGAAAAAGAAATGAAACTCCACACTTGTACGTAGACAACATTAGCTAAGACATCTGGATGAATATCATCGCTTGAAGCAATTTTCATACTCTCGCTTCTGGTATCTGAGGAGCAAATAGCCTCTCATTTAATTTATACTGTAATAAAATCTCCTATTGATTTTAATAAAATTGAAGATGATCATTTTGAATGAAATCCCTAAGGCAGCTTCTCCATAAAAACTGACTCTTCTTATTTTCTTTGCACACGTACATTGCAATTCATGGCTGCTAACAGTGAACTGGGACTTTGTTTCTGAAAAGCTGAGGAATAGTTTTGAGTAAAGAGTGTGAAGAAACTCTTCATTAGAAAACAGGTGTTTGGAGAGTTCAGCATGGTGCCAGCCCTGCCCTTCTGTTCCAGCTCTGTAGAGCTGACAGTAACACACCGCTCTTCCTCCTGTCCCCGTCATGCCCTTCACCTCCCCTGAGGTGACAGCCTGTGGGTGACAGAGGTGATGTAGGCGCAGGCCACCAGCCAGACGCCAGCCCAGCACCCTCCTCCTCCTCCTCCTCCTCCCGTGCTCAGACAGGGCGAGCGCTGCGAGAGGTCAGACAGCCCTGGTTCTGCCCTTCTCCACCGTCCGCCCGGCACCAGGACGGGAAGGGAGAGCCCGGAGGGGCTGCAGCCGGCTGTCCTGGAGCAGGACACAGGCAGCAGGACAGGAGCCACCCTTGAGGGACATCCCCTGTGCGGAGGCTGCATCCCGAGCTACCACCTGGGCTTAGAGCTGCTGTTGAAACCAGGATGCCCTGGAGAACCCAGAGGGATTTATTACTTGTTGTTATTTATTAAACCGCTGTGGACTTTGCGTTTTACAAATCTTTTTGGTTTGCTACACGCCCCACACATATAAATCTCAGCTATGCTATTTTTCTGTTCAGCCTTGGAGATGAGCTTAGTTGTGTATGAGAATCTGCAGAGCTATCACATAGAAATGAGATCTGCTGAGGAAAAAAACAACAGCAGCATAATTAACATTCACCTTGATGTTCAAGTTTCACTTTGAAATGTACTTTCACAAGATGAACTGCTAAGCAGAATTAGGATTTCATTGTTGAATGAATATTCAATATGCTTTTAATACTGCTTCCTTTTACTTCCCCAAACCAAAGCCTCTGCTGAGACATCTCTGATTAGTTTTGTTTCTAAAGTGCTAAATACCAAGGGAAAAAAAATCAATGCACCAAGAGGAAAATGCTTAAAAAGACATGCAGCCAGAACACGGGGACGGAACCCGCTCATCTCTTGCAGAGTTGTCTCGATCGCCACAGCCCGGGCTCCCCCCGAAGCCTCTGTGGGTGCCCGGTCACAGCCTGGTGGCACCTGTGCCTGGTGGTGGCTTTGCTCTGCTGGCCCTTGCACAGCCCTTGGCCAGCTGCCGGGCGAGGGAGACCTTCCAGCCTCTGGTGACAGCGGACACACGTGGATTTTGCACTTTTGCCCATTTTGTTGTTGTCTGTGGTGCTGGGGTGGGGGAGACAGAAATTGTGATTTGGAAGGCACTGGCTCTGGCTCCCCAGGGCTCCCGTCAGCTTTGGCCTCCTGCAGAGAGGACCCTCCGAAACAACAAATCTCAAGGATCATTTTGATCATTAATCCTTGCTCTCAAGCACTTTATAACCTGATTTTTCCACAGGAAGCCTGCAACACATTTGCTAGGGAGCCCTTATCTCTAAATAATGAGCTGTAGCGCATGAGATATAGAGAATTAGTGCGATGTTCTATAACCTGGCCCTGGAAAGTCCCTCTGTGTGGGGTTATAACTGAAGGGAGGGAAGAGCTGGTGCTGGGTCCGTGCTGGAAGGAGCAGGGCTGGGCAGGGGAATTGAGGGAACGGAAATCTCTGAACACTCAGTGAATTGCATTAAGTGCGAGGGAGCGTTCTCATCACCCCTCTCCATTTTCCGCTTTCTCTCTTCTGCGCATCCACGGTTTCTCCATGACTTACGGTGTTTCTGAAGCATACTTGAGCACATAATAAGCAACAGTAAGAGTGAACTGAAACTTGGCAATTATTTCTCCCCTTTCCTCCCTCGTTTCCACTTTTCTGGTGGAGCTGTGCCGGCCTCCCCAGCCCTGCCAGGGACTGCCTGTGCGGGAGGAGCAGGGTCTCCTCCAGACCAGGGCAGAGCCAAGGGCAGATGCGGTGGCCCAGCGGTGGCCCAGGAGCTGGGTCTGCCCTGTGCTCCTGCCCAGACATGCTGGCGCTGGTGCAGCCACGTGTGGCCGCTTCAGAGACCATTGGCATCAAACTGCCGCGTTCCGGCAAAGAGACCCCAAAAATCATCACTTAAAATTTTTGCTAAGACTAGCTGTTGCAGAGGGCGTGCTATTTTCTCCTTATATTGCTATCTTAAGGGAAATAAGGAAATATTTTTCACATTAGATTTATACAGTCAATAAGACGCGAGCTGAATAGGGAACGAGCAGCCTGGAGGAAATTGCCTTGTCACAGTGTGTAAGGATCTGATGAGAGCATCGCGTTGTGTCTGCCGAGCGATTGCAATACTGGACTAAAAGAGCCATTCTTGTTTTGTCCTACTTCCTAGCTGGCTTTTTTCTTTCTCAATTTGTTTGTTAATTATGAAAAAAAAATGCATAATATAGAAACTGAGGCTGTGATCCAGTAGGGTATTGAAACACATGCCTGACTTCGGCATGGAATTAGGTAAATTGGCTTCCCTGGAATTGTGATTATCGGAAACCATATTTTTGATGCACAAAGTTTAATTGGAGAAAATCCTTAAGTATTATTTGTGTACACAGAAATGAAGAATGTCAAAAGATAAGAGAAGAGGGATCAGAGCTCTGTGTATTTGTCTGCTCGGACTGTAATAGTAAGCTAGGATGGCACCTGAAAATGAAATTCACCTCTTGGGAAACGTTAAGATCAATTTACATCTTGTCCCTATTTTGAGGATTTTTGCAGGTGTTGCTGTCACCGCAGCCCCCTGCTGGCATCATGGGTCTGGAGGGAAACACGGCCCCGGAGGAGGCGCGGAGGGAGGATGTGGGGCACGGTGGGGCAGAGAGGGTGTCCAGAAAACATTAGGGCAAAAGAAAAGGTGCCGATGCTCTTCACTGCAAAGAGTCTGTTCCCTCTCCTGGGAGAAACAAAGGTCTCCTGCCCACACAGTCAAAGGCAGGTTGGTTTTTTCTGCCTGTTAGCTTCACTCACAGCATGTTTTTCAAAGCAGGACTTATTTTGGGGAGATGAAGAGTAGTTCTCTCTGCAGGTGACGTGAAAACAAGCACTCCCCTTGATTGGATTGCTCCTTTACAGCAGGTCCCGTGGGTAGAGCTGCTTTCTCTGTGTTGCAATCTGAGCACACATCAAGCACTCCAAAATTTATCTTCCAGGTTTGCAACTGGAATGGGTACAAATGGAAATGCAGGAAATTACATTTAACATTAAATCTTCTTTTCTGTGGGGGTGGTGAGACCCTGGAACAGGCTGTCCAGAAAGGTTGTGTGATCTCCATCCTTGGAGACAGTAAAACCCGACTGGTGGCAGTCCTGGGCAGCCAGCTCCGGGTGACCTGCTTGAGCAGGGGCTGGAGGCTTTTCACTGGAAATTGTGTATTTGACAGCCCTCTTCTCCTTCCCACCTCCAAAACTGCCTCAGTCACTTCTGAAAACAGTATTTCGCATTTAGAGTTGCAGGTAATGGGGGAGGTGTTCTGGAGGAAGGACCAAACATTGGGCTTGTCAAGAAATGGCTCGGGAGGATTGTAGAGGTGGGATATTCAAATGCTGATTTGGAGGAAAAAGCCAGATGTGTCCTCTGACTGTGATGCCCTCCTCAGATGCTGTAGAAGCAAAAGGACTGTACTTCTGAAAGGAGAAATTAACACCTCTGAGAAAGGTGGGATGAGATTCCTCGTACTGAAAGAGCTGGGAGACAGTGTCCCACGGGGTTCAGGCACTGCTCAGGCTTTGTCCGCTTGACTTAAACCACTGAAAAGGCAAGAAACAAGGCATCTTTGAGCTGCCATAGGAGCAGCTTTACTTACCACTTTACTTTAAACAAGAAAGAAAATAAAAAGGAAGATAAATGACTGGCAAACCAAGGGGGAGTCCTGTTCCAAACATGGCACAGGCCAGGGCTGAAGCGCAACCTGCGCTTCCCGGTGCTCCCTCCTGGCTCCCACCGCGCGGCCCTGGCTCATCCCGGGGGGCCCTGCATCATTCTGGGAATGCATTGTCATCTTGGGGAGCCTGAGACTGCTGCAGGCTTCAAAGGGCGGGATGCAGGGAAGCCTTTTATTCAAATATATTTCTGTCTTTGGAAAATATAACTTTCCAAGAAAATTAGGAAATCAGCCGTGCTGAGCCTGGGAGTGCTCAAATGCTCTCTAATTGGGCTGCTCTGGCTTTATGCTTCCCAGCAGGGGTATTTCTATAAGATGGATGGTAACCAGTTACTGATGCAATCAAGCTGTTCCTAGAGTGGGGAGCATCCTCACAATGGTTTTCAAGGGCTGGTACATATCACAGCAATGGGGAGTCTTCCAGGGGTTCCCACTCAGCCCCTGTCCCCTGCTCTGCTTCTTCCTCACTTCCCTGGGCACCCGTGACCCCTCGGTGCGGTCTCTGGCTGAGTGAGTGGTGGTACCTGGTCACCACAGAGAGCTGCTGTGGCTCCTGGTGCTCTGCATCCTGCCAGCGTGAACAGCCCAAGGCTGGCTGTCCCTGCACTCAGCCCCGTGCTGGGCTCGGTGGAGTCACCCCTCTGCTCCCCATGGAGCACGTCCTGCCTGGAAGGAGGTGACAGAGCAAAACACCACTCGGGAAGAGATCAGCGCTGCGGGGAAAGGATGTCCCTGAGCGGCAGCGCCAGGGAGGAGGATTCCCCTTGAGCCAGAACTGTTGGTCAGCCCCTCTGCAACCAACAGCCTGATTGGGGGTGAAACTTGTCAGAACTTTGGCAACTCGGAGCCCTGAAGTTCTTGCCACATTCCTTGGAAAATAAGCAACTGGATAAAACGTATTAAAAGAAAAAGGGTTTGTGATGGAGGATGAGGCTACGAGGTGACTCACCGGCCAGTGCAGTTAAAAAAGAATCATTTCCTCGGGAACTCAGGCCAAAATCTTGTAGCATGGAGAATTTGCACATCCCTCTCACGCTCATCAAGCCCTGCAGGGCCACGTGGACACGCGCCCACGCAGCACCGGACCCCGAGCCCCCTCCCACCAAACCCACCGTGGCTCCCGGGGGGCACGGACACCCTCCTCTGGACAGCAGGTAAACAACTCCTGGTAATGAAGCCTGGGTTTTCTGAGTCAGGCTTTAATTCCTGGAAGATGCACTGTCGGGTTCTTTGTTAGCATGCTGAACACCAGATGGGCAAGGTGATCACATCCCTGTTCCCTGGCCTGTCGTGTAAATCAGGGAGGTGACATCTTTTCAGTCTCTGGGGGGTGGTTTGCAGAAGAGATGGAGGTTGTAGAGTGCAGGTGACATTGAAAGACTCGTTTGAAAATCTCCCCCATATTCAGTTGGATGTGGGCCCAGGGACAGGCTGATTGTGCAGTTGTGGGTGTCCCGGTGACTGAAGATCTTAAATGACGATTTAAAACCACAGGTATGGAGAATGCTGCCTCACTGAGGCTCCTTAGGGGCATGTTTCCAGAGGTCTGGAGTCACTAGATAGGACTGTCAGATATTTTAAAGGCTTCATTCACTACCTGAATTGTTGTACATTGATGGAGGCATGGCCTTAGATTAGAAATATAGAAAGAAAGGCTGGAAAATACAGTCTAAGATCCACAGTTACTTAGATGTTCCTAAGTGGGTTTCAGCAGGGTGAGACCCTTGCACCTCTGTTTAGGTGCCCCTACCTCCATTGCTCCTGGGGCGGTGTGGGACGGGGCAGCCCCACTCTCCGGGACCCCCCGGCTGGGGCTGGCTGTGCCCCCCTCCCCGGCTCACACTGCCTGGCCCTCGGGGCAGACCCTGCTCTGCAGCGCTGAGCGGTCACAGGGGCTCGACACCCTCCTCCGCTGAGCAGCGGCTGCCATGGCTGTTCGGGAGCTGTTTCGCTCCCCTGAGCTGCTGCCCAAGGCGCCTCCCCGGCCCCACAGCCCAGCCGTGCCCTCGCCCGGCCTCTGTCACTGCTCTGCGCCCCCGCTGTCCCAGCCGGGCACCACAAACCCCGCTCCCACCAGCCCGGAGGGGCCGGTGCCCGGTCAGGGCTAGAGAGACGCTGGCAGGGCCACAGCAGCAGCAGCCCGGGCTAATGGGGATGCCCGGGAGGGGCTCCGGAACCCCCCCGGAGGGAGCTGGAGGAGGCACGGACACAGCTGAGAGCTCCCAAACACAGCATCACCTTCCTCTCTGTGGGCAAAGGTGGAGCAGGAACAGAAAAGGGAACCGACAGCTTAAAACCCACAGGCGCAGCTGCGGGGGAAAGGGAGTGTGGGGTTGTGGCCCCCAGCAGGGTGGTTTATCCAGCTGCAGCCATGCAGCCATGCTCTGCTCTGCAGCCATGGAAACAGCCGGCCTGACATCTCCTTGGTGTTTGTTTTTCACCGGGATTTGTACGTGCGTGACCGCGTTGTCATCAAACACTGTGTAATCGGAGTTAATGTTCGCTGCTCCTGACGCACGCTCTTCCTTCGGGGACCTCCATGCGCTCTGCGGGGACACGGGTGGCAGCAGGGGACAGGATGGGTGGCATCAGGGGACCCGGACAGCAGGGAAGGGCCGGGTGGTGCCGGGGCAGGGGGACACCCCTCTGCCCACGGGGGACCTGTTTGCCTTTGGGGAGCCGGTGCAGAGCCCTCCAAAGGGCACAGGAGGCCGGCGGGGGGGCAGCGCCCCTGGCAGGAACCTCTTCCCCTGTGAATCAGGGATGTTCTTCCCGTCAAGGCCCCAGATAATGCCCCAAAGGTCAGCACACTTTGTGGAGGCTGAGAAAGACCACGTGTCCTTTCTGGATTTTGGATGGCACTTCATTTTAAAATATCCTTGAATTTGTATTTTTCAAAAATAAAGCTAAAGCTGTGAATAAGGAATCTTTCCTTTGAAATGTGCTGGGGAGATCCAGGAGCTGAAGAAGCGCAGTGCCCCTCTGAGGTCTCCGGGAATGGTCGGACCGCCACGATTTCCTGCAGGAGTTACCCGAAAACTCCTTTTTAACAAACTTGCAGTTGCTATGTGCGATTTCCCTCAAATGTATTGGTTTATGTTTCTGTAGTTATGAGACCTCATTATGGAGGCATAATGGAATGGAGGCAGCTGAAAAAATGTGGGCTTATGATAGGTATTAATTAGGTTTGTTTTTCTCCTTCGGAAACCAGTTCCCTGGGACTGGCAGGTGCAGGGAATGCAACTGGGAATGAGCTGCAGCACTGGGGGGACAGGGCTGGGTACCCCATCCTCGGTGCCACTGCCTGCTCCAGACACAGCAGGAAAGGGAGCTCCCATCTCATGGGAAAGGGCATTTATGAGGGGGAAATAACATATATATATAGAGAGAGAGATTGGGAATGATTAACTGGAGTCACGTGTAGGGCAGATGATTAAAAGGAGACAATTCTGCCCCAGGAAAAAGCAGGGTGTGATTGATGGTGCGATGCCCTGGTGATGCTGCCTTGGGCTCCCGGGTGCCAGGGCTGTCGGAAGGAAAGGAGTCTTGCGGGAAAACAAGACAGAATTTAACAAAATTGCTGGCAGAAAATGCTCCAGAGTCAAGAGGCTGACATTTTCTGATGGAGAAGTGGTCTGCTGGGGAGCTCTCACCCCGGGCTGTGCAGGGCCGCTGGGTCCTGCTCTGTGCCATTGCTGGCTGTGAGTGGCCGAGGTGAGGAGGGGTCTCTGCGCTGGTGGCAGCACGGGGCACAGGGACGGGGTGGGACATGGGGACAGCCTCTGCCCCGGGGTCTCTGCAGGTGGCTCCAGGGATCACCCGTCCTCTGGAGGAGAGGCGGGCAGAGAACACCTATCTAAAAATGAATATTCATGAAGATAGTTTCTTTTAATCAGTTCCAGCACTGTGGCTTGTTCAATTTATTTACGTATTTATTTATTTAATTATTGGAGTGACTTAGTTTTTGAGAAGAATGAGCGAGCTGTTTTGAGTGTGCCTCCCTGGCGCAGTGACCCTGGTGGGATGCAGGGATCCTGTAAGGACACCAGAAACACCCAGGCTCCTTTCCATTTGTCTCATTTGTGAAGGCCAATTTTCTTCCCTTGCTTTATGTAATTGTCTTGTCCTCAATCTAATATTCCAGGTTTATGAGGAAAAACAAATCAATACTCTCTTTTTTGAAAACTGCTGATTAATTAATTGCTGGTCTCTGCCTGCATGCTACAATTGTATTAGATGTCAGCAGTAATTAATTTTTAAAGGAAATTGTTCTTGCTGATTTTTGACCAGCAGCTCAGATCCCATCTTTACCGCACATCCATCTGAAGGAGCATCAGCCTGATTCCTGCTGGGGCGTCTTCATGACCAATGGGGCGAGGAGCAGGTCCAGCCCCTGGCCAAAGGGGAAGGTGACACATCTGGACCACAGCCCCGGGGAGGCTCTCACAGTGTTTTCAAATTAACTGTGTCACTTTGGCCTCTGAGAAAGTGAAAACGCATGCAGAAAACTGAGACAAAGATATATATCCCTTTGGAAAAAGAATAAGCATCTTTACCAGCATAGGGAAAAAAATCTGCAAGGTCCCCTTCTGCTGCTTCACAGACACATTTGCTGTTGTATCATAGATACTTTGAAGGAAAATCAAACCTCAGCTTTTTCTCTCTGGCATACAAATTACTTCTTGTTAAAAACCAAACTTAAGCAATCTCTCATTATAAGGTTTTAGAGAGACTACAGTATAAACAGGAAGGAAACAACCTATTTTCTTCTCCTTTTTTCCTCATAACATAACATGTATTTCTTAAAGTTTTACTCAGATGGGTGCTGTCCTTTGAAGGTCAAGTGAGGAAGCTCAGTCGCGACTCTCTGCCTCCTACATGCGAGGCAGCTCCAAAAGCTTCTGTCCGTGTGACATCGAGGAGTATTCGAGACTGAGTTCACGTCGCTTCTCCTTAACGTGACCCCTTGGAGCCTTCCCTCTGAGCGTGTGATGGATGGACAGATGTACAAAGCAATTCTCCCATTTAGGTAAGCTGTCGTCTCAAAGCACGCTCTAAACCAAAGCTCTAACCCCCCCAGCAGTGGGCAGGGAACACACACGGCCGTATCTCCCCCGGGACCGGTGCTGCTGCTGCTGCTCGGCGGCGCAGAGCGGGACCAGGGCAGGTCCCGGGGCAGAGGGGGATCCCCCTCCCAGCCAACAGTGCGGGGCTTTGAGAGCGCTGGGGTGTCATTAAACAAACTGGAATTGAGCCAGGACACCAGTGTTAACACAGTGTCAAAAAGCCTAATATTCCAGGAGGTCCCAATTCACTGTAATTCTGCCAACTTCATGGCTGAATCAGTGACAGCAACAGCCCGGGCACGTCGGTACAACAGCACGTGAGCCACGAGCCAGACACCTGTGAGCTGTCTCATTACGAACACGTGCTGACGTCCCAAGGAGTTTAAACAGCGGGGGAAGGGAAGAATATCTTTTGTGATTGTCTATTCATGCTTTAAAAATGCCCCTAAAAATTCTAGCAGAACCTCAGGTCTGCCCCTTGTTTCAGTGCGGGAGCACGGGGGTGACCCCAGCAGGAACCCCAGCTGAGGTCTGTCTGATCACCACAACCTTTTGGGTAAGGAAAGGAGGAGGATGGAGCTGTGCTAAGGCTTCTGACCTCTTGTTTAAAAATATTTGGAACTACAACGTTCAAACAGTCTGGCAGAATATTTTTCAATAAATCTCGAATGTGGCAGTTACATTTTCTATACCGTGCTGGAAAAAGGATTACAGTATTTACTGCAGAGACAGGAAGATTGATTCTCACTTGGAAAATCTGCCAGATTTCTTGATTTAGAGAGCTGATGATTGGTGGAGTGCTTAGACTTGATTTATTTCAAGTTTTCTTTCTTGCTTGCTTTCTCTTTTCTTTTTTCCCCTGTATGTTCTTCTTATGTTAACATGAGCAAGACTTAATCTGAATGGTTCCTGGTTGTTTTCTTTGGATGTTTTTGATACTCAAGTCAAAACTCTTTTCTTTAATACCTGTTTGCTCGGAGTAACATGACCAAATTTCCCTTGCACGAGGTCCCAATGAAGTCCCTGAGCTTTATGGAGAGATCACCTGCGATCACCTGTGCTGGGGGCAGAGACAGGCTATTTCAGAAACGTTAGTCCTTCTTGACGACCTCATCTGAAACCTTCAAAATGATGTGAGCGATCTAAGCTTCTCAATACATTCTGCTGAAACTCTTCAGACTTCCTCTAATATCAGCAAATAATTTGACTCACGGGGACACTATTCAGCTGGTGCAGGGGGGCTCGGGAGTCTCCTGCAGCAGCTCCTGGGGAGCAGCCGGACCCTGCACCCTCTGACTCAGACCCCGGGGACGCCCTGCCACGGTGTGGGGAGGCAGTGGGGAGGGCTCCTGCGTGGGTTTGTACCTCCGCAACAGCGTCTGTCAGCTCCGTGGGGCTCTTTGTCCCACTCGGGAACTCTAAATTCAGCCGAATAATTTAAAAGGGAGGCAAGCAAGCAAAGAAAATGAGCTCACCACAGGCAAAGAAACTTAAAGAGATAATTGATGCCCTGTTGTTACCACTACAACAAGCATCTTATATCACAACAGTAATACACCACACTCCAATGCTACAACCAGTTCTGTATCGTTAATTATACCACGAGGAGCTTGCTTTCCTGTGCTTTACGTTCTGGCCCAGCCAGCTTAGCCCCGTGGTGCCTCTTCACGGCTTGACCCAATGCCTGTCTCTGCCCCCCACCTTCACTGGGCACCCCATCTGGTCTTTTGCCTCAAATCATCATTACAAAAATGCCAGGCAAGAGGTGATAGCTATTCTGTTGTGTAATATTACCACTTAATAGTGGTTATGAGGGGACGCTCACAGTGATTAGCACAGTTGAAGTTCTATCAATCCAAGCTGAGACAAAGTGATATCATTAATTATAAAAAAGGAGGGACAGAAGGATTAAAATCATCTGCAGTATGACATTGATTTTTATTTGTTTTATCTTTCCTTTTTTCTCTTCCCGTCCTGTAGAGAGATGCTTTGTGAATGAAACGAAATGCTTTGGGTGCAGGACTCTGCCCCGGTCCCCACGCTCTGCACCATCACACCGCGGTGCTCGGACAAACCACCCCAAGGCAGGAGAACAGAGCTCCTGGCCCATGGACACCTCCACCCAAGCTTCTCATCTAAATCATGGGCAGATGTGTTTGCCCCTTGTGGAAAAGTCTTCCTGGCCCAGAGAGCTCTGCAACAGATTGTCTAAGCCTTTAAAAGTCAAGGTAAATAACGTTTTCTTGGCCTGGCCGTGGGCAGGAGGAGAGATCCCAGATCCGTGATTCCTCTGGTTCCTGGTCCTGTTTTCAGGACTGAGCAGTCTCACACATAACACTGTCTGATAAACCTGACTGAAAATGAACTGTGCATGTAAAATGTTTAAAAATGGTCCTCCACAAAATACCCATCAGAATCTGACATTTACACTCATGTTTTGAAGGGAAGTTTTGTTTTGTTTTCTTCTGTTCAAATCTCATGAGGCTGAGCAGCAGCAGCCAAAGTGAGTAATAGTTGAACATGCATAATCTTGATCTAATTACATTGGTATTGAATTGCAGGTGAAGCATTAAATTGATTTGAAAAAATTCTCTTTGCAAGTATCTAGTATTGATGAAAAGGTCGTTATGCATTTGCAGCGAAGTCTGCTTCTGCGTGACGAGGTCAGACCAGGACCAGGGGGGTACTTGTGCCTCAGGCTTCAGGTGAAGTCAATTCTGCAGGGGACTCATGCCAACCGGCGCGGGCACGAGTCTCACCCTTCCTACTTTCAGCTAATAAAGAGACATCTGGATTTATCTCTTATTAAATCTTTAGTGCTCTTTTAACAATAAATGGATATATAATTAACATAGGCAATCTTATTAAATCCATATTAGGGAGCCTATTTGAGACCATTGAGGTTGTAAATTGGAGGTGTTGCTAAGTGCCTCTCCTCCTCACAACAGCCATCGCCGTCCCCTGCCCCCCGAGGCAGGTCGTACCCATCGGGGTGTTCCTCGGCTGGCACAGGAGGTGTGAAACTCAACTAATCATTCCTGCTGAATCATTTCATTTCGGTGCCGGTGCGCGGTTTGTCTGTGGATGCTCCGGGTGTTTGCAGATGGTTCCCTCCTGTCCTGCGGGTCTGGCCCGGGGCTGGCAGCGGGCTCTGTGCTGGGCACCTCCCGGCAGGTGACATCCAGCTGAGCTCCTTGTGGCTGCATCAATCTTGTCTCCGCTGCTAATGAGGAAAGACTTGCTCCTCTTGCAGCTTTAGAGGCTCCTCGCGCTTCTCCAGATTTAGACCTTCACCAGAGCCCTGACACCAGAAATCTTGGCGTCATCTTCGCTCCGAGCAGTTTGCTTTTACCCTTCTCTCTTCTATCTCTATCTGCCTCGCTCCATCTTCATTACATTGACAGGGACTTTGACTCGGGTGACCTTGTACTGGCTGAAATTCTCCTTTCTTTTCTGTGTATGTCGTTAAGCTTTGGGGTAGCTCCTGCTGAGAGCAGCGTGGGCCCCGGCCCGTCGCGTTGAACCCCCTCCAGCACTGGGCTGCGCGGGGGTGGGTGCTGGTGTGCAGCGAAGGGGGGGCAACACCACCCAGGGTGTTTCGGGGGGCAGGGGCCATGGCAGCAGGTCCTGAGCTGGGGTTACCTGTGCAGATGGGTGTCCAGTAGTACTGGAATACAGGTGCTAGTAAATCAACACGTTAATTAATGTTTCCAGAAGTGACCTGTGGTTCGTGGTACCCCCCTCTTTGTGCAGAAAGGAGTACGCCTGGGATACCTTATGGGAACTGTCTGAAAATGGTAAGCACAAACCTTCCTCAGCAGCAATCTCTCTCCTGCTGTGGCCCAAGACATTGGCAGGGAAGGGGCAGAACAGCGGGGATGGGGCGGCTGCTGGGACAGGGCTCCTCTGCGTCCCCCACCACCGAGTCCCTTGGTCACGACTCTGAGGCCCCCCAGCAACTTGCTCATCTTGGAAACCATCCCCCAACAGATCCCCGGTGGGATCATGACAGGGTCCCAACCTGGGGCTCGTACCCTGGGGTCCCCAAGCGCTACCTGTGGCTCAGAGCCTGTGCCAGCCGGAGCAGCCCCCTGAGCTTAGTGGAGTGTCCTGGGATGCTCTGAACGTGCAGAGGAAATGGGAACTTGGGAGAAAACAGGAAATACTGAAATAAAGCAAATAAATGCAAAAGCAGGTGGAAGGAGCTCAAGGTCATTTCTTGTTTTCCTCTGTATTCATTACTCAGACAAGCAAAAAGAGAATTTATATTTTCTTTTCGGTACAGCTGCTGTCACTGCTGCTGTCCTTTTTTCCCATCATCTTCTCCTTGATGAATACGTTCAGATTATGTGCTAGAAATAAAAATCAACCATCACGCTCCTGAAAGTAGGGGTCAAGATAACATCTGCCTTCCCTACTGTGTGCTGCACTTACCAGTGTAATAATCAGGCACAGGAAACATCTGCTTTGGAAATAACTTCGGCAGCGAAGGAGAGCAGCTCCGTTGAGTCAGAGCATCCTGCGGTAACGTCTCCTTATGGCTGTTTGTTTTCCCTTTGCAGCCGGAGCATTTCCCTCTTCCAACTCCTTGCTTTCCTGCCAGAGGATGAGGAGCCCCAGGCCCAGCCTGCCCAGCCCGGGACCACAGACAGGGGGGTCAGGGCTGTGCTGGGCCATGGCAGGAGGTGACAGTGGCAGAAGCCCTGGCCCTCATGCCCTTCCAGATGTGGAGGTGACGGTTTGCAGCTGGTAACTGGGGTGTCCCCGACCCACAGCCCGTGGTGCGGAGCTGGGACGTCAGTGGGGACGGCTCCTGGGGTGAGGGGCCAGGGTGATGCCCCCGCGCTCTGCAGGGGCACCGGAGCCACGCACTGGGGTTATGTGGCAAATAACTGTGGAAAACTACCAAGAAGAAAGCCACAACCCTGCTGGCAGGCAGCCCATAGGGCAGATTGGAAGACGCGTTGGCTAATGAGGTATTAGCCATGAATTATTCATCCGGCAGCAGGCTGAGTCCCACTGACTCTCCCCCAGCCGTGGGGCTGAGGGGGATGGGGGATGCTGGGGATGGTACCGCAGACCCTCAGGGAGCCGTTCCCTCTCTCTTCTGTGTCACTTCAGCTTGTGGAGAGGAACGGGGGACGTGGTCTCCTCCTACCAAACCTGTCTCACCAGGCCCAGTCATGTCCAGTCAGACCAGCAGCTCTGTCCCAGCTCAAGCAGCTGCTGTCGAGGTGGATGTAACCCGGGGGGTGGATGTGACCTGGGGGGTGGGTGTAACTTGGGGGCTGGATGTAACCCGGGGGTTGGATGTAACCTGGGGGGTGGATGTAACCCAGGGGGTGGGTGTAGCCTGGGGGGTGGATGTAACCCGGGGGGTGCATATAATCTGGGGGGGTGATGCCAAGCGTGGCTGCAGCTTCTTCTCTGCTGGTCACCCCAGGGGCTCTGAGGAGACACTCAGCAGCGTGGGACCCTCGCAGGCATCTCCGGGGGAGGTTTGGTAGTTGTGGGGAGGAGACAGCCCACCCCCAGCCAGCGTGTGCCTGACTTACAACTGCCGGAAAGCACTTTGTAAATCTTGAAGCAGATAATTTAAATAATCCTTGTGCTTTTCCCAGCCTTTTATTTCTGACTTCCTAGTGGGCGAGTGCTGAGTCACCAGGGAGGGAGTCTGTGCTGGGATGGGGGCCAGCATCCCCCAAATTTGACTCTGCTCCCTCTTTTAACACCTGCATTTCCCATCCCGGGATGGGGGTGTCACCTCCGGGATGACTGTGACCCACTGCAGAATTGTCCTGCTGCATCCTGGGGAGGGGATGGGCAGAGGCAAGGGTTAATTTCCCCAGACAGGCAGGCTTTCAGCTGTATTTTTCTGTTCCAATACTGTAGATCTTGCTGCATGATTATTGATTTTTTTTTTTAAGCTACTAAACTGCTACATTTACTGACTCATTCGGTCTTTTATCATACCCAATAGCACCACGCACATTTTGGAAGTAACATCTTTCCCATTCCTTCACAGCTTGTGCAAATCAAATTCAGTTTTGTCACTGAAAATGTCAGAAGGTTCCAGCCAAAACAAAGGTTTTTCCTTATCCTATGGCAAGAGTGAGCACTGGCCATGGTTTTCAAAAAGAGTTAGAAGTCAGGCTTCCCAGCTCATCGCCAGAAATAAGCATCTCAGTGTTAGGAAACACCTGGAGAGCCCAGCAGCTCCCTCCGATCCAAGCCTGTCTGGGACACACAGCACCCTCTGCTCCGGGGAGCCCAGGAGAGAAGAGCCGGGACAGCAGGACCCTCTTCCCAGCGATGCTGTGGGCGAGGGTGCGTGTTCCTCTGGCCTCGCAGGTGCCCGGAGAAGCTCCTCTGGTCCCCTGGGGGAGCCCGGCTGGGGCAGCCAGGACCTCTCTGCCCAAAGCAGCACTGGTCCCCTGTGCTGGTGGCGTAGCCCCAGGGGCAGCCCCCGAGCATCCCTGTCCCATGGGCTCCACCACCTCCGTCCCGGGGCACGGCGGGGGGGGGCACCCTCTGCCGCCTCCTCCCGCTGCTCCGTTCCTGGGGCCGGCTCTTTTCCTTCGAGAGCTCGGAAATTACAAAACCCTGTCTGGGACAGCGAGGGTTTATTCCAAAAGAAGGTTCCACGTTGATTTTTTTTATTCTTTATAGCCATGACTGAAACATTTCAACACCTATTTTTGTTGCTGTTGTGGTTGTAATTAATGTAATTTATTCTGTAAAATATCAGAGTTATTTAGTAAACATGCCTACAGAGATTTGTCCTGAATAACAGTGCTTTATTAGAGATAATCCTTAGCTACTCGGCTCAAACAACTTTTCAGAGCTGGAAATCTTTCACAGAGAAGCCAATTGTGAATATTAAAAGGGATTTGGAGGAGGAGGCAAAAATTACATTTTCAAATATTCCACTGAGTTGAAGATTTAACCTAGCAACATCACTGAATCCCTGCACGGGCTCACAACCTCATTTTGTTTTGTATTAAAAGACTCTTGGCTGCATTTTAATTGTGTACATAATATTATTGATATTTAGCAATTGTTTCTGTCACCTTCCACCTCAATCAGCATTGCAAAACACAGCTTGAACTAACTGGAAAGTAATTTCCTGGCTAATATTCCTTCTCATCTCCTGAGAGGAGCTGATAGAACAGCTAGCAAAGCAGGGATCAAACAGCCCCCGTTTCACAGATCTGCTCTTTCTCTGGGCTCCATGTCAGCTCCCGTTGAAGTGAGAGTTATTTCATCTTGCATAATGAGCGGATGGGCTCGGAATTTTCCAAGCTAAGCAGCTCTTCTCAGTAGTTCAAGCAGGATGTGCCATGTGCCTCGTAATTAAGCAGCAGAGACACAGAGGAAGAGTCGGGGGGCTGATGCAGCTGCAGGAGGACCCTCTTTCCCCGTGTCCGTGCGGGGCCCGTCCCGCTCCCAGGGCCGGGGGCTCCTGCTCTCGCCGGGGGTGGAAAACAGCGGGAGAGGTTCATCCCAGCCCTGCTTGGACAAAGTGTGGAGAGAAGACCAGACGCGCCTGCCCACAGACAGACCCCACTGTGCTCAGTCCCATTGCCCTCCCATTAAAACACACTAACTCTTGACAAAAGACTCCTGAGAGTTACGTGGCCTTTCCTCAGGTGGCTGCCCCAAGGCTCAGAAGCCAATGATTGTCCTGTAAATGAGGCTCCTGCCGCTCCTCCCTTCCGAGAGCTCCCTCAGACACAGGTGGTCCCGCTGCCAAAAATCATTCTTCCCTCTTGTCAACTACCTTTTGTAACTCTGTTGTCTTGCCCTAGAATCAAGCACCCCCCCACCTCCCACTGCAGAGGCCAGCCTTGAAACAGACAGCCCCAGCTTCTTCTTGGTTGGTGTTTCTCCATTGCAGTAGTTACTTACAGCAATTTTTGTAATTAATACAGTAATTGCACTGTCTGCTGAATTCCCCACTTGCCATCGATTTAATTGCTTGGTTGGGAGCATGTTAATTGTTTATTGCCACTGTTCAGCTCCTGCGCTGGGGTTAGCCAAATCTCCAGCCCGAGCTGTGCTGCGGGCTGGTCTCAGGGGAGTCTGTGCTCTGCAGACCAGGAGAAGGTTGTCCCCATCACTGCCACCGTCAAGGCTCAGCTGTGCCTGCTCATGGTGCTGGGCTTGCCCAGTCGGCTCAGTGCTGATAAAGAACAGCATGTAGAAAATGCTCTGTGTGATTAATATGAGATTCTCTACGTTTTCTGGGTCCAGCTCCTGTGCTGGGGCCATGAAATCTGTGCGTGTACCCGGATGCACGTCCCATGTGGGCGCTGGCCCCGGCCCCCAGCCGTGGGCTGCAGAGGCCGGTGGCTGTGGTGAGGAGAGGGAAGGAGCGACTGTCCCTGGAGGAGATCACTGGTCTTTGCTTTGGCCAGCAGCGATGCAGCCCCGCTCAGCTCCGGGGTTGTGTGTTTGGTGTCTGTAGCTGTAGGTGCCGCCTGTCACACTGAGCTGCACTCGCGCTGTGGGGGTCGGGGGGGCTCCAGCGGAGACAATTCATGGTTGGACCTTGTCCGGCTCCCAAAGACTGCTCATCGCCTCGGCTGATGGGGTTGTTTCCACACAGAGAATGGTACCCACAGTCTGTAACTGGATGTGCCTGTGAGGGCTTTGACCCCTCTCCTGATCACTGGGCATTAACCAGCATTAACCAGCGGTCGGGGATGAGCGCTGCGGGGCCATCTGAGCCCATTTTCTGATATGAAAACCATGTTTTCTTCAGTGAGCTTTGAATCAAGCTCTAACAATTTCAGACTCTGTCAGAAGTGGAAACGAGGGCCATTTGGAGAGGGGAAGCAGGCCTATGTATTATAATATCTTCATGCTATATATATATAAAATCCGCTTCGCTGTTCTAATTTAAGCGTGCACAGCATTATAACACGGAGACCGTGCCTGGCCATCCCCTGATTATGCTGCAGCAGGGAAGTTTTAATTTAACCTTTTGCTATTCTGAATGTCTCAGAAGGACTGTTTCTGCCGGATACTGTAATAGTTTTCATATCACTAAATTTTCCTAACAAGTCCGCACTCTAATAAGGAGCGAAGAGCTTTGGTCCCCCCTGATTTTTAATAAAGTGTGTCACCGCAAGTCAATAACCCGTCAAGTGCTGCTCAGCTGCCGCAGCCACCGGAGTCTGTGCTGATGCTCAGGGGCTGCACGGGGGGGTCCGAGCCCGGTCCTGCGTGGGGGTTCGGCGTGCGGAGGGGAGCAGCCGCTGCCCGCCCCACTGGGGGCTCTCGAGCAGCCCCCGCAGCCTCTGCTCGCCAGTCAGGGAGTGAGTCAGGAGAAGCCCCTTCTCTGGGAACTCTGTGCTCGTGCTGGTGGTGCAAGAGGAAAAGGGAGATAAGAGCCGGGAGAAGAGAGCACCCAGTTCAGGATACCTGCCAGCCCAGGAGGAGATAGTGCCTGGCAAAAGAAAATCCAATTAATTTTTAAATTCCCCACTGCCAGAATAACCAAGCACTCGCCCTATGACATAATTTAGTTGAGATAACTGTAACCCAAAAGGCAGCTATTCTCTGGGAGACCAGTTATCTCTTACAATCCCTACGCCCCGATCTCAGCGGGTTTGGGGGGCACGGGGATGCAGCCGACGGGAGATGCTCTGTGCGGGGTGGCAGAGGGACAGCAGCATCAGATGCTGCCAGGTCTCCTGCTGGGGGCTGGGATGGTGCCGTGTCTTGGGGCAGGGCTGTCCCATGCACTGCTCTGGACCTGCTCCAGGCAAGGAATGGTCTCTCAGGGCCCCTACGAGTCACCCTGCCTGGACAGAAAGGCAGCAGAGCCCCAAAGCCCACCAGAGAAGGGCAGCAGAGCATCTGACATTGCAGGGCACCAAATCCCTCTCGCTCCTCCTCAAGTGTCTTCCCATTCATCGAGAGCAACAAGTGTTTCTGCTCCGCTACTCCTGCCCCCCTGAGCCAGGACCCTCTGCCTGGGGCTGACTGGCCCTGGCAAACACAATGGGCTGCCAATTTAAACGTTCTCTGCCTTCTTATAATTTATTTTTTAGCTGCAATTAAAGCCTCTCTGAAATCACAGTATCAGTGCCTCTTGAAAGATTCTGCCTTTAACATTTCTGACATGCAGCTTTTCAGCATTTCTAACTCTGGAGAGATTTTTCCAAAACGTTAACTTTTTATTCCAGTGGAAGTTGAAATATCTAAATTTCCTGAGGAACTCATAGGAGTCCAAAATTAAAGAGATTGCTGCAACTGTATGGCACTGACTGTGCACAGACAGGTTTGCTGTAAAAGTGTACAGGTTTGTCTAAAACTGCCCTTTTTCCCCCCTTTCTAATTAAAAGGTGTGAGAGAAGATTCCTTTCCTATTATTGCTCAAAGCTTTCAAATCAACTTCTTCAGCTGACTGCTTGAAAGGTGGTTGTGAGATAAATTCCCTTAAAACAGTAGTGGGAGCAATGAAAAAGGCACATACCAAGTCTGCAAGTTATTTACTGTTACCAACAAACCAATGCACCTGATATTTATTAGCCCGAGGAAGGTTTCTGTGTTAATGACGTGGTGATGGGCTGCATCTGTGATTCCAGCCACTTTCACTTCTCCCAGTTCCCTTTCCTGAAAGACACGAGCCAAGGGTGGCTGTTTGCCGGGGCAACAGACGGACAGACAGACCACCCCGTGTCAAGGGCCTTCTGAGCCTCTGGTTTAGCAGCAGGATTGTGCAGGGGGTTTAATTATAAATCCTTTGGTAATTAAAACAACAGCTGTTATAATTAAAAGACTCCTCGCTGAATCACAGACAACTGACACAAGGTGGGCTCTCAGTGAGATGAGAGCAGTGCAAGATTTCTGAGGCAAGAGAAGGTTTACTGGGGAAGAGGCAAATGCTCTTCAATAGAGAGTGAAATCTATTTAAAATGTCCTTTTCCCCAGCAGAAATTTTTATAAATGCTTCCATGGAGAAGTGAGAGCCGGAATGTCAGAGAAAGTCTTTGCCTGGGAACGTTGAAGTCTCGTGGAACCAGAGAGAGGGTTCAGCCTCTCCCTGCGGGCACTGACCCTGGGAAAACGGCAGGAGGGTCTCCTCAGCCCGGCCACCACCAGCAGAGTGACACCTGGGGCAATGTCACTTCTGAGACCCACTCAACCAGGAGCACCCTGCAGGGTGGCAGCAGGGGACAGGATCCCACCTCCCCAGGCTCCTCCAAGGGCAGGGCAGCCGTGGGTGCCTCAGACCACCCCAGAACCCCGAGGACAGCGAGGGGCAGCACGGCCGCCGCACGTCGGGACACGGCCCTGCAGCCACAGCAACGGCCTGAGCCCTCTCACCGGATTTTTAAAGCTCATTCTCCACTTTACAGGTATTTGGCTTTTTTGCTGCCGATTAAACATTTTGCAGGAAGACACATCCCAGAAGGGATTTTGCAGTGGTATCCATGGAAACAATAGAATGTTTCCATCTAACATACATATTAATTTTTCCAAGCTGTTATTAGCTGTTCCTGCCAAAGGGGTTTAAAGCGGCATTAAGAAAGCAAAATAATGTAGCAAAGGATGTGAAACAGAATTGCTGTTACAAGGATTACGAGGGCAGGATTTTTTTCAGATATTTTTTCAAACTATATTCCTATCTAAGACAAATTTTGGGCCACAGGATTTAAATTTACAGGAGTGAAGTAATTAGCAATTAGTAATTAGCAGTGAGTTAAGTCACGCCTGTACTGTTAGAAGACCTATTTACATTCTAAGAAAGACAATCAATACCAGAGGAATTCTCTAAGGTGAATCAGGAAAAAAAAAATCATCTGGTTTGATTCCATCATTTACATCTTCATAGTATCAACTTTTGGATTTTGCTATTAAAAAAAAATCAGATGTTTTTCAAAAACTTGCATTTCAGTTTCTAGTCTGCTCTGTGCCTCAGTTGCTCTTTCTAATGAACTATCCTCAGTTATCCTTACGCTCAGTGGCTGGTCGTCTTCTACTACTAATATTGTCCACCTCATGAGAGCCTGTTGTGTGAGGCTCAACAAGCAAGACCATCACTCTGTGATGGCAAACTTGGAGGGGTCCACAGACTGCAACGTGGGTAGGAAGGAAGATCTCTAAAACCACGTAGACTTCAGCAAAGAGCAGGAGCTCCTCCTCTTGTGGCTCTTTCACCACACTCCGGAGCAGTGGCAGCCTCAGCTTGCTCCAGGCTGAGGATTCAGGAGACAGGGCAGGCTTTGGTTGGCAGAAACAGGCCCTTCTTCTCCCCTCTCCCTGCTCCCCACGTCCATCTGCACCTCCTGGCCAGTTCTGTTTGCACTTCTGGCAGATGGAAGACCTCAGATGGGACAGGAGGACCATGCCCATGTGCTGGCTGAGCCTGTGAGAGCTGCCAGCGACCCCCTGGGAGAAAGAGGAAAGAGCAAAACCAACAAATGAAAAAGGACCACGGGTGATTTTTCAGCTATTTTGAATCCTGGAAAGATGCTAATTGGCAAAGACTTTTAAGCCATATGGTCACAGAAAACCCATGAATGTCTCATAAACATTAGACCCGAGTCAGGATGGTAATAGGAGAACAATGTCACGTCGCCAGTGACACTCACCAATTCTCTGCTTTTGTAGAAAAAAGGAGATAGACTGAAATTGCAGAGCCAGGATTATGGCATTGTTGTAATATCATGATCATTACTTATTCCTTTAGCATTCGTTATTGTTAGATGAATCATAATGAACTCATCTGGCATTAATATAAATGTAAAATGCAAATCCATGCAAATTCCTGTGTAATTCAGCATCATTTAATGTACCGTTAAACTTCTTCATGAGCCTCCCCTGAACTGAGGTCTCTCATTGAAAGAGGATGGCTATTCCTGAGGAATAAAGAAGTCATAACTTGGCCATTGGGCACCTTATGGGAGTAGCAGAAGGCAACAGTTAGTCGCTGCGAATGACTATTAAGAAGACAGACTTCTTAATTCAGAAATTAAAATAGAGCAATGTAAGGACACTGCACAATTCCAGCATCAATTAAAGGCCATTTATTTTCTTTCATTGCTCAGTGATTGTGTCAGACCTCGGCTGTTTTAACTGACGGTCCATTTTAGTGTTTTTCCTGCTTCCTTGAGCTACTGGTATAACTTTGAGCTGCAACTTTTTTAGGAGAAGGAGGCAGAAACTCTTTGGGAACCCTTCCAGTGCTGCAAAGCTCTTTCCCGATGCCTCCCCTCTTCCCAGGCAGCCGGGACACGCTGGTGCTCCGAGTGAAATAGGTGCTAACTTTCCTGCTTTTATTCCTGGGAACGAAAGACATAATCCTGGTTTGTGTTCCTTTGTGTTTTATCAACTCCCACAGCTTACCCATCTCTGTCTGGGTGGGACCTCAAGCAGCTGTCCTGGTTTAGCCAAAATTCTCATGGAAGAAAACCCAAAAGGAGTGTTCTGGTGGTAGGGAGCCATGAGGTGCTGGCACTGAGAGGTGGCTGGAGAGAGGTTTTATTCCTTTCCTTTCACAGATGTACATGGAATATTTTGACAGAAGCTGGACGTGTGGTTGCCAGTGCTCGGTAAGTCTCAGCTGTTAAGAATGGCCTGAATTTGTCTAATTTAAATTCAAAGGAAAAGGTAATGTTTTGTTCTTAATTGGAAGAACCTGTCTTAAAATTGTGGAAATGCTTTTGAAATGGAAATTGCAGTTCCCACCCCCGAGGTAAAAGTGCACTGAGAACTGCCTGGCATTTCTCGCATGATTTAAGATCACTTTCCTGATGAAACCGTTCCTGCTGCTTTCATCTCTCAAAGAGCAGAGGGCCTCCCGCCGCGGGGTTCCCAGAGCCTGTCCCGCGCTTCCCGGAGGAAGAGCCCGTTGGCAGGGCAGGGGCCAGAGGGAGAACATCTCCTTCTCTCGGAGTAATTTACAGGACTGTAATATTGCTGTAATTAATTATTCACTGCTCTTCCAATCAAAAGCAGCATAGAACAAAGGAATAAACTATTTCCTTTTAGAAGGCAATGTCTTGGAAGCTAAAACCTCAATGTGCAGCACACAGGAGACACCTGCATGATTATCATAATTAATTTAATTACAAGTACCTGTGCTTTTGAAAGATGAAGAGCATTAAATACTAGATGTCTCTGTCTTTAACAAAATATCACTAGACACATTAAAGCGAGACATTTTGAAAGTGGATGGGTTCCCGTTTGAGCAGCAGCCTTCACACAGAGTGTGATGAACTCACCCCCTGCAACTTCCACCACATCGCTTCCAATTAATGTAATCAGCAGGACAAAGCCCGGACACGTGCGAGTGTCTCTGCCTCAGCAGTGGAAGGCTCCTGTGACCAGCTGAACCGGGACAGAGCTCAATATGTCCAATGCCTGTGAGCCATCTTCAGCACACAAATATGATTTTCTATTTGGAATGAGCAAAACGGCAATTTGCAGGTGATGAGTTCAAAAAGGGAAGATTTTTTTTTTTTCTGTGTTCTGACAAAAACCCCCCAAACCCAGCGATCTTTTGCATGACCGAAGTGCCCCATCACAGAAACGCACCCTCTGTTTCTTTCCGCACCAGCAGGATTTGTGCTTCCCTCTCCCGGGGAGGCAGGACACGGGTCACTCGTGGCCCCCGCCTGGCCCCCCGGATGCAGGTCGGGCTGTGCCGCTTCCCCACAGAGATGTAATGGACTCTTTATTTATTTTGTAGTCCTGCGCTGTCTCAGAAAGAGCGAAGCTCTGAAGGGGTGCGCTAAGAGCGAAGCGAAGCAGACGTAAGTGAGGGGGGGCGAGCGGCCCAGGGAAGGGCAGCGTCACGGCACAACCGGCACCGAGCTTCTGCCTCGGGACACACTCGCGAGCGGGACGGCTGCCTGTCCCGCCGGTGGCACCGGTCCCCCTTCCCCGACGGAGGGCTGGGGTCACACCGGGGCTGGAGTGCGGCTCCGTGCCCTGCAGCGCATCGGGAGGGGAACGGAGCTGTGCCGGTTGGTGCCGCGGTATTGACCTCTGCGAGCAGAAATTAATGGCAGTGCTTCTCCTCTTTATTGCTTCAGGGCCGGCTGTCCAGAGGAAAAAAAGAGTCTGTTTGTGATTCTCCTCACAGTTACTTCTTACGGCAATGCATACCCAATTGTTTTCTGTCTTCCTCTCTTCCCATTTTTAAATGTACATGTTTAAAGCATTTTGTCCACTGGGTACGGTATGGAAAGAAATCTTCAGCCCTTAATACTGGGCCATTTCTGATAGTATAGGCGAACAGTGAAAGAATAAGGCTTAAATTATCCTGCCCTCCCTCCAAGAAAGAGCACACATTTGCAATAGTAAGCAATGAAGGAAAATTATTACTCTCATTGTCTACATACGGCTCTCACCTGGTCTGTCTTCTTCCAGACTGAGGATGCATAATATCCTTTTCTCAACAAGACAGGTTATGAAACTTAGAAGGTTTTGGTGGCTTTTTTCTAAATGGAGTGCAACTTTTCATATTTAAGTCCTATCCCTATAAGCGCATAGTAAACATCTGGGAATATATATAGTGAGCAGCTTTCAGATCTGCCCCGGTTTGACATATCAGCAGTTTTCTTGTCCTTACTCTACTTCTGGCTTTTGTTTAAATGTTCTCCCCTGATAATTGAATATGTAAAACTCCAACCTTGTGAGCAGCAAGGGATCAATGAGGGCTGGCAATGAGCACAGCAAATATATGGGCTTATAGCTCCGCTTTTATGGAGCCCATTTAATACCTCATGACAAGGGCCCGGTCCTCCCCTCACTGGCACCCAACGAGTAAATCTGTCCCCGTCCCCAGCAAGATGAGCCTGGCTTTAACTTCGGCCGTCACGATGGTTTGTGCACCTGACTTCCAGCGTTTGCTGAAGCAGGGCCTCCCCAAGATGCACATCTAAGGGAAGCCAGTATCTGGGGAAAAAGGGCAGAAAGGAGAGCAGCAGAGGGGTATGGGCTGTACTCGCCGACCCGGAGCCCCCTGGTCGTGTGGCCACGAGGAGGAGGTTTAACCCGGCACCTCACGCTAAGTCCTCAGCTGCCCCAGCCCAGGGTCAGTGCGGTGGTGGCCACCCTGTCAGGCCAGAGGGTCCCCAGAGCCAACAACTAGAGCCCTCAAAGCCTGGGATTTCAGGAGTCGGGAGGCTCAGACATCCACCCAGCCTGGCTTTGCCAGCGGGATGTGGAAAACCCCTTCCCTGCATCCGCCCATCTTCCTGAGGCAGCATTAAGTGGAGCTGTAATTTAATATTTAGGTTTGTTTGAGTTATGAGTTTGTTCTCTTTTCCCCTGCCTGCAAACTTACCCTAGCTGAAGGCATACCTTTCTAAGCCCACCTGGCACTGTGCATGCTGTGAAATTCTGGAAATGACTCTTTATTAATGGTACAAATCAAATGCTAACTTTTATTTCCTAACCACCAGGGAGGCATACTTGCTTCTAATGCTCCCCTGCCCTCCCCCAGCGGGCTGCCTCGCTCCCCGCCGGCACCTTCCCGGGCACTGGACGCGGGCTCTGGATCCTCTGCCTCAGCGGGTGCTACGGAGCCCTGGCTTGAACATGGGCTCTGGCACATTATGGGCACCAGCAAAAAAAAGACTTGATCCATGCTCAGTTGGAGTTCTGAAAACCGTGTATATTGCGACTATTTTTTCTTCTCTAAAATTTTTCTGCCTTCCTTTGTAAACCTTTGTTGTTTTTTTTCTGTTCTTACATTCTCTTCTCCTTTTCCATGGGCTTGCAATAAGAACATGAATTTCTCACCCACAGTTTTATTAGGGGTTTGAAATAAGGAAATATAACTGCTCTCTTTCCTTCTGTGTGTGTATGTTCAAATTATGTATCACGTTTACTCATTTTTTCCCTTCCCAGCTATTCTTATGCCGATGCCGGAGTATCTATTTTCAGCAAAGCTGGTCACAGACTCTGCCCAAGCCACCAGCATCCTCCTGAGCACCCCTGGCCACCAGCTAACCCCAGCCAACGCTGAGGCTCTTCAAAGACAAGACCACCTTGTTTGCGGAAGCTGTGTGCGAGTTGAGGGTGCTTGGCTTGTGTTTTCTCCTCTCATCGAGAGGCATTGGTCGTGGTGAGCTGAGTGATGTTTTCCTTCCCAGCCCTGTAATTACTGCGTGGCGGCTGAGATCTGGGCGTGGGGAACGCGCAGCCTGAATGGTCTGGCGTGCAGAGGGGTTGTGTGAACACAGCGGGCTAATGGCAGAGATGCAGGGGATTGGGAAAGCCCGCCTCCCAGTTTTATGCACAAGAAGTGGGAAATTACATGCTTTCTGACTGCAGAAATTGTGAATGGCAAGTGGTTTCGCTGGGAGGGGCAGAGGAAAGCTTTCCATCACTCGAGCATTTTCTCTCTGCGGCACTCACCGTGGCTGGGATTTCCAAAGGAGCAGGCGCCCCGTTCCCATCAGACGGGCAGCAGCTCTCAGGGCCTCGGCCAGCGGACACAGATCTCGGCTGGTGGGACCCGGCAGAGCCCCCTCAGTCTGGGGGACACCGCGCCGAACCCTGAACTTGAAATGCTGGCCTTGTCCTTGTCACTCAGGTCCCTCATTGCACCCTTTGAAATTATACATGTGGAAACAGTCCCCCAAACTTCGTCTAGTTTCCTTCACTCACGTCCAGAAACCTAAAATTATAATCAGCACTGAATTGTAACTGGGATTCTATTACACGATTGCTCAGATCCTTTTTGCTGCGCTTGAATTTTCATTTTCTACTTTCTTTTCACAGGATGTGATATGTACTGCTCAAATATATTCCTGTAGCTGCAGGGTGAATATCACCTTCTTTAATATAGTTTAATGGGACTTTCTTTCCTTTTCTAATCCCATGGAAATAGGAGTTGTACTGGATAAGATCACACATGAATGTTACTGTAATTTTGCTCTGTGTCAAAGATATGATCTCATCAGAGCCTGACTGTTATTGCTAATTTGAGAAAAGGGCACGAACATTAAAGCTGAGATATGCAACCTTTAGCAATCCTTCAGTTTGTGTGGAAGGTATCTGGAATGCAAATTGTTGGGCATTATGCTCTGAAACGTTCCAATAACTTTTGAACTGCAAAATTATGTGACTGTCAGAACTGAGGTCACTTCTACCCCTCCTCCTCCCCCTGCTCTTCTGCAC
Organism: Tringa solitaria; assembly: GCA_026413425.1. NCBI lineage: Eukaryota > Metazoa > Chordata > Aves > Charadriiformes > Scolopacidae > Tringa > Tringa solitaria. The sequence goes on from JAOXJM010000006.1 coordinate 3,418,481, forward strand.
CAGACTACAAATCTGAAACACCGCTTGTACGGGGAAGAGGAATGCTATTAGTATTCAAATGGATTTCCTTTTCCGTATGAAAAATGGAAGACTTCATTTCTAAAAGTAATTTTAGTGTTAAGCTACCTATTTATGGGGGGTTCTGCACTCAGCTTGTATGCAGTTGATTTGTAAATATTCTTTCTAACCAAAGGCTGAATCTTGGCCCTGGCTCTAAGATCGTGCACGGGGAATAAATCCATGTGACTGGATATAATCCCAGCAGAGGAATTACTTCTCTGTTGTGCTGGGTCCAGGGGGTACCAAGCCTCTGAGGCCTTTGGGAACCGAGAGGTGGAGCAGAACCAAGCAATCCCTGGCCTTGTCCCCCAGCAATACTGTGGAGAAACCTGGATTTGCAGAAGGTCTGAAGGACTCAGGATCCTGAATCCCGCTGAGTCATGTCGGGGCATTCCAGCGCTGATGGAACTGTTGGCAGAAGTTTTCCTGGGCTCCCAACAGCCCCGGTCTTTGCTCGGCAGGAGGCAGGTACTCCATCACAGCCCAGACCTTCTGCCTCCCAGCCCTGCCCAAGGGGGTGGGAAGGCTTTTTCTGCTTCTCTCTATACACAGGGAAAACAGTGCAAAAAGGCTGAACAGAAATAATAATAGAGTTTATGGATGTGGCTAAACGTGATTGGAATTATGCTTGTAAACGTGGGTAGAACTTGTCAGTGGCTCTTTAAAAGTGAGTAATACCACTTTAATTGTTATCCCTACTGCTATAGATCACAATAAGGTTATGCTGATGGAACCATCAAGCATAGTAAATGTTATAAGTACAATATGTTAGTACTAATTATAGAGTAATTTCACAACGATGTATATGAAGAAGGCAATTTTGCATGCCAGTTCACCACAGTAAATACAATAGTATGAAAGAAGGGGAAGGCAAAATATTTCCCAAGAGCACAAGGATAGATACTGGGTGGCTTTTCTGGTGCCGTGGCATTCCCGGCTCCTGACTCCTCCCGAAAGGGTCGCTGCCACTTGGCCTTATGGAGCATCCCTTGGGTACATGCATCCCTACAGGGCCCAGGGGATTTGGGACTGATTGCCGGGCAACAGCTCGGACTCTTCTCTGCCAGAGCAAAAACATGTCATTTTTCATTGAGGGAGGTAAGCTGAGGGTTGTGGTGCTGTGAAATGCTAATGAAGAACACGCACGGGAAATACACCTCTGGAGGGTAATGTAAAAATGGGCCTCGTTGGGTTTTTCTTTTTATCAGGCTGCGAGAAGTCAGAAGCTGTTACTCACTGAAATAAATTGTCTAATAGCTTTGACCTTTTTTCCCCTTCCAATTATTGTAATTTACAGACCTGAGAAAGGACTGAATTTAGAGGAGTTTCATTGTTTCAGGTAAAATAACTTCTCTTGCACTTTACCTGAAAGATTTTGTTCTTATTTATACTGCAGTTGCCTTTGACTGTTCCGGAATCACAAAGGGGCATTCGGGAGTTTGGGAATGTCACTTCTGTGCTCTTTAAGGCCCCTTCTTGCAGCCACGGTGACCCAGGTTGCCCCAGAGCAGATGAGCGATATGGAGGGGTGAGCGTGTCCCCTGGGGATGGCGACCGGCCCAGCCCCGGCTCCCCCCCAGGCATGGCTTCTGTGGATGCTCCAGACTAGGAGCAAACGCCTCAAAACCCTTTGGGGGATTTCCTGCCTATTCTGCAGACTGACTAATAAGGCAGGTGGGACGCTTATTCATGTGTTTCTCTTTTGGGATGAGATTGAGCTCTGCCTGTAAAACAGCATCTGTGTTTAACAGCCGGCCTGCAGGAGGTGTGTTGCAGAGCGCCAACAGAGATTGACTCCTGGATGGTGCCTCCTCCTGGAGAGAGGAATGGCTCAAGGCCCCTGCTGGGACCTGGAGGACTTCTGGTCTGGCTCCGCAATTCTTCAGGCCCTCACTGCTAAACCTGAGGTTTATTGACATACGCTTCCTAGCAGTAATTTTAACTTCCAGGTCTTGCGAAAAGAAGAGAGAAAATAACTGCACAGGACTGGAGAGAGACACCGACAGAGGTGACTCCTTCTGGGGAGGACGGAGACCTGGTAAAAACGCTCAAGGAGCACGCAGGGAAACGTCCTCCCCGCTTTCGTCTTACCTCAGGAAATGTGGGAATAGAAGCCAGTCCACAAGGAAGCCAGGTCGGTGTTCCCACAGCCCCTTCTCAAAACCATTTAATCCACAACACTCCTGGTTATTTGCCTGTTATCTCACCAGTCTTGCCTCCTACTAGGAGCCCTTTGGAAAGAGATTTCCCAGGGGCTATTAACTCTGCCTGCCATTCCCTATTACGTTTGCAAATTCTTCTCTTGCCTTAAATTGATCTGATACAGATATTACAGAGATAACAGGGATAGTGTGAGCCTACTCGGCTGCAAGTATTCCATGGCCCGAACAGGGCACATGCTCTACCAGTGCATCAGCTGTTTAATGGATACTGTTTTTCCCCGTTAAGAGTAATCTTATATGGTGCCTATTCATTGTAAAGAATGATTACAGAAAGGATTGCCTCTGAATAATGCAAGAACTCTGGAGTTTTAGAAAATGGAAAGCTGTTGATAAATCTGTTGTAGCTGAAACAAAATTGAAACAAACTTAAAAATATTACTCTGGTCTTTTACCCAAGGTGAGTAAATAATTTTTAGTGGAGGCCAGCTCACATTCTAACTGTATTTCCACTGAATGTCTGAGTTAATTTATGCAATGGCTACTGTATGTGACTAATGGGTGAACTCTCATTGTTTATGCTGATGCTGTTGTAGCTGCAGGGCTGGGTCAGTGCTTCTTGTGCCTTTCGTTTACTCCTCACAAATGGTTTGGGTGGGAAGGGACCTTAAAGCCCCCCCAGTTCCACCCCTTGCCCTGGCCTGGACACCTCCCACCAGCCCAGGTTGCTCCAAGCCCCCTCCAACCTGGCCTTGAACCCCTCCAGGGATGGGGCAGCCACAGCTTCTCTGGGCAGCCCAGGCCGGTGTCTCGCCCCGCTGCAGGTGTTAGTGTAAAGGTATTTCAGAAGCGCTGCGGTGTCCTCAGCACACCAGGGAGCAGAGTGAAGGGCCTTGCGAGCACACTGTCCCTCAGACATGGCACGATGCCCCCAGCCTGTCTGCAGCTGGCCTGCTTTAACCCCTTTCCTCCTTCAAACCCAGTCTAAAGCTCTTCTGATGAGCTCTGCCAGCTCCTGACAGAGATCCCTTTCCCCCTATGAAAAAGGCACATCCCCTCAGCCCGCAGCAGCCCCGGTGCGGTGCAGGCTGACATCAAACCAACCCGCGGTTCCTCTGCCGAGGCCCTGCGTGGGGCCAGGTGTTGATCTGCGGGGCCTTCCTGGTCCTTCCCCGCAACCGGGAGGATGGAGGGGGTCGCGACTTGCGCTCCCGAGCCCTTAATCTGCCGCCCCAAGGCTCCGCAGTCTCCCTTGGGCGCCTTCTGGCAGCTCCCCGCCCGCCTGGAGACCCCTCCACGGCAGCGGTCCCGGCCCGGACCCGCCGGGCCAGGCCCCGCCGCGCGCTCCCTCACAGCCGGGGCCGGGCCGCCCCTCCGCGCCCCGAGGCCCCCGGCTTGGGACC
>JAOXJM010000006.1:3422534-3436467 GCA_026413425.1 Tringa solitaria
GGGCCACCGGGGGCTGGCGTCGGTTACAGCGCGTTCGGATCTCCCGCCGCCGGCCCCGGCCCCGCCCGGATTTAGCAGATGGCGGTAAGTGCGCTCTATTGGGCCCGGCCTTCACCTGCCCGCGCTCCCCCGCCGCAGCGCCCCCCGGGCCCAGCACACCCGCGCCGGGGCAGCCGCCGGCGGGGGAGCCGGGGGGCCTGCGGGGGTTCGCCCGCCGCGGTGCCGGGCGCGACGTTGGCAGCCAGGCTGCCGTGATGGGGATAAGGGGGTGTGCGCGGGCAGAGAGCCTGAGGCGTGGGACGGGATGGGGGCCCTGCCCGGAGACCCCTCCGGATAGCCCTCTGCACCATGCAGGCTGCCATTGCCCGGCCGGGGGGGCCTGTGGGCCCCTGAGGGTGTTCTTGGCCTCCACGGCAGCGCCCGGTCGGGGGGGGGGTCTGTCGGGTCCGTGGCTGATGGAGATTGACTGGGAGCTCGGCGTGGGGCTGAGTCCAGCCGGCATGTGGCCACCTCGGGACGGGAAACTGGACAAAGCTCATGGACACGAGTCATTTCTATCAGTGTTTGGTTTCTGTTCCTCCACGACGTTCCTATGTATGACATCTGGCATTTATAGTAATTTAACACAGCCTTTGTAGTTCTCATTTGTGTTTCACGTGTCTCATGTAGGTCCTCCTCTTCCTTCTCCTGGAAGAGGCAGTGACTGTGATGGCTTGTTTCTCTTGCTAATCTCATTTTCATGGAAATCTTCTGAAATCTCTGCTACTGAAGTGCAGCACTTTCCCCTCTGTTTGCCCTTTTGCGTATCCAAACCCAAGTCACTTCATGACTCCCTTGTCAGTTTTATTGCACAGGTAGCAATATAAAATATCATTGAGGTATCTCTTCAGACTTACAACTTGCACGTAAAAAATTTTTTTAATGTTTCCTTGCATGGACTGTTTATCAGTCGTAATGGGTTTTTTAAACAACCTTTTTATTACCCAGAAATGGCTGAAGGAGATGATCCTCAGCAGTTGATAAACCAAAGAAAAAAATCTGAAGTCTACAGAATGATACTGACTTTTACCAGCTCAAGAAATGGTCCTTGACAGCACTAGAACAGCAGGACGCCTGACTCCTGAGCCATAAAACTTTATGGCAAAACTCAGGTGAATTCAGTGAGGGTGAGAGCAGAGAATGAGATGCTTTTTATCTGGTCTTGAAAGCTGGTGTCCTCGAAGGCAATGCGGGGCAGTAGCCCCTCTCTGACACCCCTCCTCATCTGTCCTGCCTGGTGCCTTCACGGGTGCTTGCCTGGTGGGGACAGCCCCACAGTCCCAGGGCAGCGTGGGGAGAGCATCCAGCATCCACAGAGCAGTCAGGGCTGTTTGTAAAAGCTTATTTTGTAGGTGCAAAGACTGCCCTTATTTCATGGATTGGGAAGTTAAGGGGCTGGCTTTCTAACCCCCTGCCAGCTGCCACGGCAAACGCCAGCCGTGCTGTGTGGCACAGCTCTCCTGCTCTGCAGATCCCAGTGCCTCTGGCCGCTGCTGGCCTCGTCCCAGGCAGATGGGCACGAGCCAAGGGGGTTGGAGCCCGTGCCCCCAGGGATGCAGGCTGTGGGGCACCCTTTGGGAGCGCAGCACCCCGGGGAGGGTCTGTCCCTCTCCCCCACGGACCTGAGGGCCAGACTCCAGCCCGGCTTCTGCGGGCTCTCAGCTCCTGTATCACACTGTTCCTTTGCAGAAGCTGCTGGCAGGATGCATTGTGCGAGGTGCACTGAGATGTAAGGTGAAAGCCAACTAAAGTTTCAAATTGCCAGCTGCAGAATCTGGAGAACAAAAAGCCTATAGAAGCTGAAGGGGAGTGAAGAACGGGGTTTTAGTTTCAAGTCAAATTCAGAGGAAACCAAAGAGACGGCTTTGAGTCCCAGGAAGGTCAGGCTGTGTTGTTGCTTCTTTAATGTTGGCCTTTAATGGCAGTCAGGTTAGTTTAGCTCCATTAATGTCTTGGAGCACCTTTTGAGCTGGACACTTTTTTTCTCAGGATTATTCTTCACATGTTTTTCCAAGTGTCCCCTTTACCCTTTAACCATTGTTGGCTGCACCCTTTCAGGTACTTTGGTGAACATGGAGGATACGGCACCTTGGTGTTACCTCCGGGCTAATGGAGTCATCCCTTTTGTGAGCTTTCTGGCTCCTTCCCCAAGCCCGTTTGCAGAGCGCAGGACGCTCAAAGGGCAGGGAACCCAGCCTGATCATTGCCTGTGCCTGGCGTCTTTCCATGGCTGCAACAAGCTTGTTTTATTGATTGCTGGAGATGTGCTCATGACTTTTAAAAGCCATTTATGGCTTTTGTTAAAAGTTATTTAATTCAGGTGTTGACAGGATGGCTCCTGGCAGTGTTCCCCAAGCCTAAGCAGACTGTACAGAGAGGGAGTAACGGGCGCTCTGGTAATGAAGTGTCCTGCAAAGGTTTACGTGTGTGTAACTCGCACTGTGAATGGTCCGTGCGCTTCTGTGTTGATATTTTGCAGGGAAGTGAAGGAGATAAAAGTCAGGAGATTTTTATCAGGAGAGAAAGTCCCTGCTCTCCCCCAGCAGCACTCCCAGGTACAGCACCTGCTTGCGGTGGTGAGAGCCCATCCCGCAGACAGCGCCTGCACAGGTTTTGGTCCCAGTTCTTATCAAATGAAAATACCAAATTGTCCTGAAACAGCTAACTGATCCGGAGAATAATTTGTACCCCTTTTCACATTGACATGAAAATTAAGAGGTATAAGAATAAAGATTTCACGAAGGAAAAACACGATTTCTTTAAAACGGCTTTCTCAACTACGTGGTAAATTATAGTTTCAAGATAAAAAAACCCCATGATTATTTTTGAAGCTGAAGAGGACAAGCATAGCCTTTTTGTACAGTCTTGTTTCCTTTATTTTAGTCAATAAACAGACACTTGGAAGATACAGAGCACTACTTTATGCGGAAAACAGCAGGGAAGAAATCTGAATGGAGTGCAGATAGAGGGAATTAATGATTCAGTGGCACAAAGAGAGATGCAAAGCGGTACCAACGCTGGAAAGAGACTGAACGGGCCCTTATCTTTTGGCTTGTCAGATAGCAGTGTGGTTATTTCTAGACTGACTTCTTAGAAAGAAAACATTGTTCAGTGACAAAAGTATTCAAAAGGCTGTTTTTAATTTGAGAGAAAATGAGGCAATATGAGAAAGCTTTGCTTGGTCTAATTTACTAAATCAAAATGTTTTCTTTCCTGAGGCCAGGGCTCAGTTTTGTTTACATTGCTGTTAAAATTGGGCTGAAAGTTGTATTTTGGGTGCAGTGCCCAGGTCAGTGTGGTCGCGGTGACCGCATGTGCACATGGAGCGGTTCCTCCCTCTCGTGCCCTGCAGAGCCCCTGGCACCGGCTGTGCCCAGTGCGTGCCCCACAGCCCCTCTGCTTGTCCCTCGGCAGGACACAGCATGGCTACCGAGGTAGGCTGAGTAAACCAAACGGAGCGATCAAAACATCTGAGCTATGGCCACCATGAGCCACTGCTGGGGTTTGGTTTTGCACTGAGGACCGGGTCACTAAGCACTGCTGGGGACAGCTTGCTGTGTCCATGGGCTCACCTTCAGCCCTGGGGTTTGTGGTTCTCAGGACCGGGCTTGGTGTTAGGTCCTTCTGAAAAGAGCCACAAAGCACAGTATCAGCAAGAGTTACTCCCAGTAACTCCATGCCAAAACATCCCCACTCCTGCCTTTAATCAGCCATCACAGGGTGAGGGTATTTCCCTTGCTCTTCCCCATCAGGATTAATGGATTTAATCACTTTTGACACACTTCACCTGCCTTCTGGCCCACCAGCTGATCCTCAGAGGTAAGAATAAGACGCTTGGGGCTGCTGAAGGACCAGTGGTCTTCATAGCTAGGGCAGGTCCTCCTCTTTTAAACGAGATGCTAACTCATGTGTGCTAGCAGTGTCCTGCTGCTGAGGGGCTGGGCTGGTCCCCAGGTGCTGGTGGGGTGGAGGGGAGAGATGATGATGAGACCGGCCGTTGCTCAGGCCCCCGGCTCCTGTGCCTAAGCAGGTCATTTTACTGCTGTTGGTGGGCTGTGTTGTGGTGTGGGAACGCTGTTGTGGTGTGGGAACTGCTGGTTTGTGCCCCTCTGTGGGTAGGGGCTGTGGTGGGGGTCGTGCTGTGCCCCGAGGCTCTGCCTGGACTGACACAGAGAGAAGGTGCTTCAGTGAAGGGAGCTCCTGGCAAAGCGGGAAATGCTGAAGAACCAGGACTGCTGGCTCTCGTGGGCTTGTCGGGACTCTGCTTGGCTCTGTAAGTAAAACGTTCTCATTTCTTTGGTGTTCAGCTCCGGGAGAGCTTTCAGCCAGAGTGAAGCCTCACCTTCCCTGGGGCAGCATAACAAGCCTTTCCGTGACTTTGGCAAAAAAAAAATCAGTGCTTAGAAATTCAAGTTCTTGGGGGACAACTGTTACTGCATGTGCGGTGTTGGATGATTCCTTGGCTGTTGCGTGTAGCTGTGGGTTGACCGGACACTGGTCCTTGCTCTTGGTGTTGAGGAGCTCGGTGTGGCTGGCTCTGGGGGAACAGGGGCGTCCCTGGGAGCTGTTCTGGTGTTATCAGCTCATCCTGTCTTATGTGGGAGCAAACACAACAGCTCGGCTTAAAGATGTTGCTTCCGCAGAGAAATCTGTGCTTTTTGTGTGTGTCTTGGTGTTATCCTGTTAACGGTGTTGTATTGAAAGAAGATGAAATGTATTTGTTTGGTTAATATTGTATGTTCTGCTTTAAAATGATGAACCAAGCACGAATGAGACACTGTGCAGCTGGGGCATTACTTAAATCTGTTTGGAAACCTCATGCTAATATTTAAATTGCTTCTCGTTTTAATTGAAATATTTACTTCTGGGAAGGTGGAAGACAGGCGTTGCTTGCAAACCTTCATGGCATTGCCTCAGCCATGGTGGGTGATAAATACCAAGTTGCAGAAAAAATAAGTACGTAGAAGCATTTTCTCTAGGGGCTCAGCAATGAGAAAATAGTGAGCTAAAATGTTTTAGTTATGTGTTGGAAAAATTAGCAAGAGCCTGCATTAATTGAAATTCCGTTCTTTATGTATATCAGTTCCTTATCCTTCTGGGATTCTGAGCAGTGAGAAAGAGACAGAGCAACAGATTAAGCTAAATTCTGGCAACGACAGAGATAAATTGAGGGTTTAAAGCTTGTGTTGAGACAAATTACTACTAAAACCTGCTTTCTCTTTTTTCTTGACTTCTGAGACCAAACACTTTGCAGTACAACAGACCCGCAGTTTGTAGACTTGGCCATGGCAGGTACAAAAGGGGTTTGAGCTTTGTGGATGTGATGGCATTGATGTTTGTAATTCTGTGGCTGGGAGGTGGGCGCTGTGACACCCTGACACTGTCTCTTCTTGACACCCTTCCTCACGTTACCCTTTTGCCACGGTGTCTTTGCACACCGAGACCTGGGAGCGTGGAGGGGGGCAGAGTTGGTGCCTGGTGTTTTCTGCCTGTCCTGACCCCCAGCCTCGGTGGCCTCTGGGGGACCGTCCCCACAGAGGTGGGGCTGTGCTGTCTGGATCCAGCAGCTGGGGTCAAATGGGGAGAAACTTTTTGTTGTTGGTTTTTTTTTTTAATTTAATTTTAATTTTTTTTTGGTCCGCTTTGGGTTAAGCCAGTCTTAAGGTCTTTGTGGCATGTCTGAAACAAAATATGCATTTCATGCATAGCTCATGTAGAATAAATAAGCCAATTTGGTATTTTTAAATATTTTTCTATCCCCTTCTGTCTTGCAGGTACTAACTTAATTTAAAAGTCTGCAATCGGGCTTGGTAACGTTAGTAAATTTTAAATCAGCATAAATAAAACAAATTAAAACCTAAGAAAGCAGAAATAATTTGAATACGGGCACTATTGGAGGCTTTAGCTGCCTCCTGAGGTTTCTGCATGTTGCTGACACATTGGAAATTATTTATAGAGCGTGTGTGTGCTATTGTTTCTAATTTAAATATGTGCACGGACTGTTTCAGGAGCTGGAGGCAGCCCTGCTGGAGGCAGGGAGGCTGTGCCGTGCTGTTGGTAACGCTGATCAGGATGGACAGGCAGACCCGGTGGTGCTGTTGTGGCAAAGGACGGTTCTGCAGGGTTAGGACTGAAATATTTTGTGTTGTGCACTAGGAAGCCAATGGAATTTTTTCTCTTGCTGGATGCGATTTCCCCCAAGAAAGCTGGTTGAAAAGTGTTGCATTGAATTAGGATAATCAAAAGCTTATAGCCATGAGACCTTGGCACTTATTAAGTTGTAGCTTTCTGTGGAATCCAGAAATTTAAGTCCAAGGCGCAGTAGCCACAAATGGAGGGTGACAAATCTCTGGGTATTGCCCTTGTTTCTCTGAGGCCGGTTTGGCATCGTGGCAGCTCTCGGTGGCCCAGCGTTTGTGCACAGCAGCTTGTGGGGGGTGCCTTGGGTCGCTGTGGGGGGCAGGAGCCCGGGGCAAGCTCCAGGGGGCGGTGGGGCTGGGTGCCCTGGGCAGGTGCCAGCCCTGCTCTCCTGGGGCTCAGCGACCCTCCAACCCACCGCCCAGCACGAGGTGGGTCCCGGTGGCCGGTCCGGGGAAAGGCAGGACCGAGTCACACCTTCGCTCGGGGAAAATCTGCCTGGACCTCTCTGCCGGCGCCCAGGGTTTGGTACAGGCTCATTGCACGGGACAGAATAGGCATCTGCGTTTGTAAGTAAACAGTTGTTAAATTTGCTCAAATATTCAATTTGTTCCATCCCAAGGATTTCCAATCAATATTGCATTCTAGCAGAAAAATAAGGTAGTAAGCCATTATTAGAATAACGTTGTGTTCGTTTGATGCTCACAACTGACAGCAAATCTTTATTTTAATTAATTCTTAAATTAGTTAAATAAAAGCCATTCTCATTTTTCATTCGGCTTTTTTTTTTGAATGTTTTATTGTGTTCCTTGTTCAGATAAAATTGGCAGGATTGACCAGAATTTGATGTTCTGATACTATGTGACTTTTATTTCTCAACACGGTTGATATAGGCCTATTTTTATTTTTGGCAGTTAGTTGAGTACAAATAGCAGTATCAGTTTCCATAAAATGCTGTGGAAACAAGTTGTTTTGGAAGTTCCACTCTGTGTGGTTCTGATTAAAGGTATTTTGCATATATGCTAATGCTTTAGCAATTTCCAACTTGGCTATATTTACACTTAGCATATATCTCACAGGTTGTGATAAAATGAAGCGTTTTAGCTCTTCTAACTTGAGAGAAGTGGGCTGGTGCCGGGCTTTGGGTATCCTATAAACCAAGACTATTTCTCACGCAGCTCCAGAGAACAGGGGTGTGGGGTTTGCATCTTCTGTGCTGATTATGGCTGTCCGTTTATGCCCAGCAATAGCAAATGAAACATCATAAACGGTCTTTGGTCAAATAATGCAGAAAGCACATTGAAAACAGCTTTGTTGTGCCTGCTGTACGTAGTGGGTTGATGGAGCTTGTCTAAGCGTTTGTGATAAACCTCTCTGCTTAAAAAAAGCTCAGAACTTAATTTTAATGCTGCTGTGGATACGAGCAGAAGTTTTTGTTTCCTGTCCTAGGAGTTTGATATTTCCATTTATTTACCCTCTTTACTCTCTCATATTGCCCCTGCTTTAGATGAGAGGTGGAAGGACAGTTTGTGTGGGTGTGAATGTGGTTAGGCTGAGGAAGAAAACAGGTCCAGAAAGGATGTTGCTTCACCTTCAATTGCTTAAAAAACAACCAACCATAATCTGAAATTGTAAAGTTACTGTACCCTGAACTAAAACAAATATTTCCCAATGAGTGCTGCTTTGGCAGTGTCCTTTTTTTTTTTCCTCCCGAGTCTGTTGTGTTGATTGGGACACTTTGAACAGGGCGGTTTTCCATCGGCAGTTTTTGCCAGCGAGGAAGAGGATGCAGGATGTTCTTGTTGGCATCTAATGCCTGGTACCTCAGCCCTCCCTGGTGTGCCCAAGTGACCTCAACTGCAGAACTGAGGAGTCCATGAAATTTATTGATCTTTCTTAGTGATGTAATTAACTTGAGAGGTGCTTGGGTACTAGTTACATGGGCATCAACACAGAACTCGGAGAGACTAAACAAAGCACTAGATAATAACCTGGGAGCCCTGGGGAATATTCTGTGCTACTGAAGGGCTGGCGTGGAGAGCCCGACAGGATTTCTGTCCCTGTCAATTAGGGACAGCCCTGGTCACAGCTGGGAAAGAGTTGTAAAAGGCAGGACTTCTTGCCTCTCTCCTTCCTGAGTGAGCGTTAAGAGAAGCGAATGCAGGCTGAGCGCTCAGGGCTGTGCACCCTTTAACGGGGGAATTTGATTGCGACAGTGGTGGGTGAAATGGTATCTTTGACATTACCCAAAGAGCATGGAATTTGCAGAGGTTTTTTTGGTTTAGAATAGTTTTTAGTTGGTATCTCGAAGTTTGAAGAGGACTGATTTACCCTGATGCAGTTCTCATTTTTTGGTTTGGTACAATCATATTTGAGAATGCAATTTATTTTAGTTTCCGTGGAATTTTGATGACTTTTCCCCCACTCTGTAGCTATTTAGCATTGGGAATTGCTCTATCCACATCCATGCCAAGGTCTTTAGGGACTCAGCAAGTTGTCAAGCCTGTCATTGTCGCTTTGTTCCTCTCTCTTTCTCCTGGTTTCCTGAATATAGCAGGAAACGGGCTCTCGCATTCGGCACTGGCACGTGTTCTCTCCTCGGACCGTGGAGGTTTGATAGCAAGCTGTTACCGTCTCTCTGGCACGCTTTGCACACTCTTCTCGTGCGTGTCTTGGAGACAGCCAGGTGAAAACCAAGTTGCTATAGACTAAATGGGTAAGAAAATGCCCAATAAATTTCATACTGGAACTTGAAAATGAGTCATGCTTAATTTTAATGTAATCTCACAGTAAACTCTTCCAGCTGAGGTGATTACGAGCGAGTCCCTTCTCAGGACCCTCCTCCTCCTGTGCTATCACTGCCCATGTATTTTGTCCAAACATCATAGCATCTCCAGGTGTTCCCGTGGTAGGTGGCTCTGGGAGTACTGCCGTGCAGGGGGACACAGCCTAAACCAGTCCACACCAGTGTACGCTGGGTATGCTCCAGGTGCTTCCTGTTTGTTGTTGTACTAGTTGAATACAAACACTTAATTTGCCTTCTAACTGGGACTTCATTGTCATTATTATTCCTGAAAACTGAAGTAATATCACTACTTGATCTCCTAAGACTATTACTATGCCCGGAAACCCTCGCAAACAGACACTGTGACGGGGTATGTACTTAGTCAGTGGCAAACTGACAGCTACGCAGTTTTATGCAAAATCAAAATCCTTAGTTCTTCCCTCCTTTGTGGAAATCCTTGTGCACATTTGTAGTCTGCCAGTTTTCTGAGCAGTGTGTAGGTGTTCTGTACTGAGGAGAAAAGTACACGCTTGTTTCAGGTCACTTTTTCCCCTATCTGCTGTTTATTATTAATGATGTAAATTGGTATGTCAAAAATATTAAATAATTGTAACCTGTATAGGAAAGGAATTTTATTTTAACCTTTGAAAACTATTTGCATGTTTTAATATGTATGAATTATGCATGAAGTTAGGTGCTAAGGTTATTGTCAAAGTCAGTCATTTCAGGATCAAGCTGTAGGAAACAATAAAAGAGAAGAGTGGTTTCTTTTCTCTTGCTCTCCCCCTTTCTTTAATTCCCCAGGATTCAGGAAATAGCATTGAAGTCTTACGCTATTGGGATTTCTCACTAAACTTCAAAGCTTAATTTAGTCTCTGCTGGAATGGAGAGAGGCATAAAGCAGGCACAGTGGAATCCATTTAAATGAGTGCGAAAGAAATACAGTTTTGAAGAAAACAAATGTTCTGCACAGTCTTTTAGCAAAGGCTACTCCACCGGAGCGCGGTGGCCAAACCGCAGCCGTGTCCCCGGGCTCCCTGCTGGTGGGTGCCGTGCCCTCCCCAGGCTGGGTGTTCTGGCCGTGGCACCCTCCAGGGACTGGAGGCAGGGACGGAGCTCCCGGTCGCTCTGCAGGGGCACGGGACCGGCCGCCTGCGTGGTCACACGTGCACGTACTTGTGCGTTTGACAATTTTCCAGAACATCATTTTAATAGGGTAAGTCAGCATGGAAGATTTGGTTTATTTTCCAGCATATTTGATGCTTCATGAAGGATGTAGTTTTACTTCAGACCGCTCCTTTATAACCCTACTCATCAAAGAAATGTTCTTGTCATTAGCAAGGTGTTCCCTTTAAATCATTTCCCTATCTGTATTTTTTATCCATTGTGACATGAATTTTCTTCTATGAAATGAGCTGTATAATTTTGCTAAGGCAGTACTAAGTGCTTTATTTTAGAAGCATTATAGGTTAATGCAGACTTTCGACATAGCTTAAACCAGAGGCTCTGGTCGTTTGTTCTGCCTCTGCAGTGGTTTTATGATAATTGCTTGTAATCCAGTCAGTGCCTGTCTGCAGGAAGTGCTCCAGCTACACAGGATTTCTTCTGACCCACCCCACTGATGCAGGACTGACCTTGAAAGATGTCTCCACTATTGCCCACAAGAGAAAATTATTCTCCTTTTCCCTAGTTGCAAGAGCTGGCAATGACACAGCGTCTCCCGAGGGCAAACCTGGGGGCATCGTGGCTGCTCAGCAGCAGGGACTGGGGGCAGCCCCACGTCACTGCCCCACCGCAGGACCTGGAGCGGCTCTGGCCAAGGCTTCCCTCAGCCTTGAACCTCGGAAAATCCCGCCTGGTGTCCCCAGGGTGGGCAGGACCTGATCGGGAGCTGCAGGGAAGAATTTGGGTCCAAAAGCAGGGGAGAGACAGCTCTGCGGTGAATGGGGGGCAGGGGGAGACCCGCCTGATGAAATGAGATTACATGAAATCAGTTCTAATTAATGGTAAAATCTTTGGGCTTATCGCATCATCTTAAGTATTGCATAAAACATTTCATTTTAATAATGGACTTTAATTGTATCTCTTTTCATTTATGGGAGTGCGTGACACCGCTTCACGTGACCGAGAGCAGCCCTTCTTCTGGCTGTGCTCTCACGGGTGGCTGGGTTGGAAACAGGGGTCTGTTGATGATGACCATGCCCCATCTGCAGAAATGATATACTTTCTGATATGTTTCTTGCATGTCCTTGGACGCGTGGGTGAGTTGCTGTATTTGTAGGAAAAATAGCGTGATGGTGCCAGTGGAGGCCTGCAGGTTGTGACCACACTGCGGTGTTCTGTGGTGGGATGGGTTCTGCAACAGGAAAAACTCCTGACCTGAGAACAATTAACTGAAAATAAATAGAAAGTGTAAGGAACAAGAACACGTGCTGAGAGATAGATACACTGCTGGTTTGAGTATGAAGAAGGATAAAAATGCCATCCTAAGAGACATTGTGGTTCAAAGGGCAAGAGCTGATTTACAGTCCATTATAATTTGTACATCTGGAAATTTGTAAGAGTAATTAAATGCTAATATAAAAAGGAGATTCAAAAGGATGGCTTCCTTAAAGATTGCTCTCAACTACCAGGGTCAAAAGTAAATTATAAGTAACACAGTTGAGAAGTTGGATCCTTCTGGCTGAATAAATGTCACAACTGAGAAAAGTGGTAACTCAACTTTCTATATTTGGACATCTCATTATATTCTAGGCCATTGAAAGACACATTAGGTTCCAGAGAGGTGACACATAAGGTCTCATGCTGATAATCCATCCTTTAATTATTTTATGGAGGTTAATGTTGCTGTAGTGGAGTAGAAGCTTGGTCTTAGCAGTGAATAATAGGTTTTAGTAGAAATGAGTTTAATGGAAAATGAATAAAGCGGTGCAGAATGGCTGAACTGCACCCGAAGGCTGGTGACGTTCACGCTTTTTTTTTTTAGTGTAGCTTTAAAGGCCCCGTTTTTCAGCTGGTTTCCAGGAAGCAAAACAACTTTCTCTCCCATTATGCCCCCTGTTCCTGGTAAGGTTTACCCCTTTCTACTGCCTGTGGCCTCTGGGGATGTCAGCTGTAGGGACCTGGTTTTTCAGAACCAGAGCACCTGGGGAAGATGGCTCATTGACGCAATGGACCTCGCACGGGTCACAGAGCGGTGGGGAGCGTGTCTGCGTGGGGTTCATCCTGTGGGTCTCAGCACTGGCTGTTGTGAAAGGAGAAAAGAAATGGGAAGCATGAGCAAGTTCTGCCTTGAAGAGAAGCTGCCGAGAGGTGGCGGTGGGGCTGGAGGTGGCTCTGAGCTCCAGGCCACGGGAGAGTGGTTGGGGCAACGTGCATCAGATGGGCAGCAGGGCATAATGTAGCTGCAATTTAATGGGGAATCTTGTTTCCAACTTGTTTATTGTGGAAGTTGTTCACTCCGAAACATTCAAGTGTTAAACTCTTCTCCGTTTTCAGACGTATCATCTCTGGTTCTGGTGGTGCTTGTGACTCATCAGAGCCTCAACTTTCTGAAGGAAACTGAAAGCTTGAGGGAATTGCATGCCTGTTTCCATGTCTAAAATGCTACTATTGAATACAAAATAAGAAGGGAAATGTACGTGGAATGAACATCAACATGGCTTTTAATGGCACGATAGCTTATTTTTTCTGACTAAAACATCCTGGTTAATTAAAGCTCAGTGTGATAAGCGTAGAGCTTAGAGCTTGTTGAGTGTGGGAAAACCTGCCTTGCAGGGAAACTGCTTGGGGTTTTTTTGGTAGTTTTCTTCATCCGCCCCTACATTTCATTAAAATGGCTTTCCTTGTAAACCAGCTCTGTTGACTGCGGTCCTGTGCGGCTTCCCTGAACTTTGGTGCCAGGGGAGGAATTGGGGAGCAGTGATGGGGCTGAGACCCCCGCAGTGAGCCCAGGGGGGTCTGGAGCACAAAGACGAGCTGCGTGCGGAGTGTGAGCAGAGAGAGACTCAAGCCAAAGCGTGCTCCGAGCCCTGTGCTTTCACTTAAAGCATCAGCAATACACGTGCAGAGGAAGTCCAGCTCCCTTTATATCATATTTTGGGTTGGATAAACTTCTTGTTTTATTAAAACTAGTATTTTCAGTCCAGTTTTAAGGAATCCTTTATTTCACATGAACAAAAGGATGTCGGAGCTCCCTCCACACGGCAAGTGTGGCCCATGGTGGGATGAGGCAAACGGCAGGGAGCCGGGGGGAGCTGGAGATGAAGCACCGTGGCTGCTGGGGCGGCTCCAGAGAGTGGCAATGAGCACCTTCACGCTTCTCAGGGTGGGCTCCCCCCGTGGGTGAAGGGGAGTGGGGTCCTGCCTGTGCTGTGGCTCATCCCCTCTGCTCCCCGGGTGTCCTGTGCTCATGTCGGTGCTCCCTGGCTGTGCCCACTCCAAGAACCAAGTGTGGTGACGTTTGGCCCCGGTGTCTCCCTGGCCCCACTGTGACTGTGGGCGCAGGGATGGAGTCACAGAAACCTGTACTGAGCTCCTGGCAGGGGGCAGCTCCTCCTCTCCCACCCTCTGGGGCGTCTTCCACAGCCCCAGGGCCAGGTCCTGGGGCTGGTGGTACCCAGGGGTTTCCATCCCTGACCCTCTGTATTTCTGTTTTCTCCTATGGATCCCTGGCCGTGCACCTCGCCATGGGGGGATGCAACAGCTGCCCACTGCCCTGTGGGGCTCGCGTGGCCCCAGCCGTGCTGTCCCTGCAGGGAAGCTGGGGGCTGGTCCTGGAGCATCTCCCTGCCCAGCACCTGGGGCACCCTTGCCCACTGGTGCTTTTCCCCCCTGCACCTCTGCCACCACCGTGCCAGTGACCAGCCCAGCGAACCCGGGAGAAGAGCTAGTGGGCTATGCTGAGAAGAAAGCAACTGATTTTCTTAAATGCTCAGAGGAAAATTGTTTATCGGTGTTAAGACTTCCCCC